>JANAVB010016600.1:1422080-1535095 GCA_029216955.1 Iris pallida
AGCCACCCTGGGCGGCCACCCCTGACGCGTCGCCACCGCCACGACCGCCGGACGGCGAGGCCGCCGGCCAAACACTCGGCCTGCACAGCAACAAGCAACAACAGCAACATCATGGCAGGTACCGATTCATCGTCTTATTTCTTCGCGTACACTCATCGGTTTTCGATTTCGTAAACTAGTATGGAAACCCTATATGACCCTTTAGAGGCCCCAGCAAATAGGTTGCAAGATGGTCGAGCCATTTATTCGCAAAATCGAGGCAAACTTCGATAAAAACCTGTCCAAAAAAACATGGTATATAACAGTCCATTCATCCACATTTGACGATCAATTTCGATCGATCAAATTAAAAAATTAGAAATTCTATTTGAACACACTTTCAGACAACATATAGGAGTTCACGACCCTTTTGTGGATTTAGAAATCATCGACTACGCATCGAGAAATCGGATCCCGAAGTTTGACAAAAACCTGTTTTAAAATCAATGAAATCCTTCGATACGACGTGCATCCCGCCAATCTGGGCGATATGATAACGAACCGAAGGCATCGAAAGGTGCATAACGGCTTCGTGGTCGTGCAGACTTTGGCGGAATTCAAATTGGTCGCGTGTGCGCGACGAATTTGATGTGTATCCGTCGAAATTTACCGTATCGGTCACTTTACAAATTTCCCAATTACTTTGTGCACGCTCGTCAGATCGAGACGAAACTTGCGCTAACAGGACCGTATCATTTTTCTGGTCCTGTATGCCAAGTTTGGTCCGATTCTGAGACAGTTGATAAAATTGCTATTTTGCGGGCCCCACGGTCCGACTCAACGGGTGATTTTGTGCACGTCCCGTCGGAATCCAACTTTGGACATACGGTTGGGTTCGTATCGAAAAATCCGACCTGTAGACATATAGTTTGATGACTTTAGAGATCATTGACTCTGGCACGCTTTTCGGTGCAAAGCGGGTCCAACGGTGGACACCATTTTTGCTCGAAGTTACCGTTTTGCCCCTTGTCCAGAATTGGACTTAAGGACAGGCAATCCTAGCTAATTTGACTATTCTGAGAATGTTGGCGATGTCTGTTTCAGCTTTCGGAGACAATTGTGGATTTTGGACTTTATGGCGTACAAGTTGACGGTATTTTATTGGTTCTTCGCGCTGCCACCAGGCAAGTATACCTTGCCTCCCTCTACAGTTTATTTACTTGCATATTTCTATTATTATATAGTTTTACTAGTTGGTTATTACTTGTGATCTGTATATCGTGCATGCTAGTATAGCTATAGTCCTTGTACATGGTTAGCCTTGTTAGTTCATATTGGATTGGTTCTCTCGTATATCGTGATTGGGTCGTGTCGTGTCTTCACCTGTGTCTTGACTGAGTCGTGTTTGCAAGTATGTGCGAGTGAACTGCTATTCCTTTGTCTTTCCCACAACCTGCGAGTCCACACACGGCACGAGGGTTGTCCTTTGCACCTGCGAGTCCACATACGGGGCGAGGGTGACTTGTCTTGAAACTGACCTACGAGTCCACATTCGGGGCAAGGATTGGTATCCAATGATCTACCAGCAGTTCATTTATGCATACTTGATCCTGTATCCGTGTTCATAGTTACCTGTCAGTAGCCACATGTCAGTTTCCTGTCTAGTTCCTGTTTATACCCTGTATATATTAATGTATGATTAAACTGTTAGATGGGCATGTTTTATGTATCTTAATAGTCCTCTGAGGACCTGATGATCTCTTCAGGTTTAGCGATTGTATGGAGTTAGTTAGCAGAACGGGATGGTAGAGGATTGCGATGCATGATACAGGTATTTGCTTGTAATATTTCTTTATTATCCTCTCGTGCTTTATATTCAGTACCATGATATACTCTGCTTATTTATAGACTCATATCATTCTTGGAGTCTAATCGAACAATATGCTAATGGGCTGCATACCATGACCCATACTTGTTCATTCTTGTTTATATGATTCTTGTGGATTGAGATATAGTTTAGATTAGACATGATACCCATGACCCTGACAGCTTATACGTACTCGAGTCGGGCTGGAGTCCGCTCGATACGTAGCTGGCTTGCTCACGAGCTCGCGTCCGAAAATCGGGTGCAGGTCGTGACATGTTTTTGTGGTGGCCCATGCAGGTCAGAGCATATCGTATCGGTTACGTAACTGTACTGATACGAGCCTGCGACTTTGACTAAACCTTAGAAATCTCAATCCACTATGCTTTGAAAACTCACCTAGAAATTCTCTACGTCCTTGAAAACTCTATATTTGCTCTCGATTATACTTCCTTTCTTTCCGTACCAATGATTCTCGTCGCCTCCTATTTCGGGATTACGAACGATCGTGCTATCTAGGATTTATCAAAAATTCTTAATTTATAGTATAATATTGCTTGACTATTGAATATTTGGTTGTTTATAGATATGAGGGATTATAGATACCACATGCCCTAGATATCTGCAGTAGGATTGTTAGCAACTGGTTAGAAGGTTATAAGACTTTAGTGACCATATTTTAGGGAGTAGTGTGACCAAAGGTGGGTAGAAGCCCCCAAGTATTCAGAGTTATAAAATGACTAGAGAAGGTCATAGAATAATTTTGAGAAATTAAATTTGAGGAGATTAAGGTGATAGTTAGACTTTGAATTTTAAGGAATAGTTATGAATTAGAATTTCGAGGACAAAATTATTTTAAGGTGGGTAGATTTGTAGATCCCCTTCCCGAAATTTTTTTTGGAAATATTTTTTATTTATTTATTAGATTTAAACGGTGATTTTTAAATTTGTATTTTTATAAATAATGGTTTACTTAATTATTACGGTAGATGACTTTAGCCATGGTTGAGTTTTGAAGTACCAGATGACTAGGAATCATGGCACGGATACGGCAGTAGCGTGCCTTGACTAGTGTTTAGCCATGGTAAGGGAAGACCGAGCCATAGTGATGTCCTAACTAGGAAAACCAGGCCAAGTTGTGACATGATCATTATAAATAGTTTAATTATTTATTATTATTATTTGACTGTTTAAGTGACCTAGTGGTACCAAACTAGTCAGGACCGGACTCGGACCAAGTCCAAGCCCTCGTAGTCGGATAGTACGTGTAGAGACGACCATATAGAGGTGCATTGTATTGGCATTTTTTACTTTAGTGATTTAGGAAGCAATTTGGAATCGGTGGATATATATATATATATATATATATATATATATATATATATATATATATATATATATATATATATATATACACATATTATTGTGCTTGCTATTAAAATAGTATTTAGTTGATAATATAGTAAATAAGTTCTTTAATAAATATTTGGATTTTATGGGAATTAACTAGGTATATATACTTGTATATATGTATATGTATAGAAGGGTAATTATAATATATGGAATTAGGCTTTATATATAAATATAATGTCACTGTATTTTGTTCATGTGAATTTTGGTATGTAAATTAAGAATTGGATTTCAATAGTGATATTACTTAATATTTATTTCTCGTATTTGTATTTATAGTATTTATGTATGTGTACGTATATATAAAAATATAATATGTATAAGTGTGTGCGTGTAGGTATATAAATAAATATGTATACTTGTATAGGTGTATGTATATATATATATATATATATATATATATATATATATATATATATATATATATTTATATATATATATATATATATATATATATATATATATATATATATATATATATATATATAAAAAATATATATATATATATATATATATATATATAAATATAATATATATATATATATATAAATATATATATTTTATATATATATATATATATATATATATATATATATATTTTATATAAAAATATATATATATATATATAATATATATATATATATATATAAAATATATATATATATATATATATATATATATATATATATATATATATATATATATATATATATATATATATATATATGGATGTGTGTGTATATGCATATATATGTATAGGTCATTCTAGATATATAATAAGATTTTTGGAGTATATATGGTTATATAAGTAATATAGGAATATATATACATAGATGTATATATGTATATATAGATATATATATATATAAAAGAATAAGAAAAAAGCAAAACAAAAACAACTAATAAAAGCCCAGCCCAGCTAACCCCTAGCCCCAACCCGAGATCATCACAGCCATCCCCTGCTTAACATCCTAGCCCCTGTGCAAACCCGAGCCAAGCCCGCACAGGAATCCCCCAGTCGAGGCCCACAGCAGGCAATCCCAGCCCACTTAGACTAGCCAGGCCCGGCACACAGCCTGCAGCAAGCCAGCCCGAGTTTTCTCCCTCCCCCCCGACTCGGTTTATACCGCAGTCACATATAAATACGCGAGAGAGAAGGAGAGAAGTTTTTATGCAAAACCCTAACCTCACCTGCGTGCGCCCCCAGCCACCCTGGGCGTCCACCCCAGATGCGTCGCTGCCGCCACGACCGCCGGACGGCGAGGTCGCCGGCCAAACACTCGGCCTGCACAGCAACAAGCAACAGCAGCAACATCATGGCAGGTACCGATTCATCGTCTTATTTCTTCGCGTACACTCATTGGTTTTCGATTTCATAAACTAGTATGGAAACCCTATATGACCCTCTAGAGACCCCAACAAATAGGTTGCAATATGGTCGAGCCATTGATTCGCAAAATCAAGGCAAACTTCGATGAAAACCTGTCCAAAAAAATAGGGTATATAACAGTCCATTCATCCACATTTGACGATCGATTTCGATCGATCCATTACAAAATTAGAAATTCTATTTGAACACACTTTCAGACAACATATAGGAGTTCACGACCCTTTTTGTGGATTTAGAAATTATCGACTACGCATCTAGAAATCGGATCCCGAAGTTTGAAAAAAACCTGTTTTAAAATTAATGAAATCCTTCGATACGACGTGCGTCCCGCCAATCCGGGCGACGTGGTCGCGAACCGAAGGCATCGAAAGGTGCGTAACGGCTTCGTGGTCGTGTGGGCTTTGGCGGAATTCAAATTGGTCGCGTGTGCGTGACGAATTTGATGCGTATCCGTCGAAATTCACCGTATAGGTCACTTTGCAAATTTCCCAATTACTTTGTGCACGCTCGTCATATCGAGATAAAACTTGTGCCAACAGGACCGTATCATTTTTCTGGTCCTGTATGCCAAGTTTGGTCCGATTCTGAGACAGTTGATAAAATCGTCGTTTTACAGGCCCCACGGTCCGACTCAATGGGTGATTTTGTGCACGGCCCGCCGGAATCCAACTTTGGACATACGGTTGGGTTCATATTAGAAAGTCGGACCTGTAGACATATAGTTTGATGACTTTAGAGACCATTGACTCTGGCACGCTTTTCGGTGCAAAGCGAGTCCAACGGCGGACACCGTTTTACCCGAAATTACCGTTTTGCCCCCGTGTCCAGAATTGGACTTAAGGACGTGCAATCATAGCTAATTTGACTATTCTGAGAATGTTGGCGATGTCTGTTTTAGCTTTCGGAGACAATTATAGATTTTGGACTTTATGGCGTACTAGTTGACGGTATCTTATTGGTTCTTCGCGCTGCCACCAGGCAAGTATACCTTGTCTCCCTCTACAGTTTATTTATATGCATATTTCTATTATTATATAGTTTTACTAGTTGGTTATTACTTTTGATTTGTATATCGTGCATGCTAGTATAGCTATAGTCCTTGTACATGGTTAGCCTTGTTAGTTCATATTGGATTGGTTCTCTCGTGTATCGTGATTGGGTCGTGTCGTGTCTTCACCTGTGTCTTGACTGAGTCATGTCTGCAAGTATGTGCGAGTGAACTGCTATTCCTTTGTCTTTCTCATAACCTGCGAGTCCACATACGGGACGAGGGTTGTCCTTTGCACCTGCGAGTCTACATACGGGGCGAGGGTTGTCCTTTGCACCTGCGAGTCTACATACGGGGCGAGGGTGACTTGTCTTGAAACTGACATGCGAGTCCATATTCGGGGCGCGGGTTGGTATCCATTGATCTACCAGCAGTTTATTTATGCATACTTGATCCTGTATCCGTGTTCATAGTTACCTGTCAGTAGCCACATGTCAGTTTCCTGTCTAGTTCCTGTTTATACCCTGTATATATTATTGCATAATTAAACTGTTAGATAGGCATGTTTTATGTATCTTGCTAGTCCTCTGAGGACCTGATGATCTCTTCAGGTTTAGCGATTGTATGGGGTTAGTTAGCAGAGCGGGTTGGTAGAGGATTGTGATGCATGATACAGGTATTTGCTTGTGATATTTCTTTATTATCCTCTCGTGCTTTATATTCAGTACCATGATATACTCTGCTTATTTATAGACTCATATCATTCTTGGAGTCTAATCGAACAATATGCTAATGGGCTGCAGACCATGACCCATACTTGTTCATTCTTATTTATATGATTCCTGTGGATTGAGATATAGTTTAGATTAGACATGATACCCATGACCTTGACAGATTATACGTACTCAAGTCAGGCTGGAGTCCGTTCGATACGTAGCTGGCTTGCTCACGAGCTCGCGTCCGAAAACTGGGTGCGGGTCGTGACAAGTCATCAGCGGAAGAGTCGGTAACATGTCATACAGACTGGACTTGCCCCCTGCATTTGAGGGAGTCCACAATGTATTTCACGTGTCGCAGTTGAGACGGTATGTGGCAGATCACAGCCATGTACTGGACAATTTCGAGATCGATGTGGGCCCTACTATTAATTATCCAGAACATCCTATGGAGATTCTGGATCGACGGAAGAAGGTGCTGAGGAACCAGACGATACCCTTGGTTGGCGTAGCTTGGAGGCACCACTCTCCATGTGAGTCTACCTGGGAGAGGGAGGACGTGAGGTATGACTTTTCTTTCCTTGGAGGTATTTGCTTACAGGCACCCTTATCTTTTTCCGCCGTGAGGTATGACTTTTCTTTCCTTCTTATCTATTCAGTTTTGTCTTTAATTTCGAGGACAAAATTCTTTTAAGGAGGGTAGATTTGTCACATCCATTTTTTTTATTTGAGGGTTGTCACGACCCGCACCCTGAAGAGGGGCACGAGTACGTGGTTACGTCCAGCCTACGCCGCAGTATCGGCGGTAGAACACTGTATATAGGGTCTGTAAATACTACGACTAAAACAGATAAAAGGTACCTGTATAGTATACACACTCCGAATGGAGGTGACATAGCAATACAGTCTCAATCACATATATCAAACTAAGGGAGATAGCATGGAAGAGAAATATGATAGATAAAATAGGAAATGAGTCCGAGATACACACAAGTCCAGAGCTATACACAACAACCCAGAGTCACAGAAAAAATGTATATAAGATACTACAATCTGAAAATACTAGCTGGCTCGCAGGCCAGGCAAAACTAACTAAACTACACTACTCAGGGTGAGCAAAGTCTAGTGGCTCTACCAACAAGCCACAGTCCGGGTCTACTCCATCTGACTCGACCCCATAATAGGTCGGGCAATCTGCCTCTAAATCATCTGTAAATTGTCAACGGTATCCTGTCATGAAAATGAGCAAGTATAAACACCAACAGCAGTTCTATGTGAATTGACAAAAGCTATAAGAGACAGTGTAATGAAATACAAGACAAAATCAACAAAAATATATATATCAAGATGTGAGTACTAAAAAGGACGATAATACATATATATAGGATGACTTGGGAACTATTCGGAAGCCGAGTTACAATCCCTAAACCAAACAAGGACCGGGGCTGTAACCCTTCTTCCGAACAGAACTTAGTCACCAAAGATAATAAATATAAAAGGTGCCTTGAATTATTAGTGTGTTATGTGATCGGCTTAGGAAAATATGTCCAGGCTTTCCATCCGACCGGCTATGAACCCTGTATACAATAGAACGATAAGTCCGGTCACCATGGAAAGCTATGAACAACGTAGGGTAAGGCTTTACCCGTCGTGAGGCGAGGGTATAGCTATGAACCATATGTACCATAGAACCTTGTGGGAATTTTGATCACACAACCACTAATAACTCCTCCATCCCCGAATAGTACAATGGATCTGGACATGACACGTCATGACACGGGATTCCATAAGAGGGTAGCAAATCCCCTTTTGAAATCGGTGTCTATAGCAATACATGGAAATAAGACAATATGTACCAATATACCATAAAACCTAGAAACAACATCCCTTGTCATGATCCAACATATACTAGTCCGTGAACTATCGTGTCTGGAATCGAGTAAGACACTACATCTGAATCGAATATAGCAGATATCAACACAATGAAAACTATCAGTGAATGTACTCGCCTGTGGTCCTGAGCTGATAAGGTAAACAGACGCTCAGAGTAATCACAGACCTAAAATAAGATACTATGAGTCAAACAGGGTTTTATACTAAAAAAGGAAACTAATATAAGTCATAAATGCAAGTCTAAGTCAAAACTAGGTCAAGTTGAGTCTACTAGGTCATACTGATTCATACTAGGTCGTACCAAGTCACTGGGAGTCAATCCAAGTCAAACTAGGCCGAACGGGGTCAAAGGTTGACTTATAGTTGACTTTTGGTCAAAAGTCAACTCTGGTCAACTCTGGTCAACACTGAGTCAACCCTGGGTCAACCCTAGGTCAAACAAGTTAAATGTTGACTAACAGTTGATTTTCAGTCAACTGGTCAACTCTGGTTTGGTTTTGGTCAAATCTAGTCGCTTAAAGGCTAAGTTTGACTCCCGGTTGACTTTTGTTGACTTTTGGTCAAAATGGTCAACCGAAGTCAAAACTAGTCTAGGAGCACTAAATTTGATCATTACCAACCAAGGGAACCAAGTTCTAACCCTATCTTAGACTCTAGACTCCAATACCCTATTTCTAGGCAAAACCTACATTACCTTACCAAGGTAAATCCCGATACCTTGCCCAATACAAAGGAAACCCTGCTAATTCTCAAGATACCATCTTGGGCTCCCTAGGGTAGTTAGATACTATCATATCTAAGGGTTACCTACCTAGATACATAGGTTTCCTAGATATCTAATCTATATTAGAACACATGTTGGCTATCTACCCTTTACCTTATCATATACCTTCTTACCATTCTCACATCTCCCTAACACTCACACACACAAACTCACTCACTCACTCACTCACACATGGCTTCCGTATAGGCTCTCCTATAGGTTTAGATATAGGCTAATCTATAGACACACACAATTATATATAGGCTCACATACACACACACACCTAGGCTCACAAACACACACACACACACACACAAAAGCTCAAAACTCACACACACACAAGCTAAATTTGGACAGCCACTTGGGCTGATTTATGAAGCAATATGGACTGAAATTCAGGGGGTTATAGGGACTATCAAAGGGCTGTTAGATGGTGTATTTACGTGGTGAGTTAGGACAGCTATGGACTGATTTAGGATGGGGTATAGGGTTGTTCAAAGGGTGCAAAAGGACAGCCATTAGATGGCCAAAACTGGACTGAATATGTGGTGTAAATGGACAGCCACTTGGGCTTGTTAAGGGCTGTATTTGACAGCCAACAAAGGACTGTTAAGTGGTGTTTGAAAGGGCTAAACATGAACAGCCATGGGCTATACATGGACAGCCAATAGGTACAAAACTGGACTGTTTTGGACAGCCATGGAATGGGTTTAAGGGACTGAATTATAGGTAGTTTGGGGATTGATTTTAGGACAGATAGATAGGCTATCTAAGAGGGCATTTATGTGGTGTATATGGACTGACTTAGAGTGGTGTTAAGGGGCTAATGGGAGCTGGATATGGGGTCTCTTGGCTGTCCAAGTGGACTGCAATGTGGCTGAACAAGGGCCGTTCATTGGACTGTTTGGTGGGGTTGAATGGAGGGTGTACCTGTGCGAACATGGGCTGAAAAGTATGGAAGAATGAAGGAGGATTGTATGGACTGAAAACTAAGGGGCTATCCCACATTCCCTTGCATATACCTGCTGCTATGGGGGCTGAATGCCCCCCCCTCTTTCTACACTCTAAATCACTCACTCTCTCCAACTCTCCCACACTCTCAAACTCCTCTCAAACTCTCTACACTCAAACTCTCACTAACACATTCCCTCAAACACCCTCTATACCATCACATACACACACCAATTCTCAATCCCACACTCTCTACACACTCTTCTAACTCTATTTCCCCCACACACACCAACATATATACACAACTCCATTCACATATATATATATATATCTAACTCTATTTCCCCCACACACACCAACATATATACACAACTCCATTCACATATATATATATATATATATATATATATATATATATATATATATATATATATATATATATATATATATATATATATATAAAATAAAAATAAAATTATATATATATATATATATATATATATATATATATATATATATATATATAATTTTATTTTTATTTTATATATATATATATATATATATATATATATATATATATATATATATATATATATATACATATGAATATGAGAACCAATATACGCACACACACACACACACACTCACACACACACACACACATATATATATATATATATATTTATTTTATTTATTTTTTTTTTTGCTTTTTTTTTTTTTTTTTTTTTGGGAAAACCGAAGACTATATTGCATGTGAAAAAAAAATGCGGTTACACGGGGGGGCCACAAAAGTGCACAGCACGCCACGCCCTGTGGCCGCCAACAAAGCCCAGCCACATGCCAAAACAAAAAGCCAAAATGGCCCGAAGGCCCAAAACCTCACCCAAGACCCTCCCTCTCGCCCACTAGGGACCCGACCCTACACAGAGGAGCCCTGACCTTCGTGCATTGCCGCTCCACTTCTCCCACCAGCTGGAGAAGCGAGTAGGCCTGGGAAGAGCCTTCATACCGGTGCTTGTTACGATTCTTCCACAGAACCCAGATGATCGCCGACGCCGTGATGTCGTTCTGGGTTGTCCTAGCGTTGCCCCAATCCACGAGTCGCTGGGAGATGAGACGCCCGTCGCCGGGGATGCCTCTAGACGTCTGAAAGTGGTCCCAAAGGCCGTCCGCAAGGTTGCCGGAGGAGAAAATATGATCTAGGCTCTCAACGTCCGGAGAATCGCAGCAGTGACACATAGAGGCAATGGCAAAACCAGTCCGCCGAAGCCAGTCATCTGTCGGAAGCTTGAGTCTAACCAATCGCCACTGAAGGATCGACCACTTGATCGGAATCCGACTCCCCCATACAGGAAAAGGACCGGAAGGTCCTGGAAATTTGGACCTGCAACTGTTCCAAGCCGAGCGCGTCGTGAAACTCCCGTCCCTAGTCAGCCTCCACCGGAAAAGAGTCGGCCTGATCCGAAATTTGCAGCCCGTCTTCGACAATACCGTCAGCGACCTCCTGCCCAAAGGCCGCTGCAATCCGGGGCAAATCCCAGCTGCCGTCCGCCTGGAAGTGCCGCACCAGCAGCGGCTGCCAACGCTGCTGCTCCGCCTGCTGCAGGGGAGATGCTCTCCCTGTCCAGTCCTCGGCGAAGGCGTCCACCTCCCCCGGCCAATCTCCACCCTAATGTGACGCTCGCCCCGCTCCCGACCAGAGATCAGGCGACGCCAAATAGCAGAAGCGCTGCTGTTGGCACCAGCCAGGGAAGGATGCGTACGCGGGAAATACGCCGACCGCATGTAATCGGTCCATAAGCTGGACTCGGTTCGCACTCGCCACCAGAGCTTCACCGAAAGGGCGGAGATCATGTCGCTGATGCTACGGATCCCAAGACCCCCCTCTCCGGTGGGCCTCGCGACACTCTCCCAGCTAGCCCACCGCATGCGACCGACGACCTGCGATTGACCCCAAAGAAACCTGTTAAATGATCGCTCGATTACCTCAATGACGCTCTTCGGCGGAGAGCACGCAGCTAACACATATATTGGCATCGAGCACAGGACATGTCTGAGTAGGATAAGGCGACCCCCGATAGAGAGGGTGCTGTGCTGCCACCCGCTGATTCTCGACTGGATCCTGGAGATGAACGGCTCGAACAGGATGGCCTTCCTCCTACCGTAATGAATCGGGCATCCCAAGTAGGTGAAAGGGGGCGAGGAGACGGGGAATCCCGAGCAAGCTGCCAGATTCATCCTTGTCTCCTCGGCGCTGTCCTCGTGGATATAGATACGGCTCTTCGTGGCATTAATCCGCTGACCGGATGACTGCTGGTATCTCTGGAGCTGCTGCAAAATCTTCTTCACCGTACGCCTGTCGCCCGACGAGAACACGAGGACGTCATCGGCGTACGACAGGTGCGTAATGAGCGGGCACCCGCTAGTCGTCCGGTAGCGACTGAAGCTCCGAGTTGAACCCAACTTAATAAGGTTGCGACTAAGGGCTTCCGCCGCAATAATAAATAAGGAGGCCGATAGGGGGTCTCCTTGCCGAACACCCCGATGAGATCGGAAGAAACCCGAGGGGACCCCGTTGATGAGGACCGAGAACCAAGAGCTGCTAACCGAGCGGAACAAAATGTCGATCCACACTTCCGAGAAACTGAACTTTCGCAAAACCCCAATCAGATGCTGCCAATCCAGTCTGTCGTACGCCTTCTCCATGTCTATCTTCATCGCGACGTTGCCTCCTCGGTTGTCGCGACCCATCTTGCTTACCAACTCCTGGGCCAAAAGAATATTGTCAACAATGCTCCTCCCCTGCACGAAGCCGCTCTGCTCCCTGGAAATGATTTTAGGAAGGAAAGGCGCCATCCTACTAGCAGCCACCTTCGCGATGACCTTGTTCATAAAATTGCAGATGCTAATGGGACGGAAGTCCGCGAATGTTGTGGGATTGGTCGACTTCGGGATCAGCATAAGGAACGAACTGGAGATCGATCTGGGGTACTGGCAACCCTCGAAAAATGCCTCGACTGCGCTGACGACGTCGCTACCCACCATGTCCCAGCACTCGTCGAAAAATCTACCAGAGAACCCATCGGGTCCGGGGGCACTGTCATTGCTTAATGCCCGAACCGCCGCTTCCACCTCATCTCTGGAGACGTTTCTAATAAGAACATTGTTGTCTGCCTCATCGATCAGCTGAGGAATAGCATCCCGAAACTCCGCATCGGCAACCAACCTCTCCTTCGCGAACAGATGGGAAAAATACGTCTCCGCCGCAGTCGCAATGGCCGTCTGACCCGGATGACGACACCATCCTCCCCACGGATCTGCTGAATATTGAGGGAGCATCTCCGCTGCCGCACGCAGTCGTGGAAGAATTTAGAATTCCTGTCGCCGTCGTTGTCCCACTTGTTGTGCGCCTTCTGACGCCAGAAGCTGGTCTTGTTGAAGACGCAGCGCTTCAGCCTAGCACGAGCAGCGTGCAAAGACGAACGACGACCGGGGTCGCCATTTCTTTCGAACTCGAGCTTAGCGAGTTGGACGGCCGCCTCGGCTTCCTTCAGAGCGAGGAAAATGTCACCGAAAGTGTCGCGGCTCCAACGCTTGAGGGCCCTCCTCGTGGCAGCCAGTCTGATCCCAATCCGGATCAGGGGGTTGGCGTGGAACGCCGAAACCCAAGCATCCTCGACCACGCTGCGAAAGTCGGCGTGCGAGCTCCAGAAATTGAGGTACTTGAAGCTCCTGCAATGCTCCGGTCTGGTAGTACGGATATCAAGGAGAAGGGGCGAATGGTCGGACTCCACCCTACACAGGTGAGAGACGTGAGAGTCGTGAACGATGTCCCTCCAGCGTTGATTGGAGAAAATCCTGTCGAGCCTGGACCGCTGGTGATCGTCGCCTTCTTGGGAGTTCGTCCACGTGAACTCATTCCCCGAGAAACTGATCGGAGACAGCCCGGCGTCGAGCACAAACTGATTGAATTCAAACATGGATCCAGAAGAAGGAGCGAGGCCACCCGTCTTTTCCGTCGAAGCGGTGATCGCGTTGAAATCCCCGCCGCACAACCACGGGGACTGAGGGAAACGATTCTGCAGATGGAGCAGCTCGTCCCACAGCTCCCTTCTCATCCGTCGCTGGCAGCTACCATGAACAATAGACAGGAGAGTAGATTTGTCGATGTGGGGGTGACGGAAGAGAAAGGAAAGGGATTGCGAGGTCTCCGCGACGATCTCAGCCTCCACATCTCTATTCCAAAAAACCCAGATGTCTTTACCGAAAGCCGCTCCCCCATTGAAGCCGAGCTTGAGACGGAAACTGTTAAACTTGCTAGCGTCAACTTTGGATTCAATCACCGCCAGGATGACAAGCCGGTGCGTCTCCTTGAGACTTTTGAGCCGGTTGAGGGTCTGAGAGTTAGCGAGCCCTCTCGCGTTCCAAATTAACATACTTAACATTTAGTGTTGGAGTTTTGGCCCCTCCTTGTGGCCGATCTCAGAATCCTGGGGGTGTAAGGAGATGACGTAACTCTCCCGATGGGGATGTCCGTGCTTTCCTGTATCTTCTCCTGATGATGGGACCCTTGTTGCTCAACTCCTTTCTCGGCAAAATCTTCTGTGGCCAGAATGGCCCATCGATTCTGCGAGTCTTCAGCGAAGTTGACAACTATGGCCGCTTCACTGGCCTGGGCGACTTCTTCCTTCTGGTCTTCATTTTCCTCAGCAATAGGAATAAGACGAGGTTGATAAAGCACTACTCGCCACTCCGAAGCATTGGTGTTCTGGTCCCTGCTGGGCTGCCCGGGCTCGATCTCGGCAATGTCCGTCAGCTCGCTCCTCGGGCTGCCGGGTGGGGCAGGGATGATGGGTTCGATCTGAACAGCCTCCTTCTCGCGACTCTTCCGCTTTCTATTCCTGCGTCTTCCTCTGTTGGGCTGAAGGTTGGCAGCATGACTATCAGGTTCGAGCGAGACACTGCTCCCCTCATTAGAAGGAGTGGCGCTTTCGCCCTCTGTTTCTTTCCCTTTGTCCTTGTTGGCTTCCCCTGCTGTTTCCATCCTTCTCTTGCACGAACGGATCGTATGGCCTTGATGATAACAGTGATCGCAGTACTGTGGGGTGCGCTCATATCTGATTTGTTGCCACGTGCTATTGCCGTGCGGAAGAATCAGACGAACCTTCGGGGGGAGGGGTTTGCTGGAATCCAGCTCGATAAGAACCCGGGCTTGGCTCGGTCTGGAGCGTTGCGCCGTGGCGCGATCGATCAGGAGAGGTTGACCAATCCCCTGGGCAATGGCGAAAATGGCCTCCTTGGCGAATAGGTGAAATGGCAAACCAGGGAGGGAGACCCACACCGGAGTGATGGCCGACTCCCGATTGGGAATAAAACTAGGATCCCATCTGAACACCCGCATCGGAGCGTTCGCAACCAACCACAGTTCCCGGGATCTAATGCGGAGGAAATCTACTTCAAGGCTAGGGCGAATGAGCATCTGCCTCCCATCAATCAGACCGACTTCGACAGCGCCGGCGAACTTCATGCCCTCCATGGCTCGCCGCACAGCATCCACGGACGGGCGGGAGTGAGAGAACTTGCCGATCAAAGCCCAACGTAGAGGGGAGACCAGAGCCTCAACCGCTGCAGCCGGGAAGGAGATGGCCGGAGCGCCGAGGAACGACGAAAGCTGGCAACCGAGGCCGGCCCGAGGGACATCCCCGAAGGCAGGGGCCGAGCCCTGCTCCGCCACCGACGGAGCGCGGACGACGGCCGCAAACGACGGCGACGAAGAGGCGAAAGCTGGAGGGGGCTGAGTGGAGGCTGCCGGAGGCTTGTCCGCAGGAGGAGGCGCCGGAAAAGCTAATAAAGCAGGGGGAACCGAAGGTGAGGGAGCCGGAGGGGGGGCCGAGGGGGTCGGGTCCCCAGAGGGAAGCGGTAGAGGAGAGGGGAGCACTGGAGCGAGGAGGACAGTGCTCGGCGGCGGACAAGGGCAGGGGTTAGGCGGCGAGAGGGCCGGAGGAGGGTTACAAGAAATAGACGTGGACAAAAAGGGGTTGGCGACTGAGGAGCTAGAGATGAAGGGGGATGGGAAAACCGAGGGGGAGGCGGAGTTAGGATCGGCCGCCGACATGGCCAGGGCCGGCCGACGGCTCCCGGAAGGGGCGAGCAGCGCAATAGCGAGGGAGACCTAGCCGCCAAAAAAATTGAATATATATATATATATATATATATATATATATATATATATATATATATATATATATAGACACAAATATACATATACAATAATATAGATATATGTTAGAATATGAAAAAATATGATACATTAGAAAAACACATCTATAAACCAATAAAAATCTGGGATTAAATCTCTAATAATCATTTAAACAATATATAATAAAATACATGTGTCCAATAGGGATTTTTCCACTAGGACACAATCCCACAAAACAAGGACACTCCTATGACCTCCAAATGGACACGAAATGGACACAAATGGAGATACAACCAAGGGGTCATTCCTACAGGTCAAAAATTAACCTATATGAATGTTGGGGTGGTTTAGAGGAGAGATTATACCTTCCGGAAGAGAGATTCAAAGGAAAAAGCCTTCCGACACGACACCGACACGTAGAGATTCCAAAAGGACACGAACGAGCTCCAAATTCTCCCAAACTTGGCTAGCACCCTCTAACTATGGAGTAGAGGAGAAAAGAAGAAGATTTTGTGGAAGAAATGGTAGATTTGGAGAGATGAAATCAATGGAGTGGTTCTCTAAAATTTGGGGAAGAACAAGAGAGAAAATGGAAGAGATAATGCCAAATGAACTAGAACCTATCCATTCCTAATGTGGCCGGCCCCCTTAGAGCTAGGTGTCCTATTGTGGAATACCCAAAATACCCCTACACTAATCTATGTGTTAATACATTGGAAAGGGTTCTAAGTCGGGGCTAGTTTGGTCATTCCTAAAACACTAATCTCAGTTAATCCTAACCAAAATAAATTAGCCTAGTCACTAACTAAAATAATTAACATGTGGGCCATGGCTAACTAGTGTGTGGGTCCACTAGAGTCAAAACTACCCCGGGTCCCCGTTTCAAGTCGGATTGAACTGAAATTCGAACCCGACTCAAATAACCCCAAAATATTATTATAAATAAATAAATAATTTCAAAATATTCAAAAATAAAAAAATGACAAAAATACCCCTATTTTTGGAAAATGGAGGTGACAAGGGTATTTTGGTAATTATGATTTTTTGATTATTTTAATATATTATGTTATTGGTGTAGTGATTTTTGGCCTTGTGATAGTATAGCCTTGGTGCAACCTAGCCTAGTGACTCACCATGACTTAGTAGCCTAGCAGCATGATCTGTTAGGGTTAGTAATCCTATTCTAAGGTTAGAAGCTATTGGCATATTTATTAGGGCTAGTTAGCAACTTCCTTTTTATTTAATGTTTTATTTTTAGCCATAGGAAAGAGGCCAAGCCCAACCAATAGGAAACCCTATCCCATCTAAGTGTGACCGACCAACTAGGTCAAAGGGGGGGGGGAGGAGTACTTATATCTCCTATTGAGAATTCATCTCACTTTTTATTCCTTCTCTCCTGGAAAACCTAAGTAAGTTTCTTTCCTTTAACTTTTTCATTTCTTCTCCTATTAAACCCTTGTCTTTTGCATTAGGTTCTGATTATTGTTTATGAATTATTGTTGGTGAAGAAATTCAGAATTTGGTTGCATTGGAGTTTTGGAGACGCAAGGAGGATCTACACAATTGAACCTTTCTATAAGATTTCATCTCAATAGGTAAATTCTCCAAAACTCTATAATTTCATAAACTATTCTCGTAGATGCATCCATCTAGTTGTCCCCTAGCTGTAGGATGAGTTTCATAGGATTTTGTATTGATTTGGTATCCGTATCAGACACGTATCAGAGCAAATATGCATATGTTTGTTGAAATGCCACAAAGGAATTTTTGTTCATAATTTTGAAAACAAATTGATTGGATTTGTAGATCTAAACATGACTTTTGATTATGTATTGGACTGAGCACGATTTGCGTCACGTTCGTATCCAGAATCGGACACGAACCACAGCCCGAGACATGCGCGCGCGTGCCCTACTGTTCGGGTGGCCGTACGCAGTGTCTGTGTCACTTGGACACGTGAAATTTGGTGTATGGCTTGGGGACATGACTGACATGTCTGCCCCCAAGTGCCATGTTATCTCGTTTTGTGTCGGACTCACAAATCGAGTCGCACGGATCCGAGCCTGTCTTGCACGCACGTGCAAGTCGACACTGATACGGCCTTCGTGTCTCATCTAGAAACATCATGGTGATGTGTCAGGGACTTGAATGTATAGCCCTACACCTGGTCTAGGTGTGGGCATGAGCACGTGGCTCCAAGTGGCCTGTGTCGTGTCCACGAGGACGAGAGGACGAGACACGGCCGTACGAGGAGACTGAAATCGTGTTCACTGATTTTGTGTTTTGAGAGTTTGGATACCTTTGTGTCCACTTGCTTGGGCATGAACACTTCCCTCTGACACGCACAAATGCGGAGAACACTCTGATCACCCTGATTTGGATTTATAATGGATTTTGAGTTTCGAATTAGGGGTTTACCCATATTACTGATACTCAATAAACTAAATTTGAAATGTATTTTTAGAGTTTTACTTCAAACAGTTTTAAATGGTTAAATTATGGTTAATTGTTGATGATTAATATATATATACATGTTTAGATGGATATTACATAGCTGGGTTTTACAGTGAATGAGGACTGGGATCAAAATCTGAGTTTCGAATGGGTTGAGTGTTCAAAAAAATCCGACTGAACTCGAAGTTTAGGTTTTATTCATTGCAAAAACCGAGTTGGGTTCATTCTCAGCTTGGTATTAAATTGTATTTCCAGTTTTCCTTGTATTTAGAGATTTGCATTGCCATATTTGATTAACTGTGAACTTGATTAGCTGTGTTATGTTTTGATTCTCAAATTTCATTAGGTAGTGTTCTCAGGTTTTGTACTGTCCAGGAGATTGGTTCCTTTTTTAAAAATTCTCAGTGTAGTATTGATTCAATCTCAGTTTTCAATTGGTCTTTATGATATTAGTTACAGTAGGATATCCCAGGTTGGTTTTACCTTTGCATTCTCTTTTAATTGAATTAGTTCGAAGGTTGGTTTCTAATATGCTAATTCTGTGGTGGACTATTTGGGTTCAGCCCTATCCCAATTCCAGTTCATCCCATACCATTCTTTTTATTCCTATTTCATTTTTATCTTCTTTCCATGCCTCTATTCATATATGCTTTCATGTTACATTAGTAAATGGGTGGATATATCCTATCTATACTTGATAGTATATTATATAGGTACTTTCTCTATAATTGAATATTGTTATATATATACTTGATTTCATATTGTAGGTATCATATATATACTTACATATTGTATTGTGGATGTGTATTGAATATTGTTATATATATACTTGATTTCATATTGTAGGTATCATATATATACTTGCATATTGTATTGTGGATGTATATATTTGGTTGTGATATAGGTTTTGTAGTATAGTAATATAGGCTATAGCCTTATATGTGTTTAGTGTTTAGCCTATAGAGTTAGTATAGCTTCGTGTATTTTATTAGGCTATGTGTCATGTGATTAGGACCTAAAGTTGACCATTAGTTGACTTTAGCCTAGATGAGCCTATATTGGCCTAGTTGACTGTCAAGTCGACCAAGTTGACAAAAGTTAACTTTAAGTCAAACTTGATCCGAATCAACTCAAATGAGCTTAGAATGAATGGGTAAGTTGTATTTGACCTAAATTTTGGTAGATAGACTAGTTGACATATGGTTGACCAGGTTTGACCAGAGTTGACCAAAGGTTGACTTTGACCTAGAAGGACCTAGAATCATTTATAGTACATTGTAGACTATTTTTATTTCATGTTAGACATGTTGTGACCTGTGTTGCTCAAAAATAGGACTCAGATACTCCAGCTCAAACTCATATTCTCATCAGACAGCCAGGATATCAAGCGAGTACATTCTCTGGCCGTTTTATACTTGTTAGGAATTATATTCTTGTCATAGTTTAATTTTCTTGATGCTGACACGACATTATCACAGTTTAGTACTATATCGATCTTTACATGAGATGTTATCCCCCTCGGGTGCATCGAATATATTATGTCTTGTGCTTTTAACGAACACCATATATTTTGTGGACTCTTATTTATTGTTCATGTATACTCATGTGCTCTTATGTACTCTCATGATCACGTGAGCTTCATGTATAAACTATCATGTATAATAACATAACCTGTTTAGATCCTTGTGTATTGATTTGGGGTATGGGAGAGTAGAAATAGTTATATGAACAATTCCAAAGTAGTATAATCATGTACAAACTCTTTAGTGTAATCATGTACAAATCAAGCCGTTCACATGTCTATCTTGTACTCTAAATCACATAGTCACTTATAGTTCTCTATTATTATATATAGATAGACTTGTTTATCAATTTTCTCTTTCTTTCATGCTTATTTCTTATAGTGTTTTACGTATCTTAGTCTATCACATGCTTTATATTTCCTGTCAAGATATGAACTGCGTAAGATGTATTGTGCTTGTTCCCGTCCTGATTGGACTGTTGAAAATATTACAAGTGATGAGGTGTAGCACCCAGTTTTCTAAATGAGGGTAATTTTGAATTTTTGTGTTTATAATTATTTTAATAATGATATTTAATTCATGATATGATTTTTGGTGATTTTAAATTATTTTAAAATTATTTAAATCAATGACTTGTGGTTTTGACGTTTTGCTAGTGAAACCATAGAGACTGTTTGACCTAGAGCCTAACCATGTGATTATGATATTTTAATGTCATTTTTGGCCTTAGAATATTTTTGCATTTGACCTCTTTGAATTATTTTGATATTATTTTATTATTTATGATATTGTTTTGGGGTTATTTGATTCGGGTTCGAATTTCAACTCAATCCGACTTGAAACGGGGACCCGGGGGTAGTTTGACTCTAGTGGGACCCACACACTAGTTAGGCATGGCCCACATGATATTAATTTTAGTCCACATGATAGAAATATTTTAGTTAGAGGTTAGACTAATTATTATGGATAAGGTTAGTGTGATTAGAGACTTTAGAATGACTAATTTAGCCCCAACCAATTAGCCCTTTCCTAATACTCATAGAATAGGTTAGTGGGGGCATTTTGGACCTTACCATAACAGGATAAATAGCCCCATATGGCCAGCCACTTTGGGAGAGGATAGGCTCAAGTTAATTTCATTATTCTCATCCACACTCTCTCTCTCTCTCTCTTGTTCTTCCCCAAATTCCTAGAGAGCAATCCCTAGCAATTTCTCCACCAAATCCTTCCATTTCCCCACCAAATCTTCTTCTTTCCTTCTCCATTCTAGCCAAGAAGGAAGCTACCCAAGTTTGGGAGGATTCGGAGCTCGTTCGTGTCCTTTTGGAATCTCTACGTGTCGGTGTCGCTCCGGGAAGACTTTTCTTCGATTCGATCTACCGGGAGGTATAAATCCCTTTTCTTTTTCATTTTCTCATGCATATAGGTCTATTTTGAATCCATATGAATGACCCCCATGGTTGTATCTCCATTTGTGTCCATTTCGTGTCCATTTGGAGGTCATAGGAGTGTCCTTTGTGTTGTGGTTGTGTCCATGTGGGAAAATCCCAAATTTGGACACACTATGTGTTGTTGTTATGTATGAATGAATTATTACATGTTTCATCTCATATTTTTGTATTGGAGATGTGTTCTATAGTGTCTCATATACATATATTAGTGTAGAGAGTGAGTTCTTGATATATTATGTTATATACTTGTGTTCTTTTGTCTCAAACTACCCAAATCCGTCATGATTTTTATCCACGTTTTTAATTTCAGCCCTAAATTAGAAATGTCATAACTTTTAGCTCAAAGCTCGGTTTAATCTCCCGTTTTTTTAAAAGAAGCGTATTGAAGTTAGCTTTCCAAAAACATGTATTAATAGGCCTAATTCTTTCTGTAACTTTCTGGAGAATTATTTGAGTATCAGCTGTACGAAGGACAAACGCGTTCTCGGTGTTTTTGCGATTCCGGGAGTTTTCGGAAACGAAAACGCGTCCCGTTTGAAGTTTCGAAAAGCTAACACATAGATCTATAACATACTTCAATCCTAGATTTTAATTCATGCTAAGATGGTACAGTATTGATTATTAGTAGGAGTTACTATTCGGCATATACATTTTGTGCACCCTTGTGTGTAATATAATGTTCTATTTGATTTTAACCCATGTTAATGTACATACATTATGTAATTAAATAGAGAATGCAAGCATAAGTAAATGGTTAAATAAATGATGTATGAGGTGTAAGTATCCTATCTAATGTAAGCATGTATAAGTATGGCTTGTAATGAATATGTAGGTTCCATAGTATGTAATGTATGGTGCATATAGTGGTGCAAGAGAATAAATGAATGATGAATGAATGCAAGCATGAATGTAATGTAATAATAGATGTAATATATGCAATATACAAGTTAATGAGATGTAATGTTCTATGTTAACACAAATCCTATATTACCTCATGTACCCCCTTACACTATGTTGACACTATCACACTTGACACATTGTTCACTTACACTTTGACACTCTTTGATATGTATACACTATGTATGCCCATTTAACCCTCACTTGCCCCTTTGCCATGTTCACATACACATACATAGCCTCTTAAATAAGTATTTATGAATATAGTTAACTTAGCTATGTATGTATATTATATATATGTTAGCATATTGTGTTGTAATATATAAGTTTATATAACCATTTGAAATACCATAATTATAGACCTAATGTTGAATACCAATATATGCATGTGTATATATGTGTAGACATATATAGCTTAAAGTAATAGATTACCTAGTGTATATCCAATGTGAATTCTTGCCTATTTGAGTATTGAATAATTGCATGCTATATAGAGTTGGGTGTATGTTGGCTTGTATAGCCTTGTATTGATGTGAGCTTGCTAGGATAGTCTTGGTTAGGCCTAGTAAGACTTGCTAGGTTAGGACATGACCTAGTTTGACTAGTGCAGTTGACCAGAGTTGACCAAGGGTTGACTTTGGCCTAGTTTGACCTAAATTCATGTAGAATGCATTGTAGTGCTTTATATTACCCTTTTGGACATGTTGTGACTTGTGCTGTTCTAATTAGGAGCCAGACACCTCTCCTCGGACAGTATCTTTACCTTGGACATTCAGATATCAGGCGAGTACATTCTCTGATCATTCATATCCTGCTTAGAATTATTTCCTGCATTAAATTACTTTACTTGTACTATCACGTTGGTCACACGGGTTGGTACTATACGGATCCCTTCTTGAGATATTATCCTTAGGGAGCATCGGGTACTACATGTTCTGTGCGTTTCACTTACATGTCGTATCACTATGCTTCACAGGTTCTTCGATCACTTGTGACATATACTCTTATGATCACAGAGTCTCCTAAAATCCCCATTTTTGGGACTACTATGTATCACCCTTCGGGGGCTTACCACCCTTCGGGGGCTTATCACCTTTCCGAGGCTTATCACCCTTTGGGGGCATATCACCCTTCGGAGGCTTATCACCCTTCGGAGGCTTATCACCCTTCGGGGGCTGTTACATAGTATCATAACATAACCTGTTTGGATCCTTGTGTACTGATTGGGGGTACGGGGGAGTAGAAATAGACATGTGAATACTATCCAAGTAGTGTAGTATCAGAATCTCTTCCATAGTGTAGCATCAGAATCTCCTATGCCATTTACATGTCTATATTGTAATCTGACTCACTAGCCACTGTTAGTCTTTATTATTAGTAGATATTTCTATTACAGCTCTCTCTCTCTCTCTCTCTGTTTACATACTGCATTTCTTTTAGTACCTATATCTTACTTTACTGTATGATTATATTTTGTAACCTGCTATGAACTGTTGAGATGTAATGTGCTCGCTCCTGTCCAGACTGGACCTGTTGATAAATTTTACAGATGGCTTGGGATTGCCTGCTAGCCTAGAGGAGACACAGTAGAGGTTGCATAGATAGCTAGGGTTTTTGCTTATAGTTTACTTTCAGTCATCTTGAGTTGTATTTATGGATTACTGTATTTGGGTTTTGAGATGTATTCTGAGTTTGTATCTTAGACACTTAGACTTCTTTCTGTTGTATCTTTTTTTGATTTCATGTTTTATCTATCTTTCTTTATGCTCTACCTTAGATGTGATTGAGTTTACATTCTGCTATGTCACCCCCATTCGGGGAGTATAAACTGTTTATTCTTATACTGTTAGATGCATTGAGACCTAGGACAGCGTTCTACCGCCGACACTGCGGCGTAGGCTGGACGTTGTTATGTTCTCGTGCCCTAACTCTAGGGTGCGGGTCGTGACACGTTTTTAGTGGTGGCCCATACAGGTCGAGTTTGTGTAGTGGTATTCGAACTAGAGTACCACTACAGCCTGCAGTAGAATTATGATATATTTTTGAAGATACTCAATCACAATTAGGATCCCTTGAGAGATTCCTGGGACGAACCTTGAGAATCTTGTTTAACTCCGATTTGAAAACTCTTTTCTTTTTTCTTGATTTGATTTATCTTTACTTTCTGCTATTGAATTTGATTTTGATGGATTATTATTGAATTTGAGTTTGTATTTATTGATTTTGATGAAGATTGTTGAAATTTGAATCTTGATGTTAGCTATAGCATCCGAGTTTGTAGTTATATGATTTGAAGGATTTTGTTCATTTCTGAATTTTGATGTTCATTGATCAATTTGATTTTTTTTTTGGTATTCATTGTTGATTTAATTTAATTTTTGGCAAGATGAAATTATATGGGCTAGGTCATCTAAGTTATGGAAATCTTGTCTTCTATAGTCACATTAGCCAGCATGGTGAGGACATATAGTCTGATTTTGGATATATTTCTCGGGTGTGAGAATTTAAGGTTTTTGCAGCCAAGCTAGCGGTATCGTGAAAATGTTAAATACCATGATTCTAGAGGTATCTGCATAAGTCAAGGACTCTGTGATTATCGTAGCCTTGTTCACTAGTATGACGAGGATTTAGAGTACCATGATTTTGGATAGACGCATATGATTATCAGATTGTACCTTAAATGTTTTCGAACATATTTTTGCTACTTTTGTTTCAGTCATTCAAAAAAAGAAGAAGAAGAAATTATTGTTGTTTTGTTTTGTTTTGTTTCTTATTGTTTACTTAGGATGTAGCTTTAGCTTTAGCTATTTTTATAAACCTTGTGTAACTTCTTACAAAAATTTATTTCTTCTTAATACAATAAACCAATGATTTTGCTAGACCTTATTTTGGATTTGGTATTATAATTCTTGTTTCAAAAAAAATGGGTCCCTCTTTTAAATAGATAAGCAGAACAGATTTTATTATCATTCTTTTTCTGCCAATATTTTTACTACCATCATTCCTTGTCTTATATACATGTCCTGATTATATTAATTCCCTGTCTCGTATATAATTCTGTCAGCTATACCTTGACAACTCTTGAATCTTCATATCATTTTGCCTGAGAAATGTTAAGGAAGTGACGTAAATTATGTAGCTCAGAGAAGACGTAACTGGTTATTTTATGATGATCTAAAGGAAATTAAATGTGGAGTGTTCCATATGGAAACTTGAGATAGAAATGTGGTAAAGGTCTCGAATAGAATAAAGAGATGTATACTGCCAATCTGGAAACAATTACATTTAGAGAAATTTTGGGGTTATGAGATAGTTTATAGGTGTATTCAAAACTAATAAGGATATCAAAGGTCAAACTAGTTTTGAGAACTTAGAAAATCTTGGTTATTGATTCTGGAGAAAACTTTTACTCTGAGGCTATGTAGAAGGTTAGTAATGGAAAAGAGAAGTTAATTGTGTTAATAAGGATATTAAACAAGATGTTGTGAGGAAATGACTAGGGATAGAGAGAACACAAAGTTATGGAAGTTTAGAGATTGTTGTGAAATATTTTTAGGAGAATAATATTCAAGGGTGTATGTCCAAGAAAATACGGAAGTTGATTTTATGATGGAAGATAAGTTTTGTAAGGCCTAGAGGTTTAAATTAAATAATACGAGGAGAACAATTTGAACAAGTTCAAGAAATTCGTAAACGGAATTTAGAGGTTTTGGGTCAAATTTAAGACAAGGTGAAAGAACTTGGAAATTTAAATAAATGGTTAATGTTGATTCCTAAATGTGAGGGCTGTGCTTCAAGAGTGATGTTTGGAAATTGGGAATTGCCTACGGTAGTCATGGTAAGGGTTTAAGTAAAGGTTAAATTTTTATATAGAGACTGGTGAGGTAAAGATATGATTGGCAAGTTATGACCAGATGAACTTAAGAGTATCAGAAGCAGATGACTAACTCGATCTTCATTATTTTTGTGCATTAATTACCACCTCTTGAACTCCCACTTTCTAATTGAGATCCTTGACGTTCCTTATCGTGACTTTGATATTCGGAATGTAATACTAGCGGTTACCCTCCAACAAATCTTATATCCAAGACCTAGAAGAGCTCACCTTCGTGTAGGTATATCATGTCCCACTAAAACCTGTCTTCTTGTACTCTATTTTCTTGATATGATTTTCTGGTCAACTGGCTAAACTATAACCTCTGCCATTATACTAAATTTCTTCTTATTTTAATTAGAAATTCAGCCTTGACTTAATTCTTTCGACCCGACATGTGATGGTGTTCTGCTTATTTTCTTAGATGCTTAACCTTGTACCTTATCTGATTACTTGACCCGTTGGTTAAGAAACTTAGACTATGTAATTTCTTTCATCATTACCACCCTTATATCTTGTGCTGCTAAATTAGCCTTAGTTTTGCAAGCTTATCTATTTTCGAGCTTGGTCATGACATATTTTATTGGGTGGCCACCCACTAACATATTGTCTAATCAGAACCGGTATATGATGGTCTGATCAACCTATTGCACTTTGGTTCGCTTTTTCATGTATCAATCTACGAGAATGGAGACATAGTTAAACTTGACCCTAGAGTCTCATTCGCGACAGCTTTGACAATTCTTCTTGAAATCTTTTCATCGCCTATGAACCTCGTATTCGTACTCAGTCGAATTAAATTTAATCATGACCTGAACCTCCATCATTGGATGCTCGTGCTCATACTTTGATTTTATTGATTTTCCTTCTTGTCCAAATCTCGTTTTATCCCGAAATTGATCAACTTATATCGTATCAAGACAAAAATCTATTTGTGATTTGTTGTGCCTAAATTTTCAATTTTTTATCATTTTATGGAATAGTAACCTTTTAATAATTTCTTAGTTGCTTGTTAATGACCAATTTTTATATAGGATGGTAGACAGTCCTACAACCTTGATGATTGTTGTTCCCTTACCTTTCCAATTAGGACACCCTAGATTGTTTGTGTGTTGATACCATAGTACTGTTTTGACCTAGAATGATTAGTGTACCTAGGTGAGACTTCCAACTGCTACGGTATGCCCTAACCTTGTATACTATTCCTTCAAATTGCATGATTTAGATAAAAAAAATTTAGACCTTGATTGTTGGGAAATAGGGACGTCACTCCATTAGTATCAGTTGTAGATATATATGGGTTAGTCGTTGATGTGGGGATATGTGTCTATAAACATGTAGCTTAGGAGATTTAGGAGAGATTATAGTATCAGCCTTGATAGGATGTACTAATCTTTTGGTGAGTATAAATGTGTTATGAGAGATAGGGGCCTATATGTCTTAGTAATGCATCGTTCCTATGGTAATAGAATGTATTAATAGATGGTTAATAGGAAGATAATAGTTTGAGCATACCTATAGCCTATGATCAGTTTTTTTTCATCCTTAGTTAAGACCACTTTAAAATAGGTCCAGTCCCTTGGATATAGGTTCCAGTCCATATTTTATTGAAGTTCCATTACCGTCGTATAGCAGAGCAGTATCGGAGGTATTCCTAGATTGACACTTTTTAGATGTCCGTTTATTATTCCAGTGTTAGGAAGTGTTACCTTAGATATTAGGTAGGTTAGAGGCTCTAGAAGGAGTACTATCAATCTTAAATTTCGAGGACGAAATTTTTCTAAGGTGGGTAGAGTTGTAGCACCCAGTTTTCCAAATAAGGGTAATTTTGAAATTTTGTGTTTATAATTATTTTAATAATGATATTTAATTCATGATATAATTTTTGGTAATTTTAAATTATTTTAAAATTATTTAAATCAATGACTTGTGGTTTTGACGTTTTGCTAGTGAAACCCTAGAGACTTTGACCTAGAGCCTAACCATGTGATTATGATATTTTAATATCGTTTTTGGCCTAAGGATATTTTTGCATTTGACCTCTTTGCATTATTTTGATATTATTTTATTATTTATGATATTGTTTTGGGGTTATTTGAGTCGGGTTCGAATTTCAACTCAATCCGACTTGAAACGGGGACCCGGGGGTAGTTTGACTCTAGTGGGACCCACACACTAGTTAGGCATGGCCCACATGATATTAATTTTAGTCCACATGATAGAAATATTTTAGTTAGAGGTTAGACTAATTATTATGGATAAGGTTAGTGTGATTAGAGACTTTAGAATGACTAATTTAGCCCCAACCAATTAGCCCTTTCCTAATACTCATAGAATAGGTTAGTGGGGGCATTTTGGACCTTACCATAATAGGACAAATAGCCCCATATGGCCAGCCACTTTGGGAGAGGATAGGCTCAAGTTTATTTCATTATTCTCATCCACACTCTCTCTCTCTTGTTCTTTCCCAAATTCCTAGAGAGCAATCCCTAGCAATTTCTCCACCAAATCCTTCCATTTCGCCACCAAATCTTCTTCTTTCCTTCTCCATTCTAGCCAAGGAGGAAGCTACCCAAGTTTGGGTGGATTCGGAGCTCGTTCGTGTCCTTTTGGAATCTCTACGTGTCGGTGTCGCTCCGGGAAGGCTTTTCTTCGATTCAATCTACCGGGAGGTATAAATCCCTTCTCCTTTTCATTTCCTCATGCATATAGGTCTATTTTGAACCCATAGGAATGACCCCCATGGTTGTATCTCCATTTGTGTCCATTTCGTGTCCATTTGGAGGTCATAGGAGTGTCCTTTGTGTTGTGGTTGTGTCCATGTGGGAAAATCCCAAATTTGGACACACTATGTGTTGTTGTTATGTATGAATGAATTATTACATGTTTAATCTCATATTTTTGTATTGGAGATGTGTTCTATAGTGTCTCATATATATATATTAGTGTAGAGAGTGAGTTCTTGATATATTATGTTATATACTTGTGTTCTTTTGTCTCAAACTACCCAAATCCGTCATGATTTTTATCCACGTTTTTAATTTCAGCCCTAACTTAAAAATGTCATAACTTCTAGCTCAAAGCTCGGTTTAATCTCCCGTTTTTTAAAAAAAGCGTATTGAAGGTAGCTTTCCAAAAATATGTATTAATAGGCCTAATTCTTTCTGTAACTTTCTGGAGAATTATTTGAGTGTCAGCTGTACGAAGGACAAACGCGTTCTCGATAGTTTCGCGATTCTGGGAGTTTTCAGAAACGAAAATGCGATCCGTTTGAAGTTTCGGAAAGCTAACACATAGATCTATAACATAATTTAATCCTAGATTTTAATTCATGCTGAGATGGTACAGTATTGATTATTAGTAGGAGTTACTATTCGGCATATGCATTTTGTGCACCCTTGTGTGTAATATAATGTTCTATTTGATTTTAACCCATGTTAATATATATACATTATGTAATTAAATAGAGAATCAAGCATGAGTAAATGGTTAAATAAATGATGTATGAGGTGTAAGTATCCTATCTAATGTAAGCATGTATAAGTATGGCTTGTAATAAATATGTAGGTTCCATAGTATGTAATGTATGGTACATATAGTGGTGCAAGAGAATAAATGAATGATGAATGAATGCAAGCATGAATGTAATGTAATAATAGATGTAATGTATACAATATACAAGTTAATGAGACATAATGTTCTATGTTAACACAAATCCTATATTACCTCATGTACCCCTTACAGTATGTTGACACTATCACACTTGACACATTGTTCACTTACACTTTGACACTCTTTGATATGTATACACTATGTATGCCCATTTAACCCTCACTTGCCCCTTTGCCATGTTCACATACACACACATAGCCTCTTAAATAAGTATTTATTAATATAGTTAACTTAGCTATGTATGTATATTATATATATGTTAGCATATTATGTTGTAATATATAAGTTTATATAACCATTTGAAATGCCATGATTATAGACCTAATGTTGAATACCAATATATACATGTGTATATATGAGTAGACATATATAGCTTAAAGTAATAGATTACCTAGTGTATATCCAATGTAAATTCTTGCCTATTTGAGTATTGAATAATTGCATGCTATATAGAGTTGGGTGTATGTTGGCTTGTATAGCCTTGTATTGATGTGTGCTTGCTAGGATAGTCTTGGTTAGGCCTAGTAAGACTTGCTGGGTTAGGACATGACCAAGTTTGACCTAGTTTGACTAGTGCAGTTGACCAGAGTTGACCAAGGGTTGACTTTGGCCTAGTTTGACCTAGATTCATGTAGAATGTATTGTAGTGCTTTATATTACCCTTCTGGACATGTTGTGACTTGTGCTGTTCTAATTAGGAGCCAGATACCTCTCCTCGGACAGTATCTTTACCTTGGACATTCAGATATCAGGCGAGTACATTCTCTGATCATATCCTGCTTAGAATTATTTCCTGCATTAAATTACTTTACTTGTACTGTCACGTTGGTCACACGGGTTGGTACTATACGGATCCCTTCTTGAGATGTTATCCTTAGGAAGCATCGGATACTACATGTTCTGTGCGTTTCACTTACATGTCGTATCACTATGCTTCACAGGTTCTTCGATCACTTGTGACATATACTCTTATGATCACAGAGCCTCCTAGAATCTCCATTTTTGGGACTACTATGTATCACCCTTCGGGGGCTTACCACCCTTCGGGGGCTTATCACCTTTCGGAGGCTTATTACCCTTTGGGGGCATATCACCCTTTGGGGGCTTATCACCTTTCGGAGGCTTATCACCCTTCGGGGGCTGTTACATAGTATCATAACATAACCTGTTTGGATCCTTGTGTACTGATTGGGGGTACGGAGGAGTAGAAATAGACATGTGAATACTATCCAAGTAGTGTAGTATCAGAATCTCTTCCATAGTGTAGCATCAGAATCTCCTATGCCATTTACATGTCTATATTGTACTCTGACTCACTAGCCACTGTTAGTCTTTATTATTAGTAGATATTTCTATTACAGCTCTCTCTCTGTTTACATACTGCATTTCTTTCAGTACCTGTATCTTACTTTACTGCATGATTATATTTTCTAACCTGCTATGAACTGTTGAGATATATTGTGCTCGCTCCTGTCCTGACTGGACCTGTTGATAAATTTTACAGATGGTATGGGATTGCCTGCTAGCCTAGAGGAGACACAGTAGAGGTTGCATAGATAGCTAGGGTTTTTGCTTATAGTTTACTTTCAGTCATCTTGAGTTGTATTTATGGATTACTGTATTTGGGTTTTGAGATGTATTCTGAGTTTGTATCTTAGACACTTAGACTTCTATCTGTTGTATCTCTTTTCGATTTCATATTTTATCTATCTTTCTTTATGCTCTACCTTAGATGTGATTGAGTTTACATTCTGCTATGTCACCCCCATTCGGGGAGTATAAACTATTTAGTCTTATACTGTTAGATGCATTGAGACCTAGGACAGCGTTCTACCGTCGACACTGCGGCGTAGGCTGGTAGTTGTTACGTTCTCGTGCCCTAACTCTAGGGTGCGGGTCGTGACTTGAGGAGGAGTTCTGTCCTACGTATTATGGCACAGGCTTAGATGACACCGGTGACTTGGACCCTCAGGAGGATCCTACAGTTGCTGAAGACTTGCCTATTGTCTAGATTAGATTTCTAGACTAGTTTCTCCTTGTTATCTTACTTATGTACTTTCAGTTCAGGATATTGATAGATGTTGTATATTTAGATATTGCTCTTATTTGTAGTTGGTTGGAGATTACTCTTTTATCATATATTTCCATCTATTCTCTTTATTCCACCTTAGATGCTGTGATTGAGTTGTACTTTTATATTGTTCTCCTTTCTGGAGTGTATATCATTGTACAGGTTTGGTTATTGCTAGATGTTATGACCTAGGACAGCGTTCTACCGCCGACACTGCGACGTAGGCTGGACGTACCCACTTCTTGTGCCCTTACACTGGGTGCGGATCGTGACATCCAACGCTACCGCAGAAGAAAGTGGATGCATACTGTTATCCCCATTTATCAAAAGATTTTGTCGCAGCTCCAAGGGTGGGATGTTTCTAAGGTTAGCCTATTTTTTCTGGGCTTTGAAGCTGACGAGGAGTTGATATAGGCGTAGATGCCTCCACTCTTCCGAATTAGGGGTTGTGTTGGCTGCAATGCATCCGACCCTCTCATTTGGTGTATCGGAACAAGAACCACTGCTTCCTAGAGCCGTATTTACTAAGTTATTTTGCTCGTCAATTTGGTTACAGTCAACTGATGCTAGACAACCCAAGTACCTGCTTGGGCTATATTGGAAGTATGCTGGATAGAGCCCGGGCATGGTAGTATTACAACGTTGGGTGCACATGGGTGCAATTTATAGCTCCACTTCTGAACCCAGGCCGTATATCTTGTATTCTGCCATCAAGCTCTATTATTCGACAAACACCTTATCTCTCGGCTTTGATAGGGAGACGAGCTTTATCGTCGGGACTCAGTTCGAGACGTCCGATGCCATGATCATGAAAGCCCGAACGTATCGCCCACCGGATGCTCCAGTGCCGGTAGCTCTCCCAGTAGTATGGGCGGAGGAACAGCGAGAAGAGTCCACGAATACTCAGCTAAAGATGCATGCTTCAACGGAAGCGGGTCCCTCAGCGCCAAAAGGCTAAGAAAGGTTTTGGCATCCAAGTCGGGGGCCACAATACTTTTGTCCGCGGAGAGACCAAAAGAGCCTACTCCCGTGAAGGTAAGTAGATCATTATCTACTCTAAGAGGTAAAGTGGTCCTTTATCTCTCATCATGTTCCCTTCTGTATGCAAGGTGCGAAGAAGAAGAAGTCCAAGCCTTCGAAGCAGGACTTGGACAAACCCCTTGGGAAGGAAATCGTTAGCTCTTCCGAGGAGCGTATCCCTCTTGTTGTGGAGTCTTCGGGTGAGGAGGACCAAGACGTCGATGTCCGGGTCCGTACTCCTACCTCTTTTAATTACGCGGAGGATGACTTTGGCGATCTGTTGAGGTCGCTGAATGTTGATCCACCATCGATGAGCGTCTTAGGTAATCTTGTTTAAACATAATTTGAATATTTTGATAATGATAATGACTGTATTTTGTTTGCAGATACGCATTAGGTGGGGCCCTCACAGATTGTAGAGAAATCGGTTACGGGTACCAGTGAAGAAGCCAATGTGCAGCCTCGGGAGAGAGAAGTTACGAAGGCTCCTCTCGAGGTTCAGGAGGAGGAGGATTGTGACTCGTCTCCTTTGACTGATGTCCCAGATGACACTTCTAGGGATATTGAGGAGGCACTAAAGGGTGGTAACGATCAGCCGGGGTAGCTGAAGAGACGGTCATCATCGAGTCATCCCCTGGGCATGCTACGAAGGAACTGGATTCGCTACCGAGTCATACGCCTGCCCCAGTAATAGAAAGCAAGATAGAGGAACCGACTCCGCTGTTGAGTCCTACGCCTGCCCAAGTGGCAGATAGTGAGATGGAGGAGTCGACCCTACCTTCGAGTCCTACACCTGCTCCATCCACAGGAGGCAAAGTGGAGGAGTCGATACTGTTACCTAGTCCAATATCCGTACGAGCCACCGTGGGCCTTGACATTGGTGAGTCCTCCAAGAAAAATATCAACCAGAATGAGGCTCCCATTGTAGGAGGACTTGCTCCTGCTTACGACCTTTGGGGGACGGTAACTAATGTGGCCCAATTGGAGATACGCCCCTCTGTGGATTCCAGTCCTTGGACTATTGGAAATTAGTCCGGATCAGTAGAGAGTCTGATTTTTGGGGCACCTCCAGCAGATTCTTCCCTGGGAGAGACTAGTCAGGCAGTTTCGAATTTTGGAGGCTCAACTGGAGAGGCGACGGTCGCTCTGCCTAATATTGGCATGCAGACAACCCCGTTCTTGTCGGGTTCTACTACTTCCGACTCCATTGCCCGTCTAGTTCGCATGGAACTCTCGATGGTGGCCCCTATGATGCCTCATGCATTGGCCGAGGCGAACGACTATGTAAAATTTCTCGTCAAAGTCGTTTACAAGATTTTAAAACAATGGTGCTAGCACAAATTGCCTTAATACGGTCTCATCAGGGCTATGATGCTATGGCTGAAACTTTGAAGGCTTCAGTTGTCGAGCTTGATCACCATCTAACTGAACTCCAGAGCATCCATCGGAATGATCTATCTGCCCTGATAAAGGTGAAGCAGAACAGGCTGGCGGCTGAAGTTGTTGAGGTTGAGTCAGCTTATGCGTCCAACCTAGCCATTCTGGGACAGGATTTGGCCGAAGCCAGGACCAAAGATCATGAACATGCATCGGCTATGGAGAACCGGATCAGTCTACAAGAGGTCTTAGGTGACGGTATGGCAGAAATTGATAAAAAGATCCGCCTGCTTCTAATAGAGAGGTCCCAACTCTTGGCTGACTCTGAACGAACGACAACCGAGCACATCACGCTTAGTCACGAAGCGGCAAAACTTAATTGACATGTGGTAGATCTGTTCAAGAAGAAAAATGAGCTAGATGCCAAACATGCAGGCGTTGTCGCCATCGAAGATGAGGAAGTTATGCACCGCGAGGTTGAACGTCGGGTCTTGGTGAGTGTCCAGTCCAGGGCAGAAGTTAAAGCGTCGTATCGATAAGCTATGTGTCGATCCTTATCTTTATTCTTCTTTATGTTTTTTTACTGCTTATTTTGAGACGTAGTCCTTTTTTATGAAAAAAGAAATAAAAAACCTTTGTTTGTTCATTTGTCATAAACTTGTGTGAGATTTTGTGGACCTAGCATCTTTAACACACTTTGGTTTTAGGTATAGATGGTAAGTTGGGATGATGATGTAAATTCGGTTAACCAACACGTTTACTCAGAAGTAATATGTGTTAGCCCAATAATCTAATTATGTTTTTGAGTATGGTTATTCGATTAAGTTTAACATTATGATATCACTAATATTTATGCTATCACTATAGTATTGATACATAAACTTAGCATAGTCCTAATGTGCATTAAACTTATCATACTTGCTACTATGTATATGGCTTTGTTCGTCTAACATGTACATACAAAAAATTAATAAGCAAGATCAACGTGGACATATGTAATAAAGAAATCATGGTGGGGCAAAGACGACGATATTCTACAAGATTTCTCTGAACCATCCGATGACATCTCTGGAGCCACGTACTCGGGTATCTTTGGACAGCTGCCGTTAAGGAAGAAGCCATCACCTCCCAATTCCTAAGATCATGAAATAAGTAACACCCTAGATTAAAGCATTGTTGTTATTATAATTATAACATCTAAATTAGCAGTCATAATTTAACATAATATTAATTAAAGACAATACAGGAATGAGGTCGTCGTTTCTTTAATATTATATGTGACAAAATTGTCACAGAATATTGACTTAGGATTAGTTCGACTTGTTTCATCTTCCATGGCCATACGTATAATTGTAGTCTTGTGATAATATGCATGTTATTCTAGAAATATTCGACTTGTCCTGTGACTCATTCATATGTTGTCTTTAACATCTAAATTAGCAGTAACAAAATTGCCACAAAATGCCAATTCCAGAATATGGGGTTAGTCCACGAAATGCCAATTCTAGAATATAGGGTAACAAATTCAGCATCATTAAATGTGCAAAGGTACATGTCTTGCGCGCTCATATGTGCATATTCTCTAGTCGCTAAAAATGAAAGTTTTTTAAGTACTCTAGGGTCCTTACATAGGCATATACTTTTTATTACCCAATGAAGAAAAATCTAACTCTCACACTTCTCATTTAGCATCGGGTTTAAGATGTCTAGATAAGACAAACTTCTTAGGAAAAATAAGACAAATCAATCTGTCGGAATGGGCAGGGTTTCCAACCTATATGGAGAATATTTCGGAGAGCGACGAGCGCCATCCGTGTGTGGGAGAAGCTCGGGGAGTGCATGGATCCTATTTTGGAATATATATGGTAAGGAAATATATGATTGGATTTTCATATTTACTTTGATTATATATTTATGATTGGACCCTTCATGTAGTAGCTTTCCATATAATTGGACTTCCAACTATGGCAAGCCAATTATGATTGGATTTTCATTAAATATATGATTGATGAATATTGGAAGTTTTCATATATATTGGCCTTCCATGTATGGATTACCAAGGGCTTATAAAAGGGTGATGCATGTTAGTTGTAAAATCATCTAAAAAACAAGAGTACTTTACAATCTTTGAGAGAGAGAGAGAGGATTAAGGACTATTGTGAAGGAGAGATTGTTTCGAATAATTTTTTGGCATCTCTTGTTCTTCGGAGTCCGCAATCAAAAATTTTCTTCTTTCAAGTGAGTTGTGGTGATCCGTATTGGATTGGGAGGAGCTTATAGAGGGTGTATTCTCTTTATTCCATTAGTGGAGGTTCTTCAGGGTTGGACTCCGATCGTCCCGTGGTTTTTCCTGCAAGGGTTTTCCACGTCAAAAAACATTGTGTTTGCGATTGTGTTTGGCATTTTTGGTTTGTGTGCTTTTGCTCGGTTCTCTCGCAGGACTTTCCAGTTTGGGGGAACGGTTTCCGCGCTTCGTTCCCAACAGAGTGATATCAGAGCTTTGGGTTCAAAGAAGTGTCAGGAGTTGACAGTGAAACCAGAAAGCTGAGATGGACGCCAAGCCGGTGCGCATGGTGAGCCTGAACGGTACCAACTACCATTATTGGTGGAGTAAGATGAAAGATTTGCTGTTCGTCAAGAAGCTGCATCTTTCAGTATTTGCATCCAAGAATCCCAGCGACAAATTCGATGAGGACTGGAACTTCGAGCATATATAGGTGTGTGGGTGCATGCGGCAGTTCGTTGACGAGAACGTGTACAACCACGTTGCCAATATTGAGCATGTGAAGACGTTATAGGATAAGCTAGAATCTTTGTACGCGAAAAAGTCCGGGGTAAACAAGTTGTTCCTGATTTGGACGATGATGGGTCTGCGGTACAAAGATGGGGCGTCTATTACAGATCACTTGAGTGATTTCCAGGACGTGGTTGACCAGCTATCCTCGATGGGAGTCAAGTTCGACGACGAGGTTCAAGGACTATGGTTGCTGTGTACATTGCCAGACTCGTGGGAGACCATACGAGTATCTATGATCGCTTCTGCTCCAGAGGGCGTGGTCAGTCTGGAGTTTGCCAAGAGCGGGGTACTGAATGAAGAGATGCGGAGACGTTCTCAGGGCACTTCATCCACATCCTACGACTCAAAGGCACTAGTTTCAGAGAACCGCGAAAGGGGCAAAAGCAGGGGTCCAAGTGGTGGCAGAGACAAGAGCAGGGGAAAGTCTAAGGGTCGGTACGAGGACTCGGAGTGTTACCACTGTGGCAAGAAGGGCCACATCAAGCGGAACTGTTTCGCACAGAAGAGAGAGAAGAATGGCGACAAGGGGAAGCAAGATGAGAACACTACAGCGGCGGCTTCGATACATGGAGGCGATATGATCGTCGTAAGTGATGTCACGACCCGCACCCACTGTGATGGTACGAGTACGTAACAGCGCCCAGCCTACGCCGCAGTATCGACGGTAGAACGTTGTTCTAGGTCACTATCTAACCATAAACTCATGCAGTATATAATGTACTCATCATGATCAACTCCGAACGGAGGACAAGTATAAGATATTGTAACTCAATCACAGTCTAAGCACGATAAGATAACACGAAAGAGATAACTAAGAAATAGAAGACAACTACTACTACTGAAATAATAACAACATCTCAACAATCTCAAATATAACACAAGTCTCAAATCTAATACAACAAGTTCAACATGAAAACCAGATGCAAGTCTACTAAACTAATTCCCGATCACTCCTGAGAGTCGGGGCCAAAGGTAGCCATCCCGTCTCTGGGTCCATAATATGTAGGGCATGTATCCTCAGCGCAAGTATCTGTAATATTTTCAACAGGTCCAGTCAGGAGAGGAACGAGCACAATCTTATCTAGAAAATCCAAGTAAATGACAGAGAACTATAAAACAATTACCAGTTTATATTCAGGTGATGGTATTGAGAGACAGATAAAGTACAAGGAAAGTAAGTAACTAAATAAGAGAAGAATCATGACAATAAAGACTGTAAAGTAGAAGCTAGCTGAACCAGGGTAACATAATATATGTCCAGACAGTAAATGTAGACAAGTGTAACCCCAAAGTAAGTCCAGTACAAGACGAATCTAATATAAGATGAATCCAGTACGGGACAATTCCAGTCATAGTGATCAATGATTCCAGGGTGAGTCTAGCCTATACTCTAACAGTTTATTTTAAAATACCGAGATCGATATGTAAACGGCTATAGGTAATCCGGCACATCACACACCTGGCCGGGTGTGAGATGGCTATCATTCCAGTTTGATTCCAGCTTGAGGGTGATTCCAGAATTCGGGTATGTCTACATAACTTACTCTAGTATTTCTCCTCCCAGCAAGTGAATCTAGAAATCTGACACAAGATTCAAGATGAGTCCAGCCAAAACATGATGATACCAGTAAATGATTCCAGAATGATTCCAGTAATAGAGGCCAGACAATAAATGTGTGTCGCATACATGAATCCAGAATATCCATACGTGTTGTGACAGAGAATCACATACAACTAACTAGAACTGAAATACAATAATTGACAAGTAAATGAGAGAACTATCAGAGAATGTACTTGCCTGATACTCTGAAAAGAGTAGTGTAATATCAGATGCCTACACCGGAGTCACAATATCCTAAATAGAGCAGTACAGGTTATAATGTATTTAAAATAAGGTAAATGAAGTTTATGATACAATCTACATGATTTCTAGGTCAATCTAGGTCAAAGTCAACTCTAAGTCAAACCTGGTCAACTGTCTAGGTCAAACTAGGTCCAAGTCAAACTTGGTTAACATCTAGGGTTACATTGGTCAACTTCCTAGCTAACTAAGTCAACAAGTCAAAATTGGTCAATCATCCTATATCAAGTCATACTTACCTGAAATATCCTAACTTAGATAGCCTTAGCCAACCTTACCCTATACAAGTACATATATACATATATAGGATATGCCCAATCTAGGTCATCTATTACCCTAGGATAGATAACTCATCATCAACTACCCTCCATATCCTCTTCCTTAGTCTATCTAGGTAAACCTTTACTAACCTATATTTCCTAGCTAGTAGGGTTAAACACATAACATAACTAAATATTCTAGGTAACCATATACTAGATAGGTACTAGCCTAAACTACTCTAGGATAATAACTAACAATCAAACTAACATCTACTAACAAAACTAATCTTAGGATTACAAAGTCTAACTACATTTAGTGACCAAAATCATATAGCCTAACATCTAATCAACCACCACACACACAAACCTCAATGATACTAACTTATATACCCCCACTTCCCTTTATTCTCAAAACACTCAACCTGAACTCCCTCTCTCAAATCTATGGCCCAAAGCCATAGCCAACATGGACTACTCAATATAGCCTACTGCTGCAAACTTGTTGCTGCAAACTGCTGCTATAAAGCTTGCATTACTGCAATGCATTGCAACTAAACAAGGCCAAGCCTAACATACCATGGCCAACCCTCTTATATATCCTTATCTATATATATATACATATAGATCTAACCCCGCATCAATTAACCTATATATATATATATATATATATATATATATATATATATATATATATATATATATATATATATATATATATATTTAAAAATATATATATATATATATATATATATATATATATATATATATATATACTCAAGTATATGAATTTCTCATAACCAACATTACCCATAATCCCAGTACCCTATCTCACTATCAATATATCCACAGCCCCAACCAAACACATCTCAAGGTATACAAAGCTACATATATATACACCTGAATATCTGAAACCTGAATATATATAAAACCCACATATGTGAATCCTAAATATATGTCAACATCACAGGAATTGGAAAGCGGGAGGGGTCGAGTGTGGCAAGTGTGACAGGATTTGAATCAATAAAATGTTTATACGTGTGATAATGTGTAATGTACATAGTGTTGTGTACAGTGTGAATTCTCAGGCAATTGTATTTGTGTGTGAGACAATATGTGTCGATAGGAATCTGAAATCAAGTCAATGTGTGAGTATGGGATATGGTGAGGTATGTGGGTAGGATTCAGAAAAATAGGGAATAATATGTGAATGTGTCTCAGTTTGTGTGTGTGTATGGGCTTAGTGCATACTGTTAACAGGGTTAATTCTCAGGAAGAATTCAGTTAACAGGTTGGACCTGTGAACAGTCTTAACCAATTCAAAACCAATTCACCAACGAAGTTCCTGTCATGTATTCATATTATAACATGTCTACATATATAAATCACAACTAATTATCAATTTAAACTTTAATTTACATGATTTAACAATTAATTAACATTTTAACTGTGAAATTACTCAGAACTGAACACAGTATCAGTAATGTTGGGGATTCTCAATTCGAATTTGAAAATGCAAATGAAATACATACAAAATAGGTCAGGGTAGAGTCGTACACGTATCCAGTCCACACGAATCCCCACGTGTCTCCACGACTGGACACGGCATGTCCAAGTCACGAAACACGCACAGACACATCGCGTGCACAGACTGCATCGTACTGCCATACAGTCGCCTCATGGACACGATACGTGACACTTCATGCCACGTGGATGTGTCCCTAGGTTCGCCAAGGATAGGGGAACATGCACGAGTGTCTGCAACGTGTCCACGACACGCGTACAATCGATACGGACACCGTATCAGTGAACAATTGCGCGCGTGTGTGTGTGTGTTTGAAATTTTAGTGCGGGTCGATTTTCTTCGTGCACACTAATCGAGAACACGTGAAATTTTATAATAGTGACGTCAGTGGGTGCCCACATGTCTCCACAAAATTTTGTGGTGTCTCGTGCCGTGCCGTGTCTGTGCGTATTTTCGTGCGTGAGGTGCGTCTCCGATTTGGACACAAAAATTCCACAGAATCATGCTCAATCTTCAACATATTTAATCTACACATTAAGAGCTTCAAAAAAAATGTAATTAGTTTTAGAAAATACGAAAATTCATTTCTATGTGGCATTTCAACAAATACTTGTACATACACATAGACACGTGCCCGATACGGACACCAAACGGACACGGTTTCCAACCAAACATGAGGGACAGCTAGGGGACACCAAGATCTAGCCCTAAATGCAAAGAAAACTAAATATTAAAACAATTAGAGGTGTTTTACCTATAGGTGCAAATAGCAAGAAAAGCTATAAATGGAAAGAATCCAAATAGCAACTCCTAAGCTCCAAATTGCACAAAAACTGAGATAAATCTCCATAAATAGTAAATAAACAATAATTAGATCCTAATGCAAAAGACTAGAGTCAAAAAGGATTTGAAATAAATTTATTAGGAATTTAGGAAGGTAGGGAATTACCTTTTCTTCTAAAAACTAGGTCAAGCACAATAGAGGCAAGAACAAGTGGAAGAGGCATTAAATAGGGGTGGGAAACCCTAGGTTGGCTGGCCACTAGTGGGTTGGTTGGGGTTTGGGCTCAAGTCATGGGCCTTGGGCTTAATTCACAAGTCATGGAATTAAAATCATAAGTCATGAAATCAATGCACCTATTCTATTCCTCCTATTTGAAAACTAGATTCTAATGGCTAGAATGAGATTAACTTAAGTTAGACTAGGGTCACACCATTATCTACCAAGTCACCATAACTAGGGTTAGCTTCTAGGCTAGTCTACTAAATCACAACTAGTAAAAGTCAAAATCGACAACCATCAATCCAATAATTTAATAAATAATTCTAATAAGTCAAAATGACCAAATTACCCCTAGGCTAAAAATGATAATTAAAAGTCCCAATCACATGGTTAGGCTCTAGGTCAGACAGTCTCTCGGGTTTCACTAGCAGCGCATCAAAATCACAAGTCACAGTTTTTAAATAGTTTTAAAATGATTAAAAATCACCAAAAATCATAATATGATGTAAATACAATTAAATAATAATTATAAATACAAAATTTCAAAAATACCCTCATTTCAGAAACTAGGTGTTACAAGTCTACCCCCTTAGAAAAATTTCGTCCTCGAAATTAAGATGATCGCACCCTTCCTAGGTCAAACCCCCAATCAGTCAAGGTCGAAGCAACACAATCCTACTGGTCGTGATTCCACAGTCTCGATCCGGGTAGCTACACTATCTAACAAATCACAAGCAATATCCTGGCAGGTACTAATGGAAATCATACATAAAAGTGGGGTGGAAGAACAAGAAGGACAAACCTGCTAACCCATCACCAGCAGCGCCGGTCTCCTCGACCGCCATCGCAAAAGCTCCACCCCTCTGGTGCTGAGCTACAAGTTTCCTAGCTCCCTCAAAAGGAGGTGCAATAGGACAATCTATCTTCTGGTGGGCACCAGGCCCACAAAAATAGCAAACCTTCAGCCTCTTCTTGTACTGCACCCAGATGTGTCCCGGCTTCCTACAGTAGGAACAACTGATCGCCTTCGGGTCCTGACCCTGATACTGATGCTGCATCGGCTGAACTCCCACTGGTGTCTGTGTCTGCTAAATCTGCACATGAGGCCTCTTGGCCTGGCCTCCGCTGTTGCTGGTACCGTGAGCGTCCTGTCCCCTCTTGAGCCTCAGCTCAAGATCATCCTCTGCTGCTAAGGCACCCACCAAGATCTCCTCAAAAGTGGCGCTGCGGGCACTCTTGGAATAGGACTTCACCTCCTTAACAAGTCCCTTTCTGAACCTCCGGGCCTTCGTCGCCTCGGATAACCCCTCGACAAATCTACCCAGACGGCAGAACTCCCAGCATACTCCTCTACGGACTGACTGCCCTGGACTAAGGCCTCGAACTGAGTCTCGAGGGCACCTAGCACTGCATCTGGGAAAAACTTCTTCTTAAACAGCTTCTTGAATGCTACCCAAGTCTGCCCTGGTGTACCAACCCTCGGGTCGGTCTGGTACCAAGTGCAGGCCAAATCCTGCATCATACTGGCCGTCGCCTCGATCTGAAGCCTCGCTGGAATCTCTGCCAGTTTGAAAATCTCCTCCATATGCTCTATCCACTCATCAGCGTACAGAATGCCCTATGTACCCCTGAAGTCCCTCGTGTACATCTTCTGGAAGTCTTGGATGCCCTTCTCCTTCGGTTGGTGTGGCTGCTGAACTGCCGAAGGCTGAGCTGCTGCCCTCTCAACTACCGTCAGGGCCAGATCAATGCCCCGACTAAACTCTGTAGTCTGACGCTGTTGCTGGGCCTACTGGGCCTCCATGAACTGCTAAAAGAATGTGAACAGCTGGACTGCGTCAACTGTCCCTGAAGGTGGCTGCTGCTGCTGGAGCATCTCTGGAACCATCGGACTCTGTCTGTGCACTGGTGGAGGGGATCCTCCAAAGGCAGCTGAAACACCTATCCAGCTGGCTGAACTGGTGCCGCGGTATCGGAGGCTGGCTGCACAGGACGAGAGGTGGCAGACCTCTCAGCAGTGTCCCTCGGTCCGGAGCGATAGGATCTAGTCTCGACCATCCTGTAGACAAATCAAACAAAGAATCAATACTGAGATAGAAGCGATAAGTCAAGAGAGGACAGTTAATTTCAAGGAAGACAAATCAGCAAGATGTATAGATGGCATGAGTTGAAGCAGAATTTTTCCTAACTGTGATTGAGTACCTCTCCGTTGAAACCTATCGCTCAATCCTATCACAGGCTCACAGCAGTACAACTAAGTCGTCGTACTACCACGATATCGTACTAATGCGACTCTCGACCTGCATGGGCCACCACTAAAAATTTGTCACGACCGGCACCCACTGTGAGGGTGCGAGTACGTAACAGCACCCAGCCTATGCCGCAGTGTCGACGGTAGAACGCTGTTCTAGGTCACTATCTAACCATCAACTCATGCAGTATATTATGTACTCATCATGATCAACTCCGAACGGAGGACAAGTATAAGATATTGTTACTCAATCACAGTCTAAGCACGATAAGATAACACGGAAGAGATAACTAAGAAATAGAAGACAACTACTACTACTGAAATAATAACAATATCTCAACAATCTCAAATACAACACAAGTCTCAAATATAATACAACAAGTTCAATATGAAAAATAGATGCAAGTCTACTAAACTAAATCCTGATCACTCCTGAGAGTCGGGGCCAAAGGTAGCCATCCCGTCTCTGGGTCCATAATATGTAGGGCATGTATCCTCAGCGCAAGTATCTGTAATATTTTCAACAGGTCCAGTCAGGACAGGAACGAGCACAATCTCATCTAAAAAACCCAAGTAAATGACAGAGAACTATAAAGCAGTTATAGACAGTTGTATTGATGAACATGGCAGTTTATATTCAGGTGATAGTATAAAGAGACAGATAAAGTACAAAGAAAGTAACTAAACAAGAGAAGAATCATGGCAATAAAGACTGTAAAGTAGAAGCTAGCTGAACCAGGGTAACATGATATAAGTCCAGACAGTAAATATAGACAAGTGTAACTCCAATGTAAGTCTAGTACAAGATGAATCTAATACAAGATGAATCCAGTACGGGACGATTCCAGTCATAGTGATCAATAATTCCAGGGTGAGTCCAGCCTATACTCTAACAGTGTTTTAAAATACCGAGATGGACATGTAAACGACTATAGATAATCCGGCACATCACACACCTGGCCGGGTGTGAGATAGCTATCATTCCAGTTTGATTCCAGCATGGGGGTGATTCCAGAATTGGGGTATGTCTACATGTCTTACTCTAGTATTTCTACTTTCAGCAAGTGAATCCAGAAATCCGACACAAGATTCAAGATGAGTCCAGTCAGAACATGATGATACCAGTAAATAATTCCAGAATAATTCCAGTAATAGAGGCCAGACAATAAATATGTGTCACATACATGAATCCAGAATATCCATACGTGTTGTGACAGAGAATCACATACAACTAACTAGAACCGAAGTACGGTAATTGACAAGTAAATGAGAGAACTATCAGAGAATGTACTCGCCTGATACTCTGAAAAGAGTAGTATAATATCAGATGCCTGAACCGGAGTCACAATGTCCTAAATAGAGCAGTACAGGTTATAATGTGTTTAAAATAAGGTAAATGAAGTTTATGATACAATCTACATGATTTCTAGGTCAATATAGGTCAAAGTCAACTCTAAGTCAAACCTGGTCAACCGTCTAGGGCAAACTAGGTCCAAGTCGAACTTGGTCAACATCTAGGGTTACATTGGTCAACTTTCTAGCTAACTAAGTCAACAAGTCAAAATTGGTCAATCATCCTATATCAAGTCATACTTACCTGAAATATCCTAACTTAGATAGCCTTAGCCAACCTTACCCTATACAAGTACATATATACATATATAGGATATGCTCAATCTAGGTCATTTATTACCCTAGGCTAGATAACTCATCATCTACTACCCACCATATCCTCTTCCTTAGTCTATCTAGGTAAACCTTTACTAACCTATATTTCCTAGCTAGTAGGGTTAAACACATAACTTAACTAAATATTCTAGGTAACCATATACTAGATATGTACTAGCCTAAATTACTCTAGGATACTACCTAACAATCAAACTAACATATACTAACTAAACTAATCTTAGGATTACAAAGTCTAACTACATTTAATGACCAAAATCATATAGCCTAACATCTAATCAACCACCACACACACAAACCTAAATGATACTAACTTCTATACCCCCACTTCCCTTTATTCTCAAAACACTCAACCTGAACTCCCTCTCTCAAATCTATGGCCCAAAGCCATAGCCAACATGGCCTACTCAATATAGCCTACTGCTGCAAACTTGTTGCTGCAAACTGCTGCTATAATGCTTGCATTACTGCAATGCATTGCAACTAAACAAGGCCAAGCCTAACATACCATGGCCAACCCTCTTATATATCCTTATCTATATGTATACATATAGATCTAACCCCACATTAATTAACCTATATATATATATATATATATATATATATATATATATATATATATATATATATATATTAACCTATATATATATATATATAAATATTATATATATATATATATATATATATATATATATATATATATATATATATATATATATATATATATATATATACTCAAGTATATAAACTCCTCATAACTAACATTACCCATAATCCCAATACCCTATCTCACTATCAATATATCCACAGCCCCAACCAAACACATCTCAAGGTATACAAAGCTACATATATATACACCTGAATATCTGAAACCTGAATATATATAAAACCCACATATGTGAATCCTGAATATATATATCAACATCACAGGAATTGGAAAGGGAGAGGGGTCGAGTGTGGCAAGTGTGACAGGATTTGAATCAGTAAAATGTGTATATGTGTGATAATGTGTAATATACATAGTGTTGTGTACAGTGTGAATTCTCAGGCAATTGTATTTGTGTGTGAGACAATATGTTTCGATAGGAATCTGAAATCAAGTCAATGTGTGAGTGTGGGATATGGTGAGGTATGTAGGTAGGATTCAGGAAAACAGGGAATAATGTGTGAATGTGTCTCAGTTGTGTGTGTATGGGCTTAGTGCACACTGTTAACAGGGTTAATTCTCAGGAAGAATTCAGTTAACAAGTTGGACCTGTGAACAGTCTTATCCAATTCAAAACCAATTCACCAAACAAATTCCTGTCATATATTCATACTATAACATGTCTACATATATAAATCAAAACTAATTAACAATTTAACCTTAATTTACATGATTTAACAATTAATTAACTTTTTAACTCTGAAATTACTCAGAACTGAACACAGTATCAGTAATATTGGGGATTCTCAATTCAAATTCGAAAATGCAAATAAAATACATACAAAATAGGTTAGGGTTGAGTCGTACACGTGTCCAGAGTCCACACGAGTCCACACGCTTCTCCACGACTGGACACGGCGTGTCCAAGTCACGAAACACGCACAGACACATCGCATAAACAGACTGTATCGTGCTGCGATGCAGTCGCCTCATGGACACGACACGTGACACTTCATGCTACGTAGACGTGTCCCTAGGTTCGCCAAGGATAGGGGAACATGCTCGAGTGTCTATAACGTGTCCATGACACGCGTATATTCGATACGGACACCGTATCAGTGAATAATTGTGCGTGTGTGTGTGTTTAAAATTTCAGTGCGGGTCGATTTTCTTCGTGCACACTAATCGAGAACCCATGAAATTTTGTAGGAGTGATGTCAGTGGGTACCCGCACGTCTCCAAAAAATTTCATGGTGTTTCGTGCCGTGTCGTGTCCGCTAGGACACTCGAATAGCAGGGGACTACACGAGGTCTGTGTGCGGTGTCGTGCGTGAGGTGTGTGTCCGATTTGGACACAAAAATTCCACAGAATCGTGCTCAGTCTTCAACATATTTAATCTACACATTAAGAGCTTCAAAAACATGTAATTAGTTTTGGAAAATACGAAAATTCATTTCTATGTGGCATTTCAATAAACACTTGTACATACATATAGACACGTGCCCGATACGGACACCAAACGGATACACTTTCCTACCAAACTTAAGGGACAGCTAGGGGACACCTAGATCTAGCCCTAAATGCAAAAAAAACTAAATATTAAAATAATTAGAAGTATTTTACCTATAGGTGCAAATAGCAAGAAAAGTTCCAAATGGAAAGAATCCAAATAGCAACTCTCAAGCTCCAAATTGTACAAAAACTGAGATAAATCTCCACAAACAGTAAATAAACAATAATTAGATCCTAATGCAAAAGACTAGCATCAAAAAGGATTTGAAATGAATTTATTAGGAATTTAGGAAGGTGGAGAATTACCTTTTGTTCTAAAAACTAGGTCAAGCACAATAGAGGCAAGAACAAGTGGAAGAGGTATTAAATAGGGGTGGGAAACCCTAGGTTGGCTGGACACTAGTGGTTTGGTTGGGGTTTGGGCTCAAGTCATGGGCCATGGGCTTAATTCACAAGTCATGGAATTAAAATCATAAGTCATGAAATCAATGCACTATTCTATTCCTCCTATTTGAAAACTAGATTCTAATGGCTAGAATGAGGTTAACTTAAGCTAGACTAGGGTCACACCATTGTCGACCAAGTCACCATAACTAGGGTTAGCTTCTAGGCTAGTCTACTAAATAACAACTAGTAAAAGTCAAAATCGACAACCATCAATCCAATAATTTAATCAATAATTCTAATAATTTAAAATGACCAAATTACCCCTAGGCTAAAAATGATAATTAAAAATCCCAATCACATTGTTAGGCTCTAGGTCAGACAGTCTCTCAGGTTTCACTAGCAGCGCATCGAAATCACAAGTCACATTTTTTAAATAGTTTTAAAATGATTAAAAATCACCAAAAATCATAATGTGATGTAAATACAATTAAAAAATAATTATAAATAAAAAATTTCAAAATACCCTTATTTCATAAACTGGGTGTTACAGGTGATGAGGTTATCACAAACCTCGCCTGCGATGATAATTCTTGGCTGGTGGACTCAGGTGCTTCAGCGCATGTATCTCACAACAGGGCACTATTTGCCACTTACACGACAGACGACTGTGGAGTATTGAAGATGGGCAATGGAGATGTGTCAAAGGCGGTTGCCGTTGGAGATGTGCATTTGAGGGCGAAGATCGGTGCAGTTCTTGTTCTAAAAAATATTCGTCATGTCCCTGATATTCGTTTCAACCTGGTGTCGGTTGGAAGGTTGGATGATTGAGGATTCTTCAGTCTCTTCGGGAATAGTCAGTGGAAGCTTTCTAGAGGTTCGATGGTGATTGCCAAAGGAAGCAAGAAGTCCGGTATCTACTATATGGAGGAGAGCGTACATGGGCACAGGAGGTGAACGCAGTTAGTGATGCGTCTACCGAGTTATGGCACATATGGCTCGGCCATATCAGCGAGAAAATGATGAGCTACTTGGTGAACAGGAAGGTGATTCCAGGGCTCAAGTCTACAAAGTTGGAGAAGTGCACGTACTGCTTAGCTGGGAAGCAAAATATGGGGTCTTTCCAAAGTCACCCAAGTTCAAGAAAGCCGGCGTTGCTCGAGTTGATTCACTCGGATGTCTGCAATCCTATGAAGGTAAAATCTATTGGTGGTGCTTCTCACTTTGTAACTTTTATTGATGACTGTTCCAGGAAGGTTTGGGTCTATGCCTTAAAGACCAAGGTTCAGGTGCTGCCTACTTTCAAAGAGTTTCAGGCATCTGTTTAAAGAGAGACGGGCAAGAAGTTATTGTGTGTTCGGTCCGACAACGGCGGCGAATACATTGGTCCTTTGATGCTTATTGCAGAGAGCAAGGGATACGACACCAGAAGACTCCACCCAAGACACCTCAGCTCAATGGTGTAGCAGAGCGCATGAACAGGACACTGATGGAGAGGGTACGGTATTTGCTATCAGAAGCAAACTTGTCGGGCAGTTATTGGGGTGAGGCTCTTCTTACAGCTGCTTATGTTATTAATTTAACTCCTAGTGCTCCTTTGCAGGGTGATGTGCCTGACAAAGTATGGTACAGCAAAGAGCCGTCATACAATCACCTACGAGTGTTTGGTTGTAAGGCCTTCATGCATGTACCGAAGGACGAGAGGTCCAAACTTGAGCCGAAGATGAGGCGATGCATCTTTGTCGGCTACGGTCGGGATGAGTTTGGCTATAGACTCTACGACCCGGTGGAAAGAAAGCTCTACAGAAGCAGGGATATGGTATTCGTCGAGGATCAGACCATGACCAACACTCAGAATTTCGAGACGCCTTCTGAGGCTGAGGAATTGCCTGAGTTAGAGTCATTTCGCTTCGAGGAGTTTCCAGAGGACATCGCAGAGGATCCAGTTATGGGAGAGCCAGTACGTGGAGTTGCTCCCAACCTTAATTATTAGCCTGCTGATGGTGATCAGGGTGTCCCTCAGGAGGATGACAATGCCGGAGAGGCAGTTCCTGAAGGGGAGGAGGCTGTTGGTATACAGCCAGCACCAGTGGCTCAACTGAGAAGGAGCGACAGAGAGCGTCGACCATCTATGAGATACTGACCGGATGAGTATGTGCTACTAACAGATGGGGGAGAGCCCAAAGGTTTTGTAGAGGCACTACTAAAATAACCCTATTTAGCGACGTCAAAAGACGTCGCTAAATAAGGAAAATCCGTCGCTAAAATCTATTTGCGACGTATTTAGCGACAAAAATTGGATGTCGCGTATAGGCATGTCGCAGATGACAATTTCGTCGCAGAACGTCGTTGTTTGCGACATCACGTTTAGTGTCGCTAGACGTCGTAAAATTAGCGACAGATAGCGACGTAAACTTACGTGGCCAAAATAGCGACGTAGAGCGACCACTTTGCGATACGGTACACATTATATATGATGACATGGCATGGCAGCCACGTGGGCACTTTAGCGACGCCTAGCAACAAATTTAGCGACGTCCGCTCTCAGGTTGACATATCCCACGTCAGCAGTATAGCGACTGCTAGCGACGTTACGTCAATATGTCGCGACGTATAGCGACGTGTACGTGCCGTCGCTGTACGTCGCAGAACGTCCCTATACGTCGCAGATATAATAAAAAAAATTTAAAAATATAATTGGTATTTTTGTTATGCTGTGTGTCTGTGTTTACAGTGTGTGTGAAGTGCAGTGTTCGAACCATCGACAGTTTTGCTTACTGTTCTATGTTTTATCTTGGATAGAAAGAGCAACAGTTCAGGGTGCACTTCTCAGAGCTTCCTCTTCACGTCCTTCACCTTCTCGGGATCCTTTACGACGTCCCGAGAAAGTGAAGGACGTAAAAATGAAGCTCTCAGAAGTACACCCTGAACTGTTGCTCTTTTATCCAAGATAAAATATACAACAGTAATCGAAACTGTCGATGGTTCCGAACACTGCATTTCACATTCACTGTAAACACAGACACACATTATCACAAAAATACACATTATATTTTTTTAAAATTTTGGCAGCACCTCCTTTGTATATCAGATCATCGCTTATAACCCAGCATAGGTATATTTGTCATCCCCGTCGCAGATATCACAAAGTAAATATCACAATAAAAATAGGAGGCAATGCAAAGTAAATATCACAGACACACATCCTCACAAACATCCAATAGAGTCGAATAAAAATGGAAGATGATAAAAAGTCTCCCACCAAGTGTATAAACAAAAGTGTACCAATAAACAATTTGCCCATAGGGCCAATACATACAAGTCATAAAAAATCAATAAAATTACTGCGGACCCCTGTCGCACAACTGGAATAGAATGTAGTCATACTGCTCCTGGGTGAGCTGCATCGTAGGGGCAGTAGGAGGCAGTGCAATATCTGGAGTCGGCGCCGTCGATGGACCGGAAGGACGTATCTGCTCCAGCTCTCGCAGTCGCTCACCATAAACAGCAAGGGTACTCACCACCCTCTCAGTACTCGCCTCAAGCGAAGCCGAAACCTGAGTGAGTGAGGTAGACATGCTCCTCTGCGATCCCTCCAGCTCAACCTGTCTACGCTCTGTGTTCTGCGTAGACTCGGTGAGCGTGTGCAAGCTGGCAGCTGTAGCCTGATGCAAACTCATCAGCTCCTGTATACTGCGCTCGACCGCATCAAATCGTCCGGTGACGATCGGAGGGTCGGATCGTCGCTCGATCGTATCAGAAATCTGCTGCTGCAACTCACGATGCAGCTCCTCGATCTGACGACGAACATCTTCAGCTCGTGACGATGCCTGCGAAGCCGGAGACTGCGCACTGACAGAGGGGGCCCGAGATGACTCCGAAGCCAAATACGCGTCGTAGGATCCCGTACCGTAGTACGTACCCTTCTGAAGACCACCAACGACGGTCATCCAGAGCTCGTCCGGTGATGGAGCCGTAGGCGGCTGGAAGGAAGTACCAGCCCCTCCCTCTGTTTGTGTACTAGCAGCAGCAACAGCCGCCTCCTCCTGTAGCCGAACAAACTCGGCCTAGAACATGTTTGCTAACGTGTAAGTATTTGCTAAAGTCTATATTGATATCTATTTTCCTGTTTTTTAAATTATAGTAAATTAATATAAAGAATAGAACGTACATATGCCTGTGTCGCCCTCTCGTCAATGAACTCTCCAGCCCTCCGATGGGTGACCAGGAAGACGACCACCATGTTCAGGTCCTCACCCTTTTTTACCTGTTAAAATATATTATCTATTATTAGTATTAAACGTTCTATCGAACTATATATAAATTAATGTCCGTCATAGGAAACGTACCAGACGACGAAAATGCTCCGTCATCGGAATGTAGCCACCACACCACTTACCGGCGCTCGACCGCGCCACCTTGGCCTTGTCAGACCGCTCCTGGTACTTGGACTCGCTTAATCTAGCCTTTATCGCAGCCCACTGATCTGGCGTGATCCAACCATGGATCGGCTCTCCGGAGCGATCACGACACTTCTGGTCGTGGATCGCATCACGGATGAGCTTGGCTGCGACGGCAAAAAATTGGCCCTCGACTCTCGCCGCCCGGTGTGGTGGATAGAAATAGGTCCTCTACAAGAAGTAAAATACAAAAGTTATATAATATACACAAATAATTATTAAAATTTAAAAATAAACAAATTTTTTACCTTGAAGTGGGCGAACCAAAAGGCCTTCCTATCTGTGGGAGCATCTGAGTAGTTAATCCAAGGCCCACCATAGTTCTGCCTCAGAAATACCCCCAGCTGTCTCTGTACTACAGAAGGCCGATATCTATACAATAATAATTTTTCATGAATATATATATACATATAATCATTTGAGAAATATATATTAATTAATTAACTTACTTCATAGGCCCGTCCGTCCAAATCTTCATACGCGTCTCGCCCGGGGGAGCGCATGGAGGGTCGCTCTCACCTCCTGTCTGGGCAGGATCAGTCTGATCGCCGTCCTCCATATGCTCGGCGTCGGCTCCCCCTATAGAGCCGTCGACAGGAGGAATGCTGGACGGAGGATCAGGGATGCTGGACGCAGGATCAGGAAGGCTGGACGACGAGAAAGGAGTCGACAACCTGCTGGAACTGCCATGTCCCGGTAATGGACCAGGAACAGAACGGTACACTGGCGTACTCGGAGATGAGGATGAGGGTACGGAACTGCCCTCTCCATCCCCAGGCCGAGGCTGACGGGACTGCCTAATGTAAAATCCTTCGCATCGTCCTCCTGGTCTAGTCATACCTAATAATAACATATGACAATAAAACAAAAATACATATTTATATGATAAACATCACAGATTTTTAAAAAATATCATGGTCACAGATAAAAGTGTCACTAAAGTGTCACAGATTTATTATTACAAAAATACATATTTATATGATAGACATCACAGATTTTAATCCTCTTCTGAAAATTCATCTAGTTCGTTTAGCTCATCTTCTTCTTCTTCTTCCTCCTCTACATCTTCACTTTCATATGCATCTTCCTCTTCAGATAATTCTACTTCTTCTACACAATTAGATGTGTAATGAGGAACTTCCATCGTGTCCACTTCTATAATATTTGTTACAAGAGGTAGTTCATCATGTTGATAAGCTATATCGTCAACCTCAAAGGTATTTCTAGCTTTGGTCTTGCATACTGCCCACCAGTCCGACCTTGTTGTTCCCCGTTTAGGATAACTTGTGAAGTACACGAGCTGAACCTGACTTGATAGGACAAATGGTTCATAGGCTTGATATCGACGCCGATAGTTTATATCAACAAAACCTTACTTGTCTACTTTCCAACCTTGACCTTCAATCGGATCGAACCAATCACACCTGAATAACACAATCTTAGCAGGCTCTATTCCATAACTATATGTCAGCTCCACGATCTCCCGTAGCACGCCATAGAAATCGTTGCCCGTATCAACATCTTTGTAGTTCGAAGATCTGATACACAAACAGCTGTTTTTGGTGGAGTCGAGATCCACAAAGTTGTCTCTGATCGGGCAAGTTGTTGACTTGAACCTAAACCCATTAACACAGTAGCTTGGCCATATTTTTGCAGCATAAATTGGTCCCTTGGCTAGCGTTCTAATAGACTCATTCTCAAGTCTTGCGTATGGACGATCGACCTAAATACCACGAAAGAAGCAATTAAGCTCATTATCAATCAAGTGCATATACAGAAAGGTAATTACAGAGTTCTGAAGTCTTACATATGCACTCAACCATGATGGAAAATAATGCCTCATTTTTTATTCTAGTTCTTTTTCTGTTATGTGTGGCCTACCTGACCTCACATCATCATTTAATATGCTGAAAACAACATCGTGCAATTAATGTAATAGTATAATAATCAACACTATTAAAATAATGTAAACGTATTATTTACTTACCCCTCCAGTTTCTCTACTTCCTCCTCGTCGCAGTTGAGTAATACATACACCTGAGCAGCCCTTAGCTCATCATCGTTCAGATATCGCTTCTTCATTTTACCCGATGGCTTTCCTGGAGCATTGAATACCTTCAGTATTGTATCATTACTTTTATGATCTCCGTCGTCGTTTCTGGAAGCTCTTGTTCTATTAGTTGCAACATGAGGCTTGAAATACATCGAACAAAAGTTTGTAATCTCCTCGAGAACATAGGCTTCACAAATAGAACCTTCGACCCGTGCCTTATTTTTCACCTTTCTTTTTAGATGATTCAAATGTCGTTCGAACAGGTACATCTATCGATATTCGACGGGTCCACCAACACGTGCCTCATAGGATAGATGAATCGGCAAATGCTCCATAGAGTCGAAGAATCCAGAAGGAAACACCCTCTCTAGCTTGCATAGTGTTACCACAATGTCCTTCTCTTGCTTTTCTAGACGATCAACGAGCAATTTCTTAGAACAAAGATCTCTGAAGAATATGCTAAGCTCCGTCAATGGATCCCAAACTGCCTGCGGTAAGAATTCCCGAAATGCAATCGAAATTAACCGCTCCATGAATACGTGACAGTCGTGGCTCTTCATACCCGTCAATTTATTTTCCTTCGGATCGGCACATCTTCTCAGATTTGACACATATCCGTCTGGAAATTTTAGGCCCTGGATCCACCGACAAAGTCTCACTTTATCCTCCTTGTCCAGCGAGAAAATTAACTTCGGCAGGAACTATTTTTTATTCTGCTGTATCAAATGCAACGCAGGGCGTTTGCATATTTTTTCTAAGTCCAACCTGGCCTTGGGATTGTCTTTCGTTTTTTCCTTTATGTCCATCACAGTATTAATTATGTTATCAAACACATTCTTCTCAATATGCATGACATCAAGATTATGTCTGATCAGATTGGTACTCCAGTATGGCAGATCCCAGAATATGCTCCTCTTTGTCCAGTTATGATCTCTACCAAATCTATCGCACTTGTACCCAGTTGTAGGATCTTCGATAGCACATGGAAAATCTTTAACCTCCTCCCATATCGTGGCTCCACACCACCTTGGCGGTGGATCACCGTTCTCTACAACGCCGGCACGGAATGCATTTTTGTTCTTTCTGAACGGATGATCTTTTGGCAGAAATTGCCGATGACAATCAAAGAAGCACGATTTTCCTTCGTATTTCAAGTGGAAAGCCTTACTACGGTCCATGTAATACGGACATGAGAGACGGCCATGAGTGCTCCATCCAGATAACATTCCATAAGCCGGAAAGTCATTGATGGTCCACATAAGGGTTGCCTTCATCTGAAAATTCTGCTTCCTGGAAACATCGTACGTGTTAGCGCCTACTTTCCATAACTTATTCAACTCATCTATCAAAGGTTGTAAGTACACGTCAATGTTCCTCTTGGGATTGTTCGGACCAAGAATTATAACGGTTAGAAACATGTACTGAGTCTTCATGCACATCCAAGGCGGTAGGTTATACGGAGTGACAATCACAGGCCAGCACGAATACTGGGATCCTGAAAGACCAAAAGGAGTAAAACCGTCAGAAGATAGTCCCAACCTGACATTACACGGATCTGAAGCAAAATCAGGATATACTCGATCAAAGTGCTTCCACGCTTCTCCATCGGATGGGTGATCCAACACTCCTTCAATCTGTTCTCGCATGTGCCAACTCATATTTTCGGCCGTCTCTTTCACCATAAATAATCTTTGCAACCGCAGCGTTAAAGGCAAGTAGTGCATTGAATCGGTCGGTCTTCTTGCACCGGTAGACCTTCCTGTACTAGTTGTCTTATAGCCATCAGTACCACAAAATCTGCACACATCTGCGTCCTTGTCATCTTTGTAGTATAGCATGCACCCATTGCGACAGGAATCGATTTTCTCGTATCCCATCCAGAGCGATCTCACCATCCTGTTAGACCGGTAGAAGTCTTTAGGCAACTTAGCACCCGCCTGCAAGATCTCTATAATCAACTCCAACACTCGGTTGTAGCATTCTTGCGACATGTTAAAATCTGACTTAATGCTCAACAGTCTTGTAACCACCTCCAACGGTGAATGATCATCACAACCAGGATACAATGGAGTCCTTACATTCTCCAGCAACTCTATGAACTGTGCAGCATCGGCGTTCGGTGCCTCCTCAGGTGCATCATGAACGAAACTAGGCCCCGCAGCGTCGAAAACCATGTTGACGCACCCGTCATCGTATGCATGATTATCTGAAATAAAATTAGGTCCCGCATGCATATACGGCTCAACGTAAGGCTCCAGCTCTGATGCTAAAGACACAAGTTCTCCGTGTGCGGTCCACTGATAGTAATTAGGCGTGAAATCCCTCGAGTACAAATGATATGTCACTTACACTTCTGGATAATATTTCACGTTTTAACATTTCACACACGGACACTTAATTTTGGTGCCGTCCATGTACTGAGGAAATGCCTTAGCAAACAGCAGGAACTGCTCTACTCCCGCTATGTATTCATCCCGTACACCACACATATCATCAGGAAGACGATTGTACATCCATAAACGATTTCGCAAGTAGTAATTCATATCTATTTGAAAATAATTCTGCAAAGATGGACACACATTATCCAACAGGCACAAATTCGTTTATTATGTCTTATTATGGGACACACATTAGTAGCGGACAGTTACTAATAACAATAATATGCAATCTAGGTCAAACTAGGTTGTACTAAGTCAAACAAAGTCAAACAAGGTCAAGCTAAGTCAAACAAAGTCAAACAAGGTCAAACTAGGTCAAGGGTTGACCTATAGTTGACTTTGTCAACTCTTAGTCCAATCTAGGTCAGATGTTGACTCTACTTTGACTTTCAGTCAAAATAGTCAACTGTGGTCAAACAAGGTCAAATCTAAGTCAAATATCCTATTTCTAGTCATTACCTACCAAGGTACCCTTTACCTTATCGCTATTGGTATCCCAATACCAATACCTTAAGTTGGTACCCTTTACCTTATCGCTATTGGTATCCAAATACCAATACCGCGGTAGCATGGTTGGTACATTAAGGGTCTTTGACAAGATGACATATTATGAAAAGATATATCCTTATATATAGTTCTCCTACGGATTTTCTTTAACATTACGTAGGAGAACTATAAGGATATATCTGTTCACAACATGTCACCTCCTCAAAGACCCTTAATGTGACAACCATGTCACCCTCTCATATTCCTGCAACTAAAAGGCAAAACCATGGTATATACATGGTTTAAAGTATCGACCGATACCGATCCGATACGGCCGATACCGATACGGTTTGGCATGTTCCGATCCGATACCGACCGATACCGACATTGGAGGTCTTTGTTCCGGTCAATTCGACAAAACCAATCGGTAAGGGTGACTACTATTTCATATAATTTCAAAACTACTAAGAAATAACGCTGAAATACTTAAAATTATGCCTAAATGTATAAAATATATGTTTTTAAATATAAATAATTTATTAATAATTATTTGTTTTTCGATACCAAAGTCCGATACTCAGATACGATGCCGCCGATACTACCGATATCGTCGATACCAATACTCATAGGAATAGTCCGATACCGATTCCGATACCGATATTGTGAACCTTGGGTATATATCGTCAACATTTCAGATTCTTAAAATGAATTTCAAATGGATTTTTGCTTGTATATATATGTGTATTTGTGTGTATATACATTGTATACATATATATTTATATATGTATTTGTGTATATAAGTGTGTGAGTATATATATACATGTATATATGTAGATATGTGTATTTATATATATAGGTATATATGTATGTATTGTGTGTGTGTCCTGTGTCACAGAGTCGTGTCCGAAATAGGGTTAGGGTCCTGTCCCCTGCCCCCTACCCCTGCCCCCTCCCCCCTATAGGGTTTCCTATTACCATAGACTAATCTAGGACTCTCTTAAGATACTAGGATATCTAACTATCCTAGGATACCAAATTCTAGCCAAGATACTAACTTAGGGTACTAACTTAGGGAACTAACTTCTAGCCCATATCCTAATATCCTATTATCTTGATACCCTCAAGATACTAGCATAACCTAACTACCCTAAGATATCTAACTTAGGATACTAACTTATCTAGGATAAATAGGATACTAACTAACCTATCCAAGACACTAACTAACCTATCTAGGATACTAACTTCTAGTATCCTAAGATATTAACTCACCTATCTAACTCTAGGATACTAACATCCTAAACAAGATATTAAATTAGTGCCTAGGATACTATCCTAAATATCTAACTTTGGATACTAACTTATGGATACATATCTAAATCCCTCTCACCTTTCTCACTCTCAAACACACACACACACACACATACATAATCTAACACTTATCTTAATATCCCTCTTCACTCACACTCACACTACCATACTACCACACTACCACATCTAAACAAGCCATCAATCACACAACTACCTATATATTTACTATATATATATATAGGCATACATATATAGGTTAAGATATTTACATATACTAGGCTGTAACCAAGGGGACACAATATATACATTCAACAATTTATGCATTTATAGAGAGATAGAGAGTGTATAGTGTCAAGTGTGCATATACAAGTGTCATGTGTGTACGTGTCTCCCAAACCAAACTCGTGTCCAAATACTCGACACAATGTGTCCAAAAACAAACCAAACTCAACACATCCAAAACTGGACACGAATCCAATGGGCACGAGTCTTTGGGGACACAAATCCAATGGGCACGAGTCTTTGGGGACACGATGTGTGTCCGTGTGTCCGTGTGTGTGTGTCCGTGGGAGAGGAGGAGGAAGGAGAGGAGTTAGGTTAGGGTTTACCTGAGGAAGAGGAGGAGGAGCTCGGATTGGGGGAGGAGGAGCTCGAGGAGGAGGATCTCGAGGAGGAGGAGCTCGTCGGAGGGGGAGGGAGTCGCCGGGGGGGAGGGGGTCGCCGGGGGGGGGGAGGGCACTGACAGAGGGGGAGGGAGTCGCCGAGGGGGTGGGGGGAGAAATTAAAATTTTCGAGTATTTTCGAATGAGAGTGAGGGGGAAAGAAGGAAACGCTGTACCCTAAGTAAAAAAAACTTTGCGACGTCACGTGTTGAAGTCGCTAAACGTCGCAAAACTGGCGACATATGCTAATAATATGTCGCTGAACGTCGCTATTCAGCGACGTATTAAACTTCTATCGCGGAACGTCGCTAGGCAGCGACGTTTTGCGACATGTTTATAAAGCTGTCGCTAAATTACATAACTAGCGACGTCATTTCTTGCCGTCGCTAAATTACGTCGCTATTTGATAATATTTTAGTAGTGAGGCTTTGGAAGACGAACAAAGGCAGAAGTGGATGCAGGCTATGCAGGAGGATATGAGTTTCTTACGCGCCAATTCCACTTATGAGCTGGTGCGGTTACCAAAGCACAAGAAGGCTTTGAAGAATCGATGGGTGTTTAGAGTGAAACAGACGGATGATGCTACTCGCCCTCGATACAAAGTGAGGCTGGTAGTTAAAGGCTACGGTCAGCGGAAAGACGTGGATTATGATGAGATCTTTTTGCCAGTCATCAAGCAGTCATCTATTCGGGTGGTACTAGCATTGGCAGCCAGTTTTGACTTGAAGGTCGAGCAGATGGAAGTGAAGACGGCATTCCTCCATGGTGATATTAAGGAGGAGTCATACATGAAGCAGCCAGAGGGATTCTGTGAGAAGGACAAGTCATATTTAGTCTGCCGGTTGAGAAAGAGCTTGTATGGTCTGAAGCAGGCTCCAAGGCAGTGGTACAGGAAGTTCGAGTCGTTTATGGGGGAGCATGGCTATACACGGACGACGTCGGACCATTATGTATTTGTGAGGTACTTTGTCGAGGATGATTTCATCATTTTATTGCTCTATATTGATGACATGCTATTAGTGGGTCGGAATGCCACTAGGATAGCGGAGTTGAAGCGCCAACTGGGCGTGGCCTTCTCTATGAAGGATTTAGTTGCAGCAAAGACTATTCTTGGGATGGAGATCAGCCGAGAGAGAGAGAGTCCAAGCTGCTACACTTGTCCCAAAAGAAGTACATTCACCGGGTACTTCAGCGTTTCGGGATGGACGGGTCGAAGAAAGTGAGTTGCCCCCTTGCGGCTCACTTTAAGTTCGCTGAGGAGCAGTGTCCATCTACCGAGGACGAAAAAGAAGATATGGAGCAGGTTTCATATGCCTCAGCTGTGGGAAGTCTTATGTATGCTATGGTGTGTACGAGGCCAGACATCGCTCATGCAGTTGGCACAGTTAGGAGGTATCTTTCAAATCCAGGAATGGTACATTGGAGTACGGTCAAGTGGATTCTATGATACCTTCAGGGCACTGCCGATTGGAGACTTTCTTTTGGTGGTGACGAGCCAAAACTGGTTGGGTATAGCGACGCTGATATGGCTGGAGATGTAGACACGAGGCGATCGACTTCGGGCTATGTGATGATGTTTGCTGGAGGAGCGATATCGTGGCAGTCGCGGTTGCAGAAGTGTGTTGCCTTATCGACGACAGAGGCAGAGTACATTGCGGTGATGGAGGCTTGCAAGGAGTTGATGTGGATGAAAAAGCTGTTGCAGAAAATGGTGCTGAAACAAGAGCAGTATACTTTACTTTACGACAGTCAGAGTGCTATTCACCTTGTGAAGAATCAGACCTTTCATAGCCGGTCCAAGCACATCGAGACTCGGTATCATTGGATACGGGATGTGTTTGAGAAGAAGGACGCGATGCTTGAGAAGGTCCATACTGATGACAATGGAGCGGACATGCTCACGAAGGTTCTACCAAGGGAAAAGTTTGAGTACTGCAGGCGGATCGTCGGAATGACGAGTTCCTCTACCTAGTTGTGAATGGGAAGATTTGTTGGAGTGGGCGGGGTTCCCAACCTATGTGGAGAATACCCCGGAGAGCGACGAGCGCCATCCGTGTGTCAGAGAAGCTCGGGGAGTGCATGGATTCTATTATGGAACATATATGGTAAGGAAATATATGATTGGATTTCCATATTTACTTTGATGATATGTTTATGATTGGACTTTCATATAGTAGCTTTCCATATAATTGGACTTCCAATTATGGCAAGTCAATTGTGATTGGATTTCCATTAAATATATGATTGATGCATATTGGAAGTTTTCATATATATTGGTATGGATTACCAAGGGCTTATAAAAGGGTGATGCATGCTAGTTGTAAAATCATCTAAAAAATAAGAGTGCTTTACAATCTTTGAGAGAGAGAGAGAGGATTAAGGACTATTGTGCAGGAGAGATTGCTACGAATAATTTTTCGGCATCTCTTGTTCTTCAGAGTCCGTAATCAAAAAAATTCTTCTTTCAAGTGAGTTGTGGTGATCCATGTTGGATCGGGAGGAGCTTGTAGAGGGTGTATTATCTTTATTCCATTAGTGGAGATTCTTCAGGGTTGGACTCCGATCGTCCCGTGATTTTTTCCGCAAGGATTTTCCACGTCAAAAATCTTTGTGTTTGCGATTGTGTTTGGCGTTTTTGATTTGTGTGCTTTTGCTCGGTTCTCTCGCAGGACTTTTTGGTTTGGGGGGACGGTTTTCGTGCTTCATTCCCAACACAATTATTCGTACAAAGTGCTAGCAAAAATGGCTGATTAGGGTTCTTGGCCCCTCAAGATACAAATTTGTGCTACCTAAGGACTGGAATATTTCTCCTGAGTAGCCTGACACATTTTGGATATCCCTGCCTAGGTGCGTCTAAGCTTCCCCAAACCCCCCTTGGTCCATCTAGCCATCGAAATAATGAATAATTATTATTTAAATCTGTTAACTTGTTGTTCTTAATTTGTTAGCCCAAAAGAATCGTTGGTGACTAATGATTGGGACATATATATTGGTGCATATTTTTTCTGCTTCAGAATTTTTTAATGGGATTATTTATTTGCTTTGGTTGATGCTATAATTTCTTGATTTGTAGTTCCTTATTGAAAATTTTTAAATCTATCATGCTTTTGATTTCATACAGAACTTGTATAGCATATATCATGTATTCAGTTACCATGAACCAGTAAATAAATCAAACATGGAAAGTATCCCTCAGTATAGGAAAACAGATAAAAATGAATCATTAAACTAAATTGACCAATTAGGATAAGTATTTTTCTTCTTTTTTTACTGTTGCTATTGTTATTGTTGAAGAAGTAAATTATATTCTAATAATTACAATTATATAACATACTATGTTCAGTCGAGAATAGATCACCAATTCAATAAATAGAGTGGAATATTATAATAATTTATAAGAATGCAAATTTAAAACGGACAAGGTTAAATTCAGTAAACAGAGTGGAATACTAGTCCTATTACTATGTGCAGCCACCTGGTTATTCATGTAGAAATCTTTGAATAAACAATTAATGAATGCTTGGGGTTCCCAAAAATCTTCCCAGAAGTATTTAATGATACCATCCCATACAGATTAACATGCTTTCTTTTGTTGCATGGTTAAGAGCATCTCCAACCCTATTGTGAGTTTGAAAAAAATAGTTGCCATATAGAAATCACAACCATTTTTTTCCAAAATTATTTCTCCAATGCAAATGTAAAATAAAGTGTGGAGTTGACATGGCAATGATATGACAAAGACAATGTGAAGTTGGTTGTCTAGATCTAGAGTAGACAATGCACTTCACAATGTCTTTATGTCCACATCATCATTTGTGAATAAAAATATTTATAAAAAGAAGTAGAAGAGTAAAAATTGTCTTGGAAGTTGTAAAAAATTACTTTGTATTGTCTTCTCAATACTTTTGCATTGGAGATGACTTTTAAAACTCATTGTCATTTGTGAATATAATCTTGCCACCTATACAAGATATTGTCTTGTGTCCCATGCCACCTAAGATTCACAACACAAAATAAAACAATAGGGTTGGAGATGCTCTAAGGCCTTAATTATACAGAAAAGTGTTTGTCCTACATTGGGAATACATGATATGGTTCAAGGACTCTCTTGATGGGTTGATTTATTCAAGGAGATCTGGATGATCGTTCTTGACTTGCTTTTATATTGGACTGCTCGGCCTTGGCTAATTTATAAACTCAGTTTTCATATTGCGGTTTAGTTACATTTAATTGAGTTTTGATGATTAGACGTTCTTAGCAAAAGCAATCGTCTTTTCTATTTCAGCTAATACAACAGGAAAACAAGCATCGGTTTAAGTTTCTTATTTTCATGATGCAAGTGTACTTTTTGTTAATTTACTTTGTCAAGTATCATCCTTTGTTGTCCTCTTCCACTCTAAATTACATTTTAGTTTCTCATGGCTATACTAGAGCTAGCTTGTAGTTATTGGATGTTTTGTACTTATTATTGGGTTACATATATGTTGTTCCAAGTATAACAGTTGCATTCTCAAGTCATCTTAATTAAATTGTCTATTACAAAAGTTGGGTGTATTGAAGAATAATTTCTGAGTTGTACTTTTCAGTTTCAATTTGTTCCTAGTATCAGCGTTCTACAGTTTAAGAATTACATAACTAAAAAAATCTTCTTATTGTTAATTCTTCAGCGTCCTACAGTTTTAGTTTTTGTGTTTCAAATTAGTTCTTTGGATATGGAAAAAGTGCTCAAGCTCTGCTAGATTTTTCAGCATTCTTTAAGTTATTAACGTGTTCTCAGATGTTGTCATTTAGCTTTAATGCTTTATATCATTATCCTTTCATCACATTCTGCCAGATTTTCATAATAAACGTGGTTTTTATTGTATGTAACAGGTTATGTAAAAGACGACTCCTTATTTTGTTATTTGTTTGGAGGGATGAGGATGTGGACCTCACACTTTCGATGCATTGACGATTATTGGACTGTGCCCGTAAAACGTCTTTTTCTTTGTAGGGGTGATTCTGACTGTGAAGGAAATTAAAGAATCAATAAATTTTGTATAGGCCTAAGTTAAGTATACAATATCATTTTTGTGACATTTTATTTGGTGATATGGAATTCAGATGAATTTTATCATTATTATTGTTTCCAAATAGGTTGTACTTATCACAATTTTTGTGTACACTAGCCTGTGTGATTTTGGATTTGGATGATTTGGCATTATTGTTTCAATGAAAGTTATTACTTTTTATAATTGTTTTGTATATTATATGTTTTGTTATTGAATGTAAAAGTAAAATTGATTACACAAAAAATAGAATTTTTAAAAAAAACTTGAAGAGAACTTAAGGCATGCATAATATGTCCTAATTGATTTGTAATTGATATTTTTCACAACATAGAATAAATGTCATAATTGACTAATAACGAGAGGCAAAGAATGTCGTAGAAAAAAATAACAACGTACAGCATAATGTCGTGATTATGTATTAACGACGTGCTAATGAATCTCGTGAATATGCATTAAGGGCATGCCATTGAATGTCATCTTCGTGAGTTAACGTCATGGCAATATCCGCCATAATTGATTTTTAATGATACGCAATGTATGTCGTGAATGATTATAGACGTCACGCAATTTATGTCGTCTAAAGTTCCATTTTTTATGACGTGTTCTAATACGGCGCGTGCATGTGCACCGTCTAAAGTGATTCACGACGAACATTGCGTGTCGTAAAAATACAATTTTCCTGTAGTGATAAAGCATATTTATACATATTTTTGATCTTATGATAATTTTTCAATGCTTATTATGGATACATGAATACTTCATATATTGTCATTCATATATTTCTTATATTGATATATATTTTTGTATAAATATCTTTATGGGTGCATATGAGTTCAGCTCAAGTTCTATATTATTTTGAAAAATAATTAATTATACTTGTTATCTTCAAAATTGTGTTTACCTCATACTTTATATATTGATTACTTTGAATAAATTTTTATTATTCTCTTTATTAGCTTCTTCCTCAAAGCATCTTTTAATGAATTTTTTTTCTTGGCTTTTTGGTTGACATTTTGGATACATGACTATTATTTAATCTATAATATTTGAATTATTCATGTATACTATTATTTATATATATATATATATATATATATATATATATATTTTATATATATATATATATATATATATATATATATATATATATATATATATATATATATATATATATATATATACCTAAAAAAAAAATATATATATATATATATATATATATATATATTTTTTTTAGGTATATATATATATATATATATATATATATATATATATATATATATATATATATATATATATATATATACCTAACTTTCGATATTTATTTGTTTTATATCGTTAAGCTGGGATTTTGAGAGAAAATATTTATTAATGTCTTGCTCATGATTATTCGTGGGTGTTCTTTTAAGAATCACATGATCATTTTGCTTTATCTTGTTTTTAAAATTTACCTCCTTTATTAGTACACACATAAATATCTCTATATATAGTGCACTATGAAAACTTTTGAAAAATGGTTTTTTTAGTATCATGATCTTGATAATTATTTTTCTTTGGGTATTTGCTATCTTATATTTTTTGCTACCCAATGATTTTGTAGCACATATAGATACATGCGATCGATATATATTATGCTACATTGGTTTGTGTCACTACCGTTTTTTCGTTCTATGTATTTTTGGTATATGTGTACGGATTTCTGACATTTGTCAGGTGACCCATAGTTAGACTTGTCTTGCTTACTCTTGGCTTGGTTTAGTTTTGGTTTGTTCTTGGCTAGTCTTGGTTTGGTTCACCACGGTTCTACATGACATGTTGGCTTGGCTTAGTTTGGTTTGGGTTGGTTTAATATGTTTGGCTTGGTATATATACCAACTTCTTCTCTCTCCTCTTATTTATTCTTCATTTACTCTTCTCTATTACTCCTCCCACCAACCCACCAACCTAAGGCAAGTATAACTTGCTCCATGGAGAACATGAAAGATCCCCATTTTTATTTTCTTCTATCTTCTTCTCTACATGATTCTAAGCATCTTTAGCACTTAAGATTCTCGATTTTGATGGATAGATTTTTGTATATCTAAGTTTTAAACTTTTCTTGTTTTTCTTGGTTTTGATCTCTAAAAACTTGGTATATCCAAAATCTAATCGTTCTATGTTGTAGAGAATTTGATTTCATGCAGTTTTGGCTTGTATTTTGCTTGATTTCGAGTTCGGATGAGAAAGTTATGGCCATGGCACGTTTTTGGAACTTCTAAGGCTGAACTTGCTGTCTGGGGACGACGACCCACATGCGCCCGGGAGGCCATGTGCCGAGAGGCCATGCGCCATGAAGTCCTAGCAATGCATCCTTTGACTCGAGCGTGTCATGCGTGTAGGTTCCCTATGCACATGTACTGAAGACGCAACGTGAGTCTTGCCCATATGCAAAAATTCCCATGTGCAAATTGTACAAAAATTCACATGCACGGATTGTGCAGAAATTTACATGCGCGGATTGTACAGAATTTCCCATGCACAAATTGTGCAGAATTTCCTAGGCACGTAATTGCCCAGATTTGCCCATACGCGGATTGCTCATGCGCATGACCTTCTATGCGCATGATTTTCGATGTGTATGACTTTGTATGACTTTTTATGCGCATCTTTATCGCACGAATCTATGCAAGTTTCTCATATTTTGTAATGTGGATGTTCTTGATCTTCTTTGCATGATTTCTATACTTGGCCTAAATTACGACGACCCAACTTAACAACTTGATAATCTTGAGCTAGTAACTTGAATTTGAACATGGTAATATGTTCTCATCTTGATAATCTTGATAGTGGCCCATCGAGGTGCACTCCTGACAAGTATTTTTGATCTGACAAGTAAACCTGACATGACATGTATAACCTTGATTGTTGTTGCGACAGTTATTCATGTCTGGCTGTAACACTTGTCTTGACTCCATGGTTGATTTTTTCGATTGTGATTGTATAAGCTACATGTCTTGTCTTGTATCATGTCTAGGACATGGATTCCTGGTTACCACAGTCAGGAATTCATAATGAATCTGACTAGGTTAGATGACTAGATTGATCAAGTAGCTCATATAGGGAGATTTTCCAGTTGCAGGCGATCCAATTATCCCGGCTACACCTGTGGACTTGTAGCCTGCCGTCGAGTAGGGCGCATTTCTAGCACACTGTCATGTGTTGCACTTCTTGTATCCTAAGTACTCAGGTACTCCAGAAATTCTGATAACTCTTGTAACTTGATAATACTCGTAACTTTCGCATGGATAGCCTGGATAGTCTGCAGGGCTTATGACTGCAGGAATATCTCAACTGCATCTTGTTAGTAACTAGGCATGTGATAACCCCAGTTAGCTAATGATAGCAAGACATAGGACTTGATCGACCGTGCCTGAATGATTGTCTCAAGATTAACATGGTAATTATATTCCACCTCTTGTTCTTCCTGATGTAAGCAAGTATGTTCAATTAACTCTTGTCTTTATGTTATTATAATTATATTTTATATTAATTCTTCTATTTATTATATGTTGGTTTTAGTTCATAAGTGGAGCCTCCATTATGGTACTTGCTCTTTCTAGGGTCTGACCCAGCTGATTTTGTATGGCCAAATTTCGGAGTGATATCCAAGGATCTACCTGTCTTCCAGCTAGATGGTGAACACCAGGAGTAACCGAGGTAACGAGTGGGTTTCTTATTTTGCCCTCCCACTCTACTATAACTTATTCTTTTGAGGCGTTTAGCCGCCAAGCATGTGTTAGATCGTGTTACAACTTTATTTTTGTCTGCCTCAGGGCTGTAACATGATTGACAGATCCTAGGATTGATCATGTATGACTTAACCCTTGCTAGTCTTCGCATTTTGTATGACTAGTTTCATAATCATCTGAATATGTAATGCTTGGGACGCCTTACTTTTGTATGTCTGATTATCAAATATCTTGTAACTTTTATTTGCTTGCTTGAGATTAAGACATTAGGCTTCTTCTTGAACATAAGAGACTGCTGGATTGTTGATTAACCCTCACACATTTAGATAGCCATGACCGTATTGTGAAGTATGTTGCACTCCAATGTACGTAGCTGGCTGTGTCTGTCCTCCGCACTCCAGTATTCTGGTTCTGGGGTGTGACACGGTTTACGTGGTAGCCTATACAGGTTTTGAAAATCAAGATGTGTGAGGGTTTTACTGAATAGAGGTCTCAATCAGCACTCGCCCTTGATCCGTGCTCATACTTTCTAATCTTTCTGAATCTTGACATGATAATATGCTCTTATCTTTGATCTATTTTGGTCCTTCCTTATTGTTCCCTATGTCATTTTCTTTAGTGACATTGTTCCTGGTCCTTTCGATCAGCCAGGCGGAGCACAACAAGTGAACCAGAAGCAACCTGGAGACCAAATCCAGAACTCAGGGACAGCATCCTGAGTCATGCCTTTCGGGAAATAAAAGCCACCAGTACAGTCAGCCTAGCCTGCAGATCCTGACAATAGATCCCTGATGGGACTTATCTGGGACTTTCTTGCATCACAAGATCGTTGAGGTGATGCTCTACAGCAGATAGTACAAGTAGCTATGGGCAGAGTTAGTTATTAAGGGAACAATGTAGCCAACAACTTCAAGCGCCTGAACCCTCCTTTCTTTGACGGCAATAAAGATGCTATTACTGCTGATGCTTGGCTTCAAGACATAGAGGTTATTCTGGAGGCATCTAGAATTCCAGATGAAGAGAAGGTGGCCGTTGTGCGACTATAATTGTTAGACTTAGCCCGCATCTGGTGGGCGATGCAAGCAGTTCGTTTGGTGACGCCTATCATGTGGGCGATATTCAGCGATAGATTCTAGACGAAGCACTTTGATGCAGTCTACAGAAAAGGTTCAACAATTTCAAGCAGATGGGAAGGACGGTCGATTGATATGCGGTCGAGTTTTGAAGACTTAGTCGGTTTGCTCCTACCTTGGTAGCAACCCATTTAGAATGAGCACAGCGATTCTAGCAGGGACTCCACCTAGAGATCATTCTAGCAGTGGAGCAGTTTGAACACCAGTCATTTGATGCCATTTTGCGAGCAGCAAGAAGGCACGAGTATACTTTACATAGGATAGTAGATCGAGCCGAAGGACGGAAGAAGCCACATGGACCATTATCCTAGTCATCCGTACCAGCCCCGACAGCTAGGGCATTGACAATTGGAGCTCCTAGGAGGGCGATACCAGTTTTGTCGATCCAGCACTCATCTTCGACGTACCCTCAACAATAAAAATAGAAGAAATCTTCTGCAATGGGCTGCTCTTATTGTGGAAAGTCGGGGCACGTAATTTCAGAGTATCGCAGAGCATAGGGTTTGTGCTTAGCTTGTGGAGCACCGGACCACAGAATCGATTCTTGCCCGAATAGAGCCAATTCATCTTCATCAACCCTAACTAGTCCATCGATTAGGATACCAGCACCAGTGCAACAGCAGCAACAGTAACAGCCTCCGAGGCCATTGCTGCCTTAGGCTCAAGCATTTCCGCAACAAAGGCTGCAGCAGTATGCTCAGGTCTAAGCCCAGATTCAGAATAGATAGAGAGGTCACCAGCAGAGGGGACCAGCACCAAGAGGACAGGGTCAAGCTATGGCTCTGACAGTAGTAGAAGAATTGGCATCATGTGAGGTGGTGGAAGGTACCATTCTCGTCAACTCTTTTCCAGCAAAAGTATTATTTGATTCGGGGACATCGCTTTTATTTACGTCTGCATGATTCGCAACACGAATAGGATTGGAGCCCGAGTCGTTATCAGTAAGACTCAATATACTTACTGGTAACGGTCTTGTGGGAGTAGATAGAGTCTTTTCCTCGTGTCGAATCGTAGTTAGCGGTAGAGAGTTTTTCGCTAGATTGATAGAATTTTCGATGGTCGACTATGATGTGGTCCTAGGAATAGATTGGTTGAAGGATCAGTATGCGATAATAGACTGCCATGTTGGCAGAATTATTTTTGGTATTCCCGGCGAAGAAGAATTTTTATTTTCCAGAGGCGGAGTTGAACCTTCTTCACCAATCTTGCAGATGGCTGTAGCATTAGCATTTCAGTTTCCTAGAGTAGTAGAAGAATTTTTTGACGTATTTCTCGAAGAGCTTCCAGGCATGCCGCCAGAGAGAGGGAGAGATATAGGGTTTACTATTGATTTGATTCCAGGGATGGTACCGGTATCAGAAAGAGTCTACAGAATGGCACCATCAGAATTGGAGATACTGTACAAGATGATTGAAGAACTCAGAACCAAGAGATTTATTCTTGCTAGTGGATCACCTTGGGGAGCCCCGATGCTTCTTATGAAGAAGAAGGATGGTACATCAAGATTATGTGTTAATTATCGTACCTTGAATTCCGTAACAATTAAGAACAGATATCCCCTACCAAGGATAGATGATTTATTCGATCAACTCAGTGGGATAGCAGTATTCTCGAAGATTGACTTGTGGTCGAGGTACCATCAGATTAGAGTTAGAGAGCAAGATATCTCGAAGACGGCATTTAGATCAAGATATGGACATTGAAAGTTTCTCGTTATGCCAATCGGAGCGACCAATGCGCCAGCAGTATTTATGAATCTCATGAATCGCATATTCATGTCCTATTTGGATCAGTTGGTGATAGTGTTCATAGACAACATCTTAGTCTATAGTAAGAGTGAAGCAGAGCATGAGCGACATCTCCGAGTAGTCCTTCAGATTCTCAAAGAGCATCAGTTGTACCCGAATTTCAGCAAGTACGAATTTTGGCTTGATCGTATTTCGTACTTAGGTCACATCATCACCAGAGGTGGAGTGGAAGTGGATACCCAGAAGATAGTGGCTATAGAGACGTGGCCATTACTTAGCACCGTCGCAAAAGTTACAAATTTCTAGGATTGACGGGCTATTACCAACGATTTGTATCAGACTTTGCTCGAATTTCAGTGCCCTTGACGTAGTTAACACATAAGGATGTGTAGTTTACTTGGATAGCAGAATGTCAGATTTTATTCGAGAAGTTGAAGTAAGGATTAGTGATGGCACCCATTCTCACGCTTCCAGATGGGACTGGAGGATTTTTAGTTTATTGTGACCCTTCAGGCAAAGGATTGTGATGTGTCCTAATGCAACCTGGCAAGATAGTAGCTTATGCGTTACGTCAGCTTCGTGACTACGAGAAGAATTATCCAACACATGAATTGGAATTAGCAGCGGTAGTTTTCACACTCAAGCTTTGGAGGCATTACTTGTATCGAGATCGGGTAGAAATGTTTACCGACCATAAGAGTCTCAAGTATGTTTTTACCCAGAAGGATCTCAACTTGCGTCAGAGAAGATGGCTAGAGTTACTAGTAGATTATGACATCAACCTACAACATCATCCTGGGAGGGCCAATGTAGTTGCAGATGCGTTGAGTAGAAGAGCAGGAGCTTATTTTCTAACAGTACAACCTGAGTTATTAGCGGATCTTCAGAAAATGGGAATAGAGATTGTCCTCCCTACCAACGTGGCATTGATGGACAGTATACAAGTTCAGTCCAGCATAGTTGAGGGAATCAAGATAGATCAATCAACGAATTCCAATCTTCAGCGGCTTAGGGCAGAATGTGAAACGGGACGAAGAGTAGAGTTATGCATTAACGAAGACGGTACACTCCGACATAAAAGGCATCTTTGTGTACCCAGTGGTAACATCAGGCAAGAGATCATAGCGGAGGCTTACAGTTCACAGTATTTAATCCATCCCGGTAGCACGAAGATGTATCGTGATATTCATCAGCATTTCTTGTGGAATGGCATGAAGAGGGAGATAGCTCGGTTTGTCTCTCGTTGTTTAGTTTGCCAGCAAGTCAAGGCTGAACATCAGAGACTAGCTGGACTTATTCAACCTTTACCGATCCCAGAATGGAAATAGAAATACATTATCATGGATTTTGTGACTGGGTTACCTATATCCTCAGCTGGGAGAGGTACAATATGGGTTATAGTTGATCGGCTCACAAAAGTAGCTTACTTTCTTCCTTTCAGAATTGGTCAGTTGACGGATCAGCTTGCAGAGATGTACCTCAGACAGATAGTCAGATTGTATGGAGTGCCAGTCAGTATCATATCTGACAGAGATTCAAGATTTACATCACAATTTTGGCAAAGTCTTCAAGAGAGTTTGGGAACTCGTCTCAAGTTTAGTTCAGCTTATCATCCGCAGACAGATGGTCAGTCAAAACGCACAATTCAAACTCTTGAGGATATGTTACGATCCTGTACACTTGACTTTGGTGGTTCATAGGAAGATCACCAACATCTTGTGGAGTTCTCGTATAATAACAGTTTCCAGGCCAGTATCCAGATGGCACCATATGAAGTACTGTATGACAGGAAGTACATATCACCTTTAGCCTGGGACGATGTAGGTGAGAGGCAGATGCTTGGTCCAGAAATAGTTACTCAGGCTATCGAGGTGGTCAGACAAGTCAGAGATCATCTTCGAGTTGCACAAAATCATCAACGCCATTGGGCTGATTCGTATCGGTGTCCCCTTGAGTTTTTTATCGGCGACCACATATTTTTTGGGATCTCGCCTACCCGTGGTTTCATTCGATTCGGCATACGGGGAAAGCTTAGACCTAGGTATATAGGGTCGTTTGATATTCTTGAGCGGGTAGGTGATATGTCCTATCGTCTCGCTCTTCCACCGTCGTTACATGAAGTACATAACGTATTCCATGTATCCCAATTACGACGGTATATCCCGGATCTGAGCCATAACTTTGATCATTTAAAATTATGGTTGGTACCAACCTTTAGTATGAGAAAAGGCCCGTATCCATATTGGACCGAAAAGAGACGGTACTCAAGAACAAGACTATTAGTTTAGTCTGTGTTGCTTAGGGTCATCACTCTTTGGGTGAGTCAACTTGGGAACGTGAGGATGATATCCAATCACGATATCCATACATGTTTGACTCGTAAGGTATAATGTCTTTCTTATGCCTTGAATTCCTTGCTTGTATGAATGATTGCTTGATTGAATGCTAGTAATAGATTGTCTGTAGTTAGTATTGCTTGCACCGACACCTCTAGCCTCTTGATTAAATTTCGAGGATGGAATTCTTTTAAGGTGGGTAGAGTTATCACTATCGTTTTTTGTTCTACGTATTTTTGGTATACGTGTACGAATTTCTGATATTTGTTAGGTGACCCATAGTTAGACTTGTCTTGCTTAGTCTTGGTTTGGTTTAGTTTTGGTTTGTTCTTGGCTAGTCTTGGTTTGGTTTACCATGGTTCTAAATGACATGTTAGCTTGGCTTGGTTTGGTTTGGGTTGGTTTAATATGTTTGGCTTCGTATATATACCAACTTTTTCTCTCTCATCTCATTTATTCTTCATTTACTCTTCTCCATTACTCCTCCCACCAACCCACCAACCTAAGGCAAGTATACCTTGCTTCGTAGAGAACATGAAAGATCTCTATTTTTATTTTGTTCTATCTTCTTTCCTACATGATTCTAAGCAATTTTAGAACTTGAGATTCTCGGTTTTGATGGATAGATTTTTGTAGATCTAAGTTTAAATTTTTTTATTTTTCTTGGTTTTGAACTCTAAAAACTTAGTATTTCCAAAATCTAATAATTCTATGTTGTAGAGAATTTAATTTCACGTAGTTTTGGCTTTTATTTTGCTTGATTTCGAGTTCGGATGAGGAAGTTATGGCCATGGCAAGTTTTTGGAACTTTCATGGCTGAACTTGTTGTTTGGGGACAACGACCCCCATGCGCCGAGAGGTCATACGCCGTGAAGTCCTGGCAATGCATCCTATGACTCCGAGCATGTCATGCACGTAGGTTCCCTATGCCCATGTACTAAAGATGCTGAGTCTTGCCCATGTGCAAAAATTTCCATGCACGGATTGTGCAAAAATTCCCATACGTGGATTGTGCAGAAATTTCTATGCGCGAATTATGCAAAAATTCCTATGCGGGGATTGTGCAGAATTTTCCATGCACGGATTGTACAGAAATTTCCATGCACGAATTGTGCTGAAATACCCATGCGCGGATTGTGCTGAAATTCCCATTCGCAAAATTGCCCAGATTTGCCCATACGCGGATTGCTCTTATGCATGACATTTTATGTGTACGATTTTCGATGTGCATGACTTTGCATGACTTTCTATGCGCATCTCTGTCGCAACAATCTAAGCATGTTTCTCGTATTTCATAATGTGGATATTTTTGATCTTCTTTGCATGATTTATGTACTTGGCCTAAATAGTGACGACCCGACTTGACAACTTGATAAATTTGAGCTAGTAACTTGAACTTGAACTTGAACATGGTAACATGATATTGTCTTGATATTATTGATAGTGGTCCGTCGAGGAGCACTCCTGACAAGTATTCTTGATCTGACAAGTAAACCTGACATGACATATATAACCTTGATTGCTATTGTGACAATTATTCATGTCTGGCTAGTGTAACTCTTGTCTTGACTCCGTGGTTGATTTTCCCGATTGTGATTGTACAAGCTACTTGTCTTATCTTGCATCATATCTAGGACATGGATTCCTGGTTACCACAGTCAGTGATTCATAATGAATCTGACTAGGTTAAATGACTAGTTTGATCAAGTATCTTATATAGGGAGATTTCTCAGTTACAGGCGATCCCGTTATCCCGGACACATCTGTGGACTTGTAGCCTACCGTCGAGTAGGGCACATTTCCAGCACACTGTCATGTGTTGCACTTCTTGTATCCCAAGTACTCAGGTACTCCAAAAATTTTGATAACTCTTGTATCTTGATAACACTCGTAACTTTCGCCTGGATAACCTAGATAGTCTGCAGGGCTTGTGATTGTGGGAATATCTCAAGTGCATCTTGTTAGTAACTAGGCCTGTGATAACGCTAGTTAGCTAATGATAGCCAGCCGGAGGACTTGATTGGCCGTGCTTGAATGATTGTCTCATGATTAACATGGGAATTATATTCCACCTCTTGTTTTTCATGATGTAAGCAAGCATGTTCAATTAACTCTTGTCTTTATGTTATTATAATTATATTTTGTATCAATTCTTCTATTTATTATACGCTAGTTTTAGTTCATAAGTGGAGCCTCCCTTGTGGTACTTGCTCTTTCTGGGGTCTGACCAAGCTGGTTTTGTATGGACAGATTTCAGAGTGATACCCGAGGATCTACCTGTCTTCCAGCTAGATGGTAAACACCATGAGTAACCGAGGCAACGAGTGAGTTTCTTATTTTGCCTTCCCACTCTATTGTAACTTATTCTTTTGAGGCGTTTAGCCGTTGAACATGTGTTAGCTCGTGTTGTAACTTTATTTATGTCTACCTAAGGGCGGTAACATGATTGACAAATTCTAGGGTTGATCATGTATGACTTAACTCTTGCTAGTCTTCGTATTTTGTATGACTAGCTTCATGACCATCTGAATATCTAATGTTTGGGACACCTTACTTTTGTATGTCTAATGATCAAATATCTTGTAACTTTTATTTGCTTGCTTGAGATTGAGACATTAAGCTTGTTCTTGACCATAAGAGACTGATGGATTGTTGATTAACCCTCACGCATGTAGACAGTCGTGACCGTATTGCAAAGTGTGTTGCACTCCAATGTACGTAGCTGGCTGTATCTGTCCCCGCTCTCTAGACAGTCGTGACAGTTTGAGATTTTCCAAGTCCATAGAATATAATTGATTTTATATTGCATAAATTCTTCTTAAATCTTTGGGTATTAAAGAAGAGATTTGTTTTGGGTACATGCCGAAAGGGTCCTTCTGTCAATAAGGCATAAAAGCCAAAGCGATACGATGCCAAGTGTCTTCGGACTATCACTAGCTAGCAATCGGCCCCTACAGCTAACCCTAGAATGATCAACGATTTATAAAGTGAAGATTTATTGAGGTCTAATTTGCAATTGTTATCTGATGGACTTTGGATTTTAGCTTTGATGGATAATATTATTTAATGATTGTCATCTTTTGATATATTTATTGTTTTGTCACACTATTCTATATTCAGACTTGATTTCATCTTGTGACTACTTATTGAATATTATGTTCTTCTGATATGTTCTTTAGCATTTGTGTAATATTCATGATACTTGTTTTATCAAGCTTTTATTATTCTTCTCTTATTTAAGTTAATAACTGCCTATAGCAGTAATTATTTGCGGGGGAGAAGTCAGGTATATTAAATTTCTCTCTCTCTCAAAGTATTTCTTTTCTTTAAGCCTACGGTGATCAGATGGACACTGTGCTAAGGTTTTTAAAAGGGAAGAAATTAACTTTGATAAGAAGACCTAATATTTTGATAAATTAGTTTTCTACTTTTGGAAATATTTCAATATAATTTAAATATGCCAATACTAATTATTTTGGATATATCCATGTAAAGGGGGAGCAGTTAATTGTTTCAATTCAATTATTCTCCTAACATGCCATATGTCTAGAATACTATTTATTTAGGCATTTATCAATTCCTATTTTATTTGTTCAAAATGGGCAATTTATGATTTATGGATTCTTTTATTAAAGATATTTTCGTGATATAAAAATTTGAATCGTCAGCTGTTAGTCTAAGGACTAAACGGACGCACTTGAACATTTATTAAGATAGCTTTTCATAATAAATTTTGTATTTCAAAAATCTTTTGATTTCTCTTTGTTATTTTAAATTTGTCCGTCACTCGAATGTTATTATTAAGACAGTTTTCAAAAACCTTTTACTGTCTTAAATCATGTTTATTGTTTGAATATTTCTTATTTTTTTAAAATTGGAGATATATTTTGCTTGTTCATCTTTAAGAGTTTAATTAGTGGACATTTATTTTACATGCCTAGAGATTATTTTTTTAAGCTTGGAACTTTATATCCATTGATAAAAGGGAAGAAAGATGCATATCTCATATATCCCTTAAATCCTGTGACAATTTTATCTATGTTATGCATATAAATGTAGGAACGAAATCATAAAGCAGAATACTCTAGAGGGGGGGTGAATAGAGTAGGCAGCGGAATATTGCTAATTAAAAAACTCGTTAGCAGTTAGATCACAGATATAATAATAATCACAAAATAAATGACAGTAATAAAAAGGTGATCAGAAGGTAAACGCAAACACCGAGATTTATACTGATTTTACTCTTGTGAGGACTAGTCCAGTCGGAAGAACTCTAGCTTCCAGTTGAATCCACTATTGGAAAATCCCGCAAGTTTTTACACGAAGTCCTTACAACTTCTTCAGACGCGAGCTTTGATACGAAGAACTCGACCAACTTCAATTGTGAAGAGTTGTATCTTCAATCAAGCCTCTGATTACAATCGCTCTGAAACTTCTAGACCGTACCGTACTAGCAAATCGACTAGAGGATTGTAACTGGCTTGGAATTTGAAAATAGAAGCTTTTTAAAACTCTTTGGAAGAAATATAAGCTTTAGAAGAGAAGAGATTGAAAGTGAATTGGTGATTTGAAATGATCGAAATCCTTCTCTATTTATAGTTTTTTCGAAGGCAAAACTCTGACAGAATTCGGGCAGAATTCGGACAGAACTCTTTGTAACAAACCGCAACTGAAGGGAGACCAAGTTCAAAATCAAACGTTCACATAACGTTCAACTTGGCCAAACTCTGGCCGAACTCTGTCAGGGTTTGGTCAATTGATTTTGAGAAAAATAATTTTGACTTTTTGAAAAGTCCTTCAGAAGCTTTTTGTAAAATAGATGTTTTCAAAAACATAGGTCATTTTAAAAAGATAGGTCAGTTTTCAAAAACGATTTTAGGATAGCCTATTTGCCAGTACGACTTGGTGTACAATATATTCCTAGACTCAATAAAATAAAAATTGCATAATAATTACAAAAGAGAAAAAATAAAATTGTTTATAACCTGTATTTTTAGAAAAATGTTAGATCTTATTTCTCCCCCGTTGTCACTTAGCAAAATAATTACAAATGAGAGAGCTCCTCTGCAATAATTGCATAAGTAACAAGCAGTGAAGAAACGAAAAAAAATAAGAGATAAACAATATAGGCATGATAGTTGTCACAGGCAGTTAATATAGAAGCATAAAGAAAGATAATGCTAGAATAAAGCTGAAATAAATAAAGTGCTGAATAATAAACTAATGTGAGTCAAATGCCAAACTGAGGCATAAAAACATATGTCTAGGTAAGTCACAAATCATAACCAAAATAAAGAGTACTGATAATTCTTGGAATGTCGGAGCATTTCCAAGTAAACATAAGAAAAAATAGATAGTCTCAAACAGTAACATCTCAGAAATCATCATCCTCATCCTCATCCTCATCATCATCGGCTGCAGCGCCAGCATGTCCAGATGGACCAGCTCCAGAAGTGCCGGCTCCAGAAGTATGAAAAGTGGCACCAGAAGTATGATACCAATTGTAAGCGTTCCCTGGCTGGAACAGAGAGTGGACCGCCTCATCATCAATGTGGTAGCCATAAACAGAAGGGTCTCGAGGTAGAGAGCTAGCAGAGTGACCTGTCTGTGCAAATCTCAGATCGGCGAAGGAGTTGGCAATAGCCTGGAACCGAGTCACGTCACGGAACTCATGTTTCCTAGAAGTGTCAACATAAAATGACTACAGATCTGATAGATGATGATGAATACCCTCAAATTTCATAGGGTAAGACTGAGGAGGACCAGGTGCTGTGGGAGTAGGTACAGGAGGAGTAGGTACAGTAGGTAGAGGAACAGTGGCAATGCTGCGACGAGAGAGTTTGAGGAACTTGGGCTCAGGGTCCAGAGCACAAGTGGATAAGTCAATATCGAATCTCTGAAAGATGCGTGGGATGATCATCGCATAAGAGAGATTGCGGTCTCTTCTACGACATCTACCCATCATCTGAATGATAGTCTTAGGGGCAGAGAAAGGAATCCCCTTAAGAATGTGATATAAAGTAGAAAGCTCAAGTGCAGTAACATCATCTTTGGAAGTAGATTTTGGAAGTAAGGTGGAATAGATGATGTGATGTAATTCATAGTTAAACAAGTTCAAGTTATTGGCCTTGAACTTTCCAGGACGAGCACGTGCGGGTGCACAAAGCTCATTCTTAAAACAAACGAGAGTCGTACCATCAGTAAAATCGAAATCAGTGATGTCATCGAGAGGGGCACCTTCGTTTGGAATAGTAAGGATTTTCGCTAGCGTTTCATCATTAAACTCGATATCTATCCCTCTGACACGTATTCTCGTGGTAAAAGTGTCTAACACAAAATTACAGTAAAATAGTCTAATGGAATTAGTAGCTATAGAGAATTGTAAAGTAGCAAAGTATTGTAACCCTAATACCTCAAAGTAAGGACGGTGGTCGGGAAAGATAGTCCATTTGATCGAAGATCCGGTACAAGTACTATGCATAATGAAATCGGCATACCAAAGTAGGGCTTGATCGGGAGTTTTGAAATAAAACTCGTCCGATGCACCGTCATCCGATTGGACCGAAGAAAAGTGGGAATTCGTATGCGGATCAGAAGACGATGCCTCTTCACTGGCGTGTGTCTTCTTCCTCTTGAAAGGATTGAACCCTTAGGCATTCTATCCCAAAAACTAGAAACCCTAATAATTGGAAAGTGGAGGAGAGAATGAATTATACCTTTCGAGAATCATGTATGCTGGAGAGAACGAGATTCTTCGCACGAATCCAAATTTTGGACGAAGATCTCCACGTGGATTGGAAGAAGAAAGGTGCAGAAGAACTAGGGTTTTCGGGGCACGACTGCTGCTGTTTTGATGAGATTTGGAAGAATGAAGAAGAAGATGCCTTGGGTTCTGACTGGTACATATATATACCCAGCCGAACTCTGGCCGAACTCGGGCCAAATTCGCCAAGGGTTGCCTGGCTATATATGTATATAAAAAAATTATGGGGCCACATCTTTGTTCATCAATTCATTTCAAATATTTAATTCAGAGTTTAGTAATTTTAAATTTCAAAATAATATAATTAATATTATTTTATAAATTAATATTCTTTACTCAGCATCTGTCTCAGATTAGCTGTAAGAGTACTGTCCCAGCTAACGGAGGTTCACCGGGGAACTCTTAAATACCGCTTCGCTTCAACTGTAGTCGTGGTGACAGACAGACTCTTTTTAGGCTTGTCTCGAAAACAGTTTTTGAGTATTGAATAAATAATTAATAAAATAAAATTAATTAATATTATTGACATCTAAAATTCCTAATTCTCGACGTAAATAATTGAAACGATCTTTCGCTAGAGGTTTTGTGAGTATGTCAGCTAATTGATTCTGTGTGTCTATGTATACAAGGTCTATATCTCCATTTTGTTGATGATCTCTAAGAAAGTGATGTCTAATCTCTATATGTTTAGTACGAGAGTGACATACTGGATTCTTAGTCAAATTAATAGAACTAGTGTTGTCACAAAAAATAGGTATGTGTGTAAAATGCAATCCATAGTCTTCTAAAGTTTGCTTCATGCACAAAATTTGTGCACAACAACGTCCTGCGACGATATACTCAGCCTCGGTTGTTGATAATGTAACAGAATTTTTTTTTACTAAACCAAGAGACTAGAGCTTTTCCTAGGAAATGACATGTGCCGCTAGTGCTTTTTTTTATCTACTTTGCATCCGGCAAAATCAGCATCAGAATAACCGGTTAGGTCAAATGACGTGGTTTTGGGATACCATAAGCTGACAGAAGAAGTACCTTTAAGGTATCGAAAGATACGCTTAACTGTGCACAGATGTGATTCCTTAGGATTTGCTTGAAAACGTGCACATAAGCAAACACTAAACATAATGTTTGGTCGACTAGCAGTTAAATACAGTAAGCTACTGATCATACCTCGATACTTACGTATGTCGACAGGTTTGCCTTGTTCATCAATATCAAGCTTGGTTGAAGTCGCCATTGGAGTGCTAAGTGGCTTGACTGCTTCCAGGTTGAACTTCTTTACTAGATCCTTTGTGTACTTTGCTTGATTTATGAACGTCCTATTGTTAGTTTGTTTGATTTGCAGTCCAAAAAAGAATTTCAGCTCTCCCATCATGCTCATCTCAAACTCATTATGTATACACTTTAAAAATTCTTGACAAAGAGATTCATCAGTAGATCCAAAAATAAAATCATCTACATTGACTTGAATCAAAAGAATGTTGTTATTCAAAGATTTTATAAACAATGTAGTGTCAACCTTTCCCTTTGAAAACTCGTTATCAAGTAGAAAAGAGCTTAGACGATCGTACCAAGCACGAGGGGCTTGTTTCAAACCGTATAAAGCTTTCTTCAACTTGAAAACATATTCAGGAAATTTGAAATCAGTAAAACCGGAAGGTTGAGCTACATAAACTTTTTTTTATAAAGCCATTTAAAAATGCACTTTTGACATCCATTTGAAATAACTTAAAATTATGAAAACATGCGAATGGATTCTAATCTCGCAACTGGGGTATAAGTCTCATCGTAGTCGATACCTACTTCTTAATTGTATCCTTGAGCTACGAGACGAGCCTTATTACGAGTAACTAAACCATTCTCGTTTAGTTTATTTCGGAATACCCATCGGGTGCCAATGACCGGATGATCAATGGGCTTGGGAACAAGTTCCCAAACTTGATTTCGTTCGAATTGGTTTTACTTCTCTTGCATAGCATCTAACCAAAAATTATTACTACATGCTTCTTCAATATTTTTGGGTTCAAACTGCGAAACAAAAGCAACACAAGAAGCTATATCTTTATTAGAGGAACGAGTACTTACACCCTTGGTAATCTCACCAATTACCAAGTCCTTTGGATGATCAGCCAAGAATCTCATCTCTTTTGGTGTAGTCTCAAGATTGCTAGTTCCGACTTCTTTGCTAGAAGGTTCATCTGATGCTTGATGCGGTGGTTCTGCATCTCTGTGTGAAGGTTTTGCAGTAGCGGTACTTGGTGTGATTATGTCTTCATTGTCATCATCGTCTAAGTGTTGATTTAGCTCATCAAACTTGACATTGATTGATTCTTCGATGATTATGGTTCTTTTGTTGAAGACTCTGTATCCTTCGCTCTTTGCTGCATAACCTAAAAATATACCTTCATCGGCATTTTCATCAAATTTACTCAAATTGCCTTTAAAACATTTACAACCAAAAATCTTGAAATATGAAACATTTGGTGTTCTATCAAACCATAGTTCATAGGGAGTCTTCTTCGATATAGGTCGAATTAGAACCCTATTGAGAATATAGCATGCTGTATTGACAGCTTCAGCCCAAAAGTATCTAGGTAGACTAAACTGGTTTAACATTACTCTAGCTATTTCAAATAGAGTTCTGTTCTTACGTTCCATAACTCCATTTTGTTGCAGAGTCCTAGGGCAAGAGAATTCATGCAAATAACCGTGTGTGTCACAAAATTGCTAGAATTCTGCATTCTCAAATTTGCCGCCATGATCACTACGAATGCGAGTAATCATGAACCCTTTTTCATTTTGTACTTTCTTGCAAAAGGTGACGAATTCTGATAATGTATCATTCTTGCGTGCAAGAAAATAAACCCATATATATCTAGAGAAATCATCTACAATGACAAATGTATATAACTTACCACCTAGACTAGCAATTCTACTGGGACAAATAAGTCCATATGCAACAGTTGTAAAGGTCTAGCGGTATTTACAGCGTTCTTGAATTTAAATGCGGATTTGGTAGCTTTGTTCTTCTCACATTCACTACATACCGTATCCTTCTTGAAAGAAATGTCCGGTAAGTCGCGTACCAACTTCTTTGTAGATAGTCATGAAATTGTATCCTTATTTGCATGGCCGAGTCTCATATACCATAGTTGACTCTCGATGCTTTTGGCCATCAAACATCTACCTGCTTTGTTAGCATCTTCCAACAAATAGAAAACATATATATTGTCTTCCCTAATACCTTCAAATATAGTACCACCAGTTGAACTATCAACTATAGTACATTATCTTTAACGAAGTTAATACCATAATCGTAATCAGCTAAATGGCTTATGCTGAGCAGATTATGTTTTAACTCGGTAACTAGACAAACATCTTTAATCACTGGATAGGAAGCCTTACCAATGTCACCGATACCAATTATGTACCCTCTTAAATTATTACCGAAGGAGACATATCCTTCTTTATTCTTCTTCGACAGTGTTGCGAATAATGAAGCGTCACCGGTCATGTGCCGTGAGCAACCGCTGTCGAGGATCGATTTGCTTCTAGCATGTGAAGCGCGTCCCACCTACAAAATAATTTGCAGATGAAACTCTTGGTACCCATTTCTTGTAGGAACAATCTTTCTTCATGTGACCTTTCTTCTTGCATCCGTAGCAAATAGGATCTTCCTCGTTGTTGTTGTTGCTGTCTTTTGTTCTCCTGTTAAATCTCATAAACTTCTTGAATTTTCTTACCAGAAGAGCTTGATCTTCAGAGTCGGAGTCGCTGTCATCAGAGTCGTCTTCGACAGTTCTTCTATGTTGAGCCTTGAGAGCGATCGACTTCTCTGACTTCTCCTTTGGTGTATCATCTTCAAAGTCTTGAAGTTCTAACTCGTGAGCGAGTATCTTACCCATGAGTGTTTCCAGAGACATTGTTGAGAGTTGTTCCCTTCAATGATTGATATAGCCTTTGGAATCCAGTTCTTTGTAAGAGCTCGTAGAAGTTTGTGAATTTTCTCATGGTTACTGTAATCCTTGCCTAGTGAAGACAAAGGATTTACAATATCCAAGAATCTTGTAAACATCTGGGTGACTGATTCACTTGGCTTCATTTTGAACGCCTCGTACTCCTGAGTAAGTCTGCTGATCTTTGACTCCTTGACTTGTGTTGTTCCTTCGTGGGTTACTTCGAGAAGTTTTCACACTTCGTTTGACGTTGTGCAGGTAAACACCCTGTTGAATTCAGTTATGTCTAAAGCACAAAATAGAGCGTTAATAGCACGTGCGTTAAGACTGGCCTTTTTTTTTATCCTCTGTATATTTGTCATGGGGTTTTTCAACCAAAACTCCATCAACATTAATACGAGGGGGCTTTTTATAGCCATCAATAACTACAGACCATAAGTCAAAATCAAGAGATTTCAGAAAGAAACTCATACGTGTTTTCCAATAAGTGTAATTTGTGCCGTCAAACAGTGGAGGTCTGTTTGTGGCTTGTCCTTCACTTATGAATTTCACAGTTGCCATGTGTAATGCTGTAACCTATATAATAATTGAATATAACTGCAATTTTACCTTACTTTACCTGTATAACCTCGCTCCGATACCAATTGTAGGAACAATTGAGATCAGAATATAATACCTCTAGATGGAGAGCCTGCTCTGATACCAATTGTAGGAACGAAATCGTAAAGCAGAATACTCTAGAGGGGGATAAATAGAGTAGGCAGCGGAATATTGCTAATTAAAAAACTCGTTAGCAGTTAGATCACAGATATAATATAATCACAAAATAAATGACAGTAATAAAAAGGTGATCAGAAGGCAAACGCAAACACCGAGATTTATACTGGTTTTCCTCTTGTGAGGACTAGTCCAGTCGGAAGAACTCTAGCTTTCAGTTGAATCCACTATTGGAAAATCCCTCAAGTTTTCATACGAAGTCCTTGCAACTTCTACAGACGCGAGCTTTGATACGAAGAACTCGACCAACTTCAATTGTGAAGAGTTGTATCTTCAATCAAGCCTCTGATTACAATCGTTCTAAAACTTCTAGACCGCACCGTACTAGCAAATCGACTAGAGGATTGTAACTGGCTTGGGATTTAAAAATAGAAGCTTTTTAGAACTCTTTGAAAGAAATGTAAGCTTTAGAAGAGAAGAGATTGAAAATGAATTGGTGATTTGAAATGATCGAAATCCTTCTCTATTTATAGTTTTTCGAAAAGCAGAACTCTGACAGAATTCGGGCATAATTGGGACAGAACTCTTTGTAACAAACCGCAACTGAAGGAAGACCAAGTTCAAAATCAACGTTCACATAACGTTCAACTTGGCCGAACTCTGGCCGAACTTTGGCCGAACTCTGGCCAAGTTCTGTCAGGGTTTGGTCAGTTGATTTTGAGAAAAATAATTTTGGCTTTTTGAAAAGTCCTTCAGAAGATTTTTGTAAAATAGATGTTTTTTCAAAAACATAGGTCATTTTAAAAAGATAGGTCAGTTTTCAAAAACGATTTTAGGATAGCCTATTTGCCAGTACGACTTGGTGTACAATGTATTCCTAGACTCAATAAAATAAAAAATTACATTGCTTAGAAAGAAATACATTCTGAGTGGCAAACAACTTCGGTCTTGAACAGAGTAGATATCCATCGTTGAGCAGTGTCCAAACCGTTGTAGGTAAACATCTGAATTGACTTGCATCTATATCGAGACAGAGTTTGATCGATTATTAAAATCAGGTTTGACCATGACCAATGGGCCAACAATAAATGCTTTTGAACTAGATACGCATATTTTAAAGGAAAGTAAACTAATTATTTTAATTCATTTATACCCTTAATATATAGTATACCTAGTTCAGCATGGACCTAATAGTCTTTTACTTTATTCTTATCGATTGTGTTCATGATATTTTGATTTATGAAAGGGTATGAGAGAATATATGATTCTTCTTGATTCTCTCATTTTATATGGGTGTTTAAAAGTTAACTTGCCAAATATATTTAATTATCTTTATTGATGATTCTTTTGAGTTTAAATTGATTTGGCTTTTCTTAGGTTTTATCTCAACATTCATGATTATCTATATTTAGATTGGTAATACTTTGCATAAGAGAATTCAAGTCGACTGAATTTCTCCTTCTCAAGTATTTTGTCTCATTTACCTTCATGATATTCACATATCATACTAAGGTAATTGTGTTCAAATGCACGAACATGGATAAATGGATAGATTTTGCATATATGAAGATTCTTGTATATCTAGTTGATTTTTTTTCCAATGATAATACTTATTATGGAATTGATTCACTAATTTGTTTGGGCGAATTGTGAATCATATCTATTTTTATCATTGTTAAAGGCCTTATTGTATCTTCTAAATATACTATATTTAGTATTTTATATTGGAATCTACTTGATTTGTAAATCTCTCATGGTTATATTTTATTAAAATTCTTTATTGTTCTATTTCAAAACTATTGCTATATTTTTTTCATCAGATTTTGATTTGGATCCTAATCGTTATTCATGATTATTTATATCTTTCTTTTGTTATGATTGATTTTATTTTTATATCATATTATGGTAGAGCTTATTGATCATGTCAAAGGGGCTGAAGTAAGTTTTTATGAAATAATTGACTTCATTTATGTTATGTTGCTTCACTCTTCTATTCCCTTTTTTTGCTTCATCATTTAGAGGGGAGCTGTGAAGAACAAGTTGGCAACTCTAGAGGGGGGTGAATAGAGTTTATGACAATAATAGCCAATTAAAAATTAAACTCTTTCACCAACAATAAATAATCAGAGTAAATATGGAAATTATAAAGAGCAAGAAAGCAAATGCAAACACAGCCGATTTTAACCTGGTTTTCCTCGTGGAGGACTAGTCCAGGCATGAGAACTCTAGCTCAGGATTAAATTCACTATTTGTGAAATAGTAGTTATACCCCGTACCTTTTCTTCAGAAGAGCACGTCAACTTCTTACAGATATCGCAGTGGTGATGCTTGGAATTTTCCAAGTGACTTTCTTCACTCTTGCACAAACTCCTAACTGAAGAACACTGAGCAATTTGAGGCTTAGGAAGCTTGTGGCTAGTACATGAGAAGGGTAAGGCTTGTATAAGGCGTTTGAGAGAAGATTGGATGATTGAAAATGAGAGAATTCAAGGCCTATTTATAGGGTTCTAGCTAGGCAGAATTCGGCCAGAATTCTGTGTCAAAAATTCAAATTTTTGGCCGTTGGACAACTAGCATACAGCAAACCCTAAAAATTAGGGTCCTGTAATTTAGGGGACAGAATTCGGCCCGAACTCTTTGTGGAGGCAGAGTTCGGCCCGAACTATGTCTCCAGGAGACAGAATTGCTCAAATGGGCTATGTGGGCTAGTTTGGTTTGGTGGAGCTTTTGGTTTGTAGTTTGGATATAGGTATAGGCCTAAACTACTCAGTGCGACTCAGTTTACATTTATCTAGACTCAAGAAAAGTAAAAATATAGACTCAAAATTGAGTATGCTGCAGGTACGAGCCGACGTCCGTCTTGTACTGAGTTCTGTCTTGATGTGTCATATTGAATTATGATAAGTATCATATTGTCAATTTTATCAATATTTGGTTGACTGTGATTTTATGTCAACAATCTCCCCCATATTGATAATTGACAAAATGATATTTGTATATTCAATGTTCATACCTGGACACATGTATAAAAGCAATAGCTCTCCCGTAATCAGTGCCTAGAAGCAATAGCTAGCAATAGCTCCCCCGTAATCATTGCTTCTTCTTTGGGAGCTAATGTTCCTTTGTCCTGATAATTATAATCTTTCCCAAACATAGATAGACAATATGATATGATTATATAAATAACAAATAATTCTCCCCCTTTTGGCATTTATCAAACACAAACAAACAGAAAATTTGTAAATGAAAATAACTAGCAAACACACCAAAGTAATGATAAACAGTATAAAATGTCTCAAGAGTCACAGAATATAGAGTGAACTAATAAAAAGCAACTACATAAACTAGAAATCCATAGTGCATAAAAACTAAATATAAGATCCTCAACAGCAGCAGCAGGTAGCAGACCACATCCATCACGGAGCTCGAGATGGTCCAGCATCGTCAGATAGATCAGTAAACGAACAACGAGGATCCACGAAAGCCGCATCAGGATACAGATAGCGCAAAACCCAAGGGTCATCTATACGGTATCCGTCGCGCATAGGATCCCGCTCCATAGGAATAGGCATAGAGGGATGCCGAGACATAGAGTACCGAACATCATACAATGAGTTGCTGATGGCACTCATCTGCAGGTTGGTACGGTAGTCGAGCTTGGTCCAGCGATCATCCTCTAAAACTAATCGATCGCAAAGCATAGTCTGAATCAACTCAAGAGTAGCAGGAGAAGGGGGGTAGGCTGCCCCAGAGGAGGTACGTCAGCCTGAGCATCAGAGTGCTCGGACTCAGCAGGAGATCCGATAGCTGCCTGAAGCCGCCATACCTTAAATAGGAAGGCAGGGGCAGAGAGGAATTGGCACTCATCGAGAGGGACATGAAAAGCACAAAAAACTATAGGAAGATAGAGAGTATAGACCAAAGATCGTGGCCTCTTCCTAGCATTGATCATCCAGTCCATCATGGTACGTGAAAGATTGAATGGGACATGGAAATGTAGGTGATACATAGCAGAAATCTCAAAATATGAAACTTCATCATTCGATCCTGCTTTGGGCAAGATCGTGTTAAAGACAATGCTATGAAGCTCATAGAAGTAATGGTTTAGAAATTTGGCAAGAAGCTTGCGTGGACGTGTGTTTGGGGTACACAAATCGTCCTTGAAGCTTTCAAGGGAAAACCCATCGGGGAATTGAAACTTGCGAGCATCGACAAGTTTCTCCCATGATTTGGGCTCCAGAATTTTAAGATATTCTGCAAGATCAAAGTCATCAAATGATATGTCAATGCCAGCAACACGAGAATATAAACGTGTATCATCATGAGTAAGATTGCAACAAAACATTTGAATTGCATTCAAATAGATAAGTGAATTAGTAGAACTAGTTCATCAAGACACAAATCATGAAACAAGGCGTTATAACGAGAAAATATGGTAAAGTTTATAGGATGGCCCGTACACAAGGGACGTGATCGAAAATCATTGAACCATTCGTTTGAGGCTTCCAATGATACAAATATTCAATCATCAAACATGTTGGGGTCAATAGGACGAGGTGGATTGAACAAAGGGTGAATTGGTTGGTGAATAGGTTGATCATCACGAGGAGGAGGATTCGAAGAGGATGCACCCTCGGTTCGAAGCCTCTTTCCTCTATTAAACAACCTAGGTGCCATGAGCAATGAAGAAAAACATAAACTTGAGATGTAGAAAAAGAGAAAATTATACCTCAAAGAGACAATGGAGGATGGAAGAGAATGATGCAAGAGACCTTCCCTTAGACTTTGGAGAAGAAATCTTCACTAGAAGGAGAAAACTAGGGTTAGGGTTTGAAGAGGAAGGGTTTTGAGGAGTTTTGGAGGAGGCAATGGAGGAGAGGGAGAGGGAGAACTCGGGTGTAAGAATAGGGTTTCGAATGGTCGGATGAAATGTGGACCATTGGATCAAATACAGATCAGCGGCTGAGCCCGACTGCTGTTCTGGAATAAACAGACCGAATTCGGCCCGAACTCTGTGTTAGGCAGAGTTCGGCCCGAATTCTGTGTTCTGGGGCCAGAATAGAAACTAGGCTGAAATGAAGTTGAAAGTAGTATTTAGTTAAAAAGAATATAAGGATGGAAATATAGAAATTTCAACAGTGAAGTCCAAGTAGAAGATAGCCAAATAAATTGGAGTCAAATGAAGAAAAGTAAAGTTTGAAAATATTGAATTTAGCAAGCTATACATAAATGTAAACCATGTAATAAACAAGGAGTTATGACACAATTCAGTATGATGAAACTGCCATGGGGTAGCTGCAGGGGCTGGATCCCAGCTAGCGGTAGTCCAAAGACTAGTGCACCGTGTCGTTTAGGCTTTTACGCCTTGTTGTCAGAAGGACCCTTTCGGCTTGTACCCATAGCAAAATTCATCATAAAGAACCATGACATAATCGATATTTACGCAGGCCACCTTAATGAATAACTCCCTCATCCAAAATTTCTAGTTCACGACAAAGAAAGTTGAAACGCTCTTCGGATAGTAGTTTTGTAAAGAAATCTGCTAGCTGATGATCAGTGTCAATAAATTCTAAGTTTATAGTGCCATTCTGTTGGTAATCACGCAAAAAGTGGTGACGAATTTCAATATGTTTCATGCGTGAGTGACATATAGGGTTCTTAGTAAGGTTGATAGCACTAGTGTTATCACATAATATAGGAATGTGCATGAAGGATAGGTTGTAGTTTGCAAGGGTTTGCTTCATCTACAGAATTTGTGCACAACAACAACCAGCTGCGATATATTCAGCTTTTGTTGTGGATAGTGCGACAGAATTTTGCTTCTGAATAAACCAAGAGACTACAGCCTTACCTAATAAATGACACGTGCCGCTTGTACTTTTACGGTCGACTTTGCATCCTTCGAAATCAGCATTCGAATAACCAATAAGGTCGAAGGATGTGGATTTGGGATACCATAAGCCCACTGTAACTGTACCCTTAAGGTATCGAAAAATACGCTTAACGGCAGACATGTGTGATTCCTTAGGACTAGCTTGATAGCGAGCACACAGACAAACACTAAACATGATATCGGGACGACTAGCAGTTAAATAGAGTAAACTACCAATCATACCTCGATACTTACGTTGGTCAACAGGTTTGCCACTTTCATCAGGTTCCAGCTTGGTTAATGTAGCCATAGGGGTGCTGATAGGTTTGACGTTATCAAGATCAAACTTTTTCAGCATATCTTTTGTATATTTTGGCTGGCTGATGAAAGTTCCTTGCGAAGTTTGTTTGACTTGCAATCCAAGAAAGTAGGTGAGCTCTCCCATCATGCTCATCTCAAATTCATTCTGCATACACTTAGCAAAATCTTTGTAAAGATTTTCATTAGTAGAACTGAATATGATATCATCTACATAAATTTGCAGTAGAAGAATAGTGTTTTGAAAACTTTTAATAAACAGTGTAGTATCAATTTTTCCTTTTAAAAAACCTTTATCCCGTAAAAAATTGCTTAGGCGTTCATACCAAGCTCTGGGGGCTTGTTTGAGGCCATATAGCGCTTTTTTGAGTTTAAAAATATGGTCGGGAAATTTATGATTTTCAAAACTAGGGGGCTGTTTTACAAAAACTTCCTCCTTAATAAATCTATTCAGAAAAGGCACTTTTGACATCCATTAGGAAAAGTTTAAAATTCTGAAAGTTTGCAAAGGCACAAAGCATCCGAATGGATTCAAGTCTAGCAACAGGAGCATACGTCTCATCGTAGTCGATACCTTCCTCTTGGTTGTACCCTTGAGCTACTAGACGAGCTTTGTTGCGAGTGACAGAACCATCTTCATTCACTTTGTTACGAAAAACCCATTTAGTACCAATGATCGAATGGTTAGCTGGTTTAGGAACAAGTTCCCAAACCTGGCTTCTTTCGAACTGGTTGAGTTTTTCTTGCATAGCTGAAATCCAAAACTCATCATTGAAAGCTTCTAAAACAGTTTTAGGCTCAATTTGTGAAATGAAGGCAGTGCTAGCAATGGAGCCTCTTAACGATGATCGAGTACTTACTCCGCGTGATACCTCACCTATTACCAAGTTTTCTGGATGTGACGGCTTGAATGCGAATTTCTTCGACAAGCCCTCCAGAGAATTGGTTTCAGTGGTGGTATTCATCGGCGTAGAAGCTAATGGCTCAACATCATCGTCAGGAGTAGCTGCTGCACTATTATCCTCATGAAAAGTCATATTAGTAGACTCTTCTACAATCAATGAGCATTTGTTAAATACTCTATATCCCTTGCTCTTGGCAGCATAGCCAAGAAAAATACCATCCTCAGCTTTGGCATCGAATTTGCCTAAGTTGTCTTTAGTGTTAAGGATAAAACATCGACAACCAAAAACTCTAAAATATGAAACATTTGGAGTTCTCCCAAACCAAAGCTCATAGGGTGTTTTTTTCGTAATAGGTCGAATAAGCACCCTATTTAAAATATGGCACGCTGTACTGACAGCTTCAGCCCAAAAATATTTCGGAAGTAAAAATTTATTCAATATGACTCTAGCCATATCGCCAAGAGTCCTATTCTTCCGCTCTATAACACCATTTTGTTGAGGAGTTCTGGGACAAGAAAACTCATGATCAAAACCATTTGAGTCACAAAACTTTTCAAAATCAGTATTTTCGAATTCGCCTCCATGATCACTTCGGATTCGAGTAATCATGTAGCCTTTTTCATTTTGAACCTTTTTAGCAAAGATTTTGAAAACAGAAATCGCATCGCTTTTGTTTGAAAGAAAGAAAACCCAAGTAAATCTAGAAAAATTATCTACTATAACAAAATCATAGAGTTTTCCACCAAGACTGGCTACTCTACTAGGACCAAATAAGTCCATGTGAAGTAATTGCAAAGGTCTAGTACTACTTGCAGTATTTATGGAATGGAATAAAGAATTGGTTGCCTTATTCAACTCACATTCGGCACATACCATGTTCTTTTTTAATGTGATACTAGCTTCTTTGTCGATAGCCTGGATATAGTATCCATATTGGCATGACCAAGATGCTGGTGCCACAACAATCCCTCATCCTTGTGGGCGTAGAGGCATCTTCCTGCACCGTTAGTATCTCTATATAGATAAAAAATGTAGATGTTATCCTCTTTTATCCCTTCAAAAGCGATGTCTCTCGTTGACCTATCATAAATATTATATTTATTTTGTCCAAAGTTAATATCATATCCATGATCAGGAAGGTGACTTATGCTGAGCAGGTTATGCTTTAACTCGGTCACTAGGCAGACATCTTTTATTACAGGAGAGGGAGGATGACCAATGGTACCATTACCTATAATGTAACCCTTTAAGTTGTTACCGAAGGATACGTACCCTTCCCTCTTCATCGATAGTGATGCGAAAAGATTTGCGTCTTCCGTCATATGTCGCGAGCATCCACTATCGAGAATCCACTTGCTTTTAGTTGAGGGAGGAAGGTCCACCTACATCAAGAATAGATGTGACCTTTGGTACCCAAGTTCTTGTGGGTCCTGAAATATTAGTCTTTGGCACCCATGCATATAGATTTATATCTACTAATCTCCTAATTCTACATTGTGGTGAGATGTGTCCATGTAATCCACAGTAGGTGCAAGTAGCATGCCTATTTGTGTTGGGAGCAGGTTGATAATGATGTCTATATGCAGCATGGTGAGAGTTGTGTGGAACAGCAGGATAGTGACTATACGTGGGAGCAGGATGATGGTTATGTCTATATGCAGTATGGTGATGGTTATGTCTATACGCAGCATGGTGATGATGAGCAGGATAGTGACTGTGTGTAGCAGTAGAATGATAGTCATGTGAATAATGTTTATGTGCATGTGGTTTATGAGATGCATGGGAGTACGTGTATATGTAAGCATATTTACGTGCTACATATGGGTGACGTGTTTGACTATTTTGAGTAGTCTTGTGCTTTGTGTGTGTCTTATGTGATTGGGTTTGAGGTTGAGCAACCTGTTTTCCCAATCTCATCTCTAATTTCTTAGAGGCAGCATGCAGTTCATTACACTTAGTATTTAAACCATCAATTAGCAATAGAGATCTTATGTCTATTCTTTTCTTCAGCAAGCTCAGTATTGAGTGCTGTGATCTTACGTGTTTGCTTTTCAATAAGTGCTTCGGCATCATGTAGGCTTAGCTTAAGCTTGGACACCTCATTAGTGACTTCCGTGGGTGGTGTGTCTCTAACATTATCAAGCAAAGAAGAGATGTTTTGAATCTCTATTTCATAGCTTTTGATCTTCTTCTTGGCATGCTTATACTTACTAATGACTTTCTTGTGGTCATTTAGAAAATCATTAAACGCATCGCCAAGTTCATCAAAAGTGAAGTCATCGAGAGTTTCGTTAGTTACCTTATCGGATGTTGCCATTAGGCAGACATTAGCGATGTCTTGAGGAGGGTCCTTTTCTTTCTCGGAATCACTTGCTTCGCTTTCATGCCAAATGCTAGTGTTGGCATACTTTCTTGAGGAGGACTTCTTGTAGGGCTTCTTATATCGGTTGCCTTTCTTTGCGAATGGACAGTCTTTTCGGACGTGTCCAGTCTTCTTGCAGCTGTAGCACGTTGGTTCTTCTTCGTCATCTTCTTGTTGTTCCTTCTTTCTTCGATTGAAACGAAGGAACTTCTTGAAGTTGTGGACTAGAAGAGCTTGATCATCACCTTCAGAATTGTCGTCATCAGTCTCTTCAGGATCAGTCCTTCGACAATGAGCCTTTAGGGCAATCTCTTTTGCCTTTGGAGCAGGTTCTTCGAAGTCTTTGAGGTCAAGCTCGTGGGTCATCAGCTTTCCCATCAAAGTCTCCATAGACATTGTAGTTAGATCATTGCCTTCTATGATAGCAGTTACCTTAGGGTTCCAAATCTTCGGTAGCCCCCTAAGTAACTTGTTGATCTTCTCATGATTTGTATATTGTTTGCCAAGAGATGATAAGGGGTTGATGATGTCAAAGAACCTTGTAAACATTTGGGTGATCGTCTCATTAGGCTTCATCTTGAACGCCTCGTATTCTTGAGTGAGACGACTGATTTTGGACTCCTTGACTTGGGTGGTTCCTTCGTGCGTCACTTCTAGAAGTTTCTATACTTCGTACGAAGTGGTACATGTCGAAACCCTGTTGAACTCATTCATGTCTATTGCACAAAATAAATCATTAATAGCTCTCGCGTCTAGACTTGCCTATTTTTTTCCTCGTCAGAATATTTATCGTTGGGTTTCTCGACAAGATTTTCATTGACAACTATTCTGACGAGCTTTTTGTAACCATCGGTGATAATGGTCCACAGGTCGAAGTCTAGAGACTTGAGATAAAAACTCATCCTTGTTTTCCAATAGGTGTAGTTTGTTCCATCAAATAGGGGTAGCCTATGAGTGGACTGCCCTTCACCATGATTGGAAAACATGGGTTGTGTGGTTGCCATGGATCAGCTCTAGGATGTTAGTCCTTATTGAGAGAACAGAGCTCTGATACTAATTGAAGAACAAGTTGGCAACTCTAGAGGGGGGTGAATAGAGTTTATGACAATAATAGCCAATTAAAAATTAAACTCTTTCACCAACAGTAAATAATCAGAGTAAATGCAAAAATTATAAAGAGCAAGAAAGCATACGCAAACACAGCCGATTTTAACCTAGTTTCCCTCGTGGAGGACTAGTCGAGGCCTGAGAACTCTAGCTCAGGATTAAATCCACTATTTGTGAAATAGTAGTTACACCTCATACCTTTTCTTCAGAAGAGCACGTCAACTTCTTACAGATATCGCAGTGGCGATGCTTGGAATTTTCCAAGCGACTTTCTTTACTCTTGCACAAACTCCTAACTGAAGAGCACTGAGCACTTTGGGACTTAGGGAGCTTGTGGCTAGTAGATGAGAAGGTTAAGGCTTGTATAAGGCTTTTGAGAGAAGAGAAGAGAATATTGGATGATTGAAAATGAGATAATTCAAGGCCTATTTATAGGGTTCTAGCTAGGCAGAATTCGGCCAAAATTCTGTGTCAAGAATTCAAATTTTTGGCCGTTGGACAACTAGCATACAGCAAACCATAAAAATTAGGGTCCTGTAATTTAGGGGACATAATTCGGCCAGAACTCTGTGTGGAGGCAGAGTTCGGCCCGAACTCTGTCTCCAGGAGACAGAATTGCTCAAATGGGCTATGTGGGCTAGTCTGGTTTGGTAGAGCTTTTGGTTTGTGGTTTGGATATAGGTATAAGCCCAAACTTCTCAGTGCGACTCAGTTTACATTTATCTAGACTCAAGAAAAGTAAAATATACATACTCAAAACTGAGTATGCTGCAAATACGAGCCAACGTCTGTCTTGTACTGAGTTCTGTCTTGATGTGTCATATTGAATTATGACAAGTATCATATTGTCAATTTTATCAATATTTGGTTGACTGTGATTTTGTGTCAACAAGCTATCTATTTTGATAAAGTGACAAAGGGGGAGAATCGATACAGCTACTGAACCGCTACTGAAATGAACAAGGCAAATGCTCACAAATTGAGGGGGAGCATTTGTATAAATTTTGAGGGATCATTGTACCAGCATGGTATCGGTATATCGTATCGCGTATCGGCCATAGTTTGTCAATTATCAAAATAGGGGAGATTGTTGGCCCAAATAGTCATTGGTCAACCTGATTTTGATATTGATCGAACCATGACTTGATATAACTTGATACGACATAATCAGCACATCGGCTAGCATGTCAGCACAAAGTCAGCATTGTATATCGCACCTATTCTCGTGCAACAAGGACGTCTGGATCTTATGTTTTGTTATGTACTTTATGTTTCTTTTATAGGAAAAGATGTGCATTGGGTCATGTTGGCAATAGAAAGCTCAAACCTTAAACAAACATCCTACCCCACCAAACCAAACTGGCCCAAAAATCTACATAAACCATATAGACCAAACTCGGCATGACTTGAGTTCTGCATGAGTTCTGTCCGAACTCTGTTCCTGAACCAGTTTGCCATTTGACCGTTCTTGCATGAAGACCATGCTCTAACGTTCGAATTTATGAACGTTAGGGGACCGAACTCTGTCCAAACTCGGTCCCCTATAAACCTATAAAAAGGCATTGAATTCCCCATTGTTATTCACCAATTCATTCTATCTTCACTTGCCTATCTAGCTGAGTTATAAACCTTCTCTATTTCGAAGATCAACTCTCAACCTTCTTGTGCCAACGGGTTCCAATTTTAGAAGTCTGATCGAGTTGTAAAAGCTTTGATTTCAAAGTATTGTCTCTACACTTGTTGTTTGAAGTTAACAAGCTCTTCAGATAAAAAGCTTGTGGTGTTCAAGTTGCGAATCCTTCGGATAAAACTCTTGGTTGTAAGGAGCTGCAAGTGCTCGGTTTAAAGCTTATGCCAAAGTGGATTAACATCGAGCAAGTGTACTCGAGACTGGACTAGTCCTCTCAGAGGAATACCAATATACTTCGTTGTGTCATGAGTTTTCTTTTCTGATGCTCTTTACTTTACGCATTTAATTTCTATATAGTTTGTTATCATCTGCTTAGTACTTCCTTCCTGTGATACTGCATATAATTTTTAACTTGGTGATTATCTTTTCGATGCATACACGCACTGTATTCACCCCCTCAGAGGTGTTCAACATTCCTACAAACCCTATGTTTGTTTGGAATCACATGTCAGGGGCACATGGTCATCCTCCTAGATGTCGTACCGTAGTACGTATACCCTAAGTATGAATCCACATCGGCTCGTAGAGGCCCAAATTTGGATTCATCCTTAGTGTAATGCATCAAGCAACAATCATCATATCATGCTAATGTTACTAACCATTTACCATGACTGTGTTGGAACCAAGAATGTATTGACATATAACGCGTAGGATCGCATAGCACGTAGATTAGCACTTCAATGCCCACATAGGATAGCACCTCAGTGCTCACATAGATTGTACATCAATATACACTTAGAATAGTACCAGCACGTGTACAAGTAGTCAAGTCAGTAACATGGTCAAACAATCAAGGATAGTCTTTCCACGCATAAAAATATGATATCTACGCAAATCTACATAAAATAGGGGCTTTTACACAATTTTGGGCACTAAAGAGGGTCTCTAGACAATTGTGTGCACAAACAAGGGTCTCGGTGCAATTTTGCATACAAACAGGGGTCTTATGGGCAAAAATATGCTCAAAAAAGAGATTATGTGCAAAAATACGCACAACGGGTCTTACGTGCAAAAATATACATAAAATGGGTCTTATGTGCAAAAATACGCATAAGAAGAGATTATGTTCAAAATACGAACAGGGAAGGGCCTTTGCGTAAAAATATGCACAAGAATGAATATGTTGCGAAATACTCGCAGAGAGGGACCTTTGCATAAAAATATGCACAAGATGTTGTTCTTCTTCCTGAAGACGGCATGAAAAAGCTGAAAACTTGTTTTAGCCCTAAAATCTTCAATACAACTCCAAATCTAATGATTCGAAGGTCAAAATTGCATAGAATGAAATTTCCTAGAACATGGAACAATTAGTTTTCAGAAATACTAAGGTTTAATAGATCAAATCCTCAAAAAAAAAACCCTAAAGGCCTATAATAGAAACTTTGATCTACTCCAAACCGTTCATCAAAACTGAAAATGTCAAGAACTAAAGTTGTAAAGAATATAAAGATACACAATATAGGCTAAAATATATAAAGAAATCAAAAGAATAAAAATGAGAAATGTGGTCTCTCCATTAGTGCAAGATGTACTTGCCTATGGGTTGGTAGAGAAAATAAAATGAGTGAATGAGGAGAGAGAGTGGAAGATAATATTTATAGGGGATGGAGTTGGTGGCTCCACTAAATCCTAACCTTAAACCAATGTCTAACCCAAGTAAAGTCTAAATTTCATGCCATATGATCATAAGCAAATAAAATAAAATAAATAATCCGGATCATGACACTGTCCAGTATTCCGACATCGAAACAGTGAACCACACCTACAACCAAACAAGGACATGGGGTCGCATGCTATTCCGCGATGAGACACTGTTCTATTCCATGATTAGGTGCAAATACAGGATCCATGTACATATGCTACAGATACCATATACCATGTACAGGAATAATATAGGAAAAATATGTACACCGGGAACGGGGAGTGACACCAACGTCTTCATAGGACAACTCACCCGTGTCCCTTACCCGCACGGCAACGCCGCACATTGCTTCCGCATTGCCCTCCTCACCACCACACTTCTCATCATCGCCTCCGATTCCATCATCCTCTACTACCGTCAAGCTACTGGCTCATAGCATAGGCTCGACGTTGGCGCAAGTTCTCTAGCCTTATTCCAGAACAAAATCTTCTGCGTCGACTCCGAATCTGAAAAATGGATACATATCACGACTGACACTAGTATCATGACACGCTTGAAAACGGAGACAGTGCTGCAGCACTTGCCCCTGCTGCCCGACCATGTTGCTCTTTGTCACCACTTCGGCTACAGTCTGGTCGACTGCGCTAGGGAACAACTCTTGCTCCTCCGCTTCACCCATCGGGTCGACACGCTCCACCTCCTGCCCCCTTTCTGGCGGACTATGGACATCTTCAGGCCAGACTTCGAGAGGTCGACGTGGGTGGAGGTGGATAGCTTGGGGGACTAGTGCATCTTCTTGGGGGCAGCTGCGTTATGGCGTGTTCGAAGCTTGCAAGATGGGGCATGTAAACCCCCTTGCTTTTTTAAGGTATTTTTTTATTATTTAATTATTTGACCCAAGATAGTGATTTTAGTTTTTGTAAACATTTTTACACTAATATATATAATTAATTTCTAGAGGTTTATTCATAGAGAATATGTATATATATATATATATATATATATATATATATATATATATATATATATATATATATATATATATATATATATCAAACTTAGCATGAGAAGAGGGTTTATGCAAAAACCATTTATAAAGAGACTTAAGTGCAAAACGGCATATTTGAACCTCTCCTAGCCGTTGGCTTCAGCCCTGTAGGTAGATTCAAATCACCTGCTCCCTTTTGGCCGACTGGGTAAACTAGAGGGATTGGATCATATCGAAATCAAATCTGATTTCTTCCAATCCTATTAGAATTCAGGTTATTTCTGCTACCTGGATATCTATATATATGTGTATAGGTGAGATCAGCCGCCCCACTTTTCATCATCGAAACCCTAGATAATTCTGCCTTCTCCATTGCAAGGGAGATCAAGGAGCAATTAAGAAAGTATTCGAGTGATTGGGCAAACACTGTGTCTCGTATCTGATTTGAGGTTAGGTACGCTTCGACTACATTACACCTGTAATTAGATTAGCAACATTATGCTTGATTTAATGCTTAAGAGGGTTTTTATATCTGACTTGGGAAGAGGGGAGTCATAAGATGTTCAGTCCTGCAAACAACATGAACAGAGTCTTGCATCTAGGAGTATAGATATAGAGTTCTGCATATAGAGTGTAGGTAAACAGGGTTTAGGAACCAGTGGGGGTGTACTAACCCCAGTCGAGAATGGGTTAGTTGGGGGAATGGCGTGGACAATAGACATGTATCCAGATTGGGTATATGTATTAGGGGATAGATTGGAAACACCTATAGGAGATTGCAGCAAGAGAGAGAGTCTGCCCTTCGAAAGTCTGTGAGGAACAAGATCTTGGGATTGTACTTTACATCTGGGGTTAGAGATGTTATCAGGTTTTGGGCCGAGCATCAAATGACTGATGTGTTGATGACAACTGCTAGTGATATAGACCCTGAGTTATACTGATAGCAGGGTACAGAAAATAAACAAGGGGGTATGTCAAGATACATATGTACTAGAGGACACCATGGCTATGTACCAGGAAATAGCTACGTTAAGATATATAGGGAGTCTTGAGTACCAGTGTCTATACGGTAGAAAAGGGGGGGTACCTACCTAACCAACCTGTGATGATCTATGCAAGTCCAAACAATTGACCACTGTACCCGATCTACCTATAAGGCTGAACTTGGGTTACTTCTATTACTTACTAGTTTTGTCCATGTAACCTTTGTATCAGAACCTAACCTCTATTCCAAGGCACCCAACTATCTAAATAGACACCTATGTTGTTCACTATAATCGAGCTTAACAGGTCTTGGAGTTATTCTCTGTTCATCTTAACATTAACTTGTGTCAGCTCACACGGAGTATCAGTGAGTAGACACCAGTATCATGAGATAGATAACTTCAGGAATATATGTACTTCATACATAGATATTTATAAGTTGAGTATCCGAGAATCGAGTGTTAGAAGATGTAGGCAAAACAGAATACAAGGAAGGGGGTTCCTGTGTTACATCAGCAGGGAGGTTAAGTCAGCAATAATTAGGAGTGCCTCTACAACAAGTAGAAATAGCAGAGATTAACCAAGAACCACTGCCTACATATGCACATATGTGCTAAATTTTAATAAGGTGAACCAATCTAGCAAGAGCTCAACTCAACCTACATTGGGGCCCAGATTCTGTCTTTATAAATTACTGATCTGATGTCATGATTTCTCTATTAGCTTATCTTGCACGTTGCTTTCCAAGATGTCGACTATTAGTTGATACTCTCCTCTACTAGCCTATAGTCAGTGGATACATGTATCTAGTTGGTGTTCAGTTGCTAGAAGCCTTGAATTGTCTCTCTTTCCTCTTTTCATCCTATCAACAGTATTTCTCGTTTTTCCTCTTAAAGTGCCCTGAGTTAACTTCTATTACACCATGTTGCTAATTTCTTTTGGTTTAGCTTAGCACTCTCTCTCAACTAGAAAACACTAAATTCCTTTCTAGACACAATTCAGTACATGTTGCATTCAAATTTTAGTAGAGGATGTATAGAGTGTTGGCCCATTGGTCATGGTCAAACCTGATTTTAATAATTGATCAAACTCTGTATCGATATAAATACAAGTCAGTTCAGATGTTTACCTACGACGTTTTGGACACTGCTCAATGATAGATATCTACTATGTTCAAGACTGAACCTGTTTGCCACTCAGAATGTATTTCCTTCAAAGCAATGTGCTTTTTCATTTTATTGAGTCTAGGAATACATTGTACACCAAGTCGTACTGGCAAATAAGCTATCCTAAAATCGTTTTTGAAAACCTGACCTATCTTTTCAAAATGACCTATGTTTTTGAAAAACACCTATTTTACAAAAAGCTTCTGAAGGACTTTTCAAAAAGCCAAAACTGTTTTTCTCAAAATCAACTGGCAGAACCCTAGCAGAACTCAGCCAGAGTTCGGCCAGAGTTCGGCCAAGTTGACTGTTATGTGAATGTTTGATTTTGAACTTGGTCTCCCTTCAGTTGCGGATTGTTACAAAGAGTTTTGTCCGAATTCTGCCCAAATTCTATCAGAGTTCTGTCTTTGGAAAAACTATAAATAGAGAATGATTTCGATCATTTCAATACACCAATTCACTTTCAATCTCTTCTCTTCTAAAGCTTACATTTCTTCCAAAGATTTCTAAAAAGCTTCCATTTTCAAATTCCAAGCCAGTTACAATCCTCTAGTCGATTTGCCAGTACGGTGCGGTCTAGAAGTTTCAGAGCTATTATATTCAGAGGCTTGATTGAAGAAACAACTCTTCACAATTGAAGTTGGTCGAGTTCTTCGTATCAAAGCTCGCGTTTGTAGAAGTTGCAAGGACTTCGTATAAAAACTTGCAGGATTTTTCAATAGTGGATTCAACTGGAAGCTAGAGTTCTTCCAACTGGACTAGTCCTCACAAGAGAAAAACCAGTATAAATCTCGGTGTTTGCGTTTGCCTTCTGATCACTTTTCATTTTTGTCATTTATTTTATGATTACTATTATATCTGTGATCTAACTGCTAACGAGATTTTTAATTAGCAATATTCCGCTGACTACTCTATTCACCCCCCTAGAGTATTCTGCTTTACGATTTCGTTCCTACAATTGGTATCATAGCGAGTTATACACATGACAACTGTGAAGTTCACAAGTGAAGGCCAAGCCACAAACAGACCTCTACTGTTTGACGGCACAAATTACACTTATTGGAAAATACGTATGAGTTTCTTCCTGAAATCTCTTGATTTTGACTTATGGTCTGTAGTTATTGATGGATCTAAAAAGCCCCCTCGTATTAATGTTGATGGTATTTAGTTGAAAAACCCTATGACAAATATACAGAGAATGAAAAGAAAAAGGCCAATCTTGACGCACGTGCTATTAACGCTCTATTTTGTGCTTTAGACAGAACTGAATTCAACAGGGTGTCTACTTGCACAACATCAAATGAAGTATAGAAACTTCTCGAAGTAACCCACGAAGGAACAACACAAGTCAAGGAGTCAAAGATCAGCAAACTTACTCAGGAGTACGAGGCGTTCAAAATGAAGCCAAGTGAATCAGTCACTCAGATGTTTACAAGATTCTTGGATATTGTAAATCCGTTGTCTTCACTAGGCAAGGATTACAGTAACCATGAGAAGATTCGCAAACTTCTACGAGCTCTTACAAAGAACTGGATTCCAAAGGCTACAGCAATCATTGAAGGGAACGACCTCTCAATAATATCTCTAGAAACACTCATGGGTAAGCTACTCACTCACGAGTTAGAACTTTAAGACTTTGAAGATGCTACACCAAATGAGAAGTCAGAAAAGTCGATCGCTCTCAAGGCTCAACATAGAAAAACTGTCGAAGACGACTCTCATGACATCGACTCCGACTCTGAAGATCAAGCTCTTCTGGTAAGAAAATTCAAGAAGTTCATGAGATTTAACAGGAGAACAAAGACAGCAACAATAATAATGAGGAAGATCCTATTTGCTACAGATGCAAGAAGAAAGGACACATGAAGAAAGATTATCCCACAGTATCATCATCAAAGAAAAGCAGCAAATATGATAAAGGCTACCTGAAGAAATCTACATCAAAGAAGTACGCCAACATAAGCATATGGCATAAAAGTGAAGCCAGCGACTCAGAAGACGAACAATCAGATGACGCTGCAAATGTATGCTTGATGGCTTGCGATCAGGTAATCACTAATCCTCTATTTGATCCTTATGATGATTTCACCTTTGAACAACTAGGAGAAGCTTTCAGTGACCTGCTAAATGATTACAGAAAACTGTATAGTAAATATAAAACCTCTAAGAAGGTACTCAAAGAGTACAAAGGTGAACTAGGAAGACTTACCGACCAACTAGATCATGTTAGAAATAATAACTCTTCAAATGGGTCTGGTGAGCTTTCTTCTATTAAGTTGTTGTTACACGAGACTGTTAAGCTATCCGAAGAAAAAAGACCAAACTATCATCCAGTTAAAGGAAGACCTATCTAAGGAGAGAAGAGTCTCCATTGTGCATAGATCAGATTAGAATCACTCACATCTGACTATACTAGATTATATGACACTCCAAAAAGTTAGAAATTAGTTTAGGAAACGGCCTGAAGTTGCTGCTTCCTATTCTAACACGTGTCAATTACCGAATCATCGGAACACGCCCAACACTGTCAGACCAAACCATACCAAAACTATGCCCAAGAAGACAAATAGGCATACATTCTTCTATACTAGAAAACCAAAACCTACCAATCATGCACCTTACACTACTTTCAACACTCAACATGCTAAATGTCATTATTGTGACCTCATTGGTCATATATCTTTTACATGTAGAATCAGAAAGTTAGTAGATTTAAATGTTTATGCATGAATACCAAAAACTAACCAGTCAAGACCCTACAAGAAATAGGTACCAAGAGTTTTATCTGCAAATTGTTTTGTAGGTGGGACGCCCTTCACATGCTAGGAGCAAATGGATCCTCGACAGCGGTTGCTCACGGCACATGACCGATGACGCTTCACTATTCGCAACACTATCGAAGAGGAATAAAGAAGGATACGTCTCCTTCGGTAATAATTTAAGAAGGTACATAATCCGTTTCGGTGACATTGGTAAGGCTCCCTATCCAGTGATTAAAGATGTTTGTCTAGTTACCGAGTTAAAACATAATCTGCTCAGCATAAGCCATTTAGCTGATCACGGTTATGGTATTAACTTTGTCAAAAATAAATGAACTATATGATAGTTCAACTATTAGTACTATATTTGAAGGTATTAGGGAAGACAACATATATGTTTTCTATTTGTTGGAAGATGCTAACAAAACAGGTAGATGTTTGATGGCCAAAAGCATTGAGAGTCTACATGGCATATGAGACTCGGTCATGCAAACATGGATACAATTTCAAGACTATCTACAAAGAAGTTGGTACACGGCTTACCGGATATTTCTTTCAAGAAGGATACGGTATGTAGTGAATGTGAAAAGAATAAGCTACCAAATCAGCATTTAAATCCAAGAACGATGTAAGTACTACTAGACCTTTACAACTGTTGCATATGGACTTATTTGGACCAAGTAGAATTGCTAGTCTAGGCGGTAAGTTAGTATATGTATTGTCATTGTAGATGATTTCTAGATATACATGGATTTATTTTCTTGCACGCAAGAACGATACATTATCAGAATTCGTCACCCTTTGCAAGAAAGTACAGAATGAAAAAGGGTTCATGATTACTCGCATTCGCAGTGATCATGGCGGCGAATTTGAGAATACAGAATTCAAGCAATTTTGTGACACACGGTTATTTGTATGAATTCTCTTGCCCTAGGACTCCGCAACAAAATGGAGTTGTGGAACGTAAGAACAGAATTCTATCTGAAATGGCTAGAGTAATGTTAAACCAGTTTAGTCTACCTAGATACTTATGGGCTGAAGCTGTAAATACAGCATGCTATATTCTCAATAGGGTTCTAATTCGACCTATATCGAAGAAGACTCCCTATGAACTATGGTTTGATAGAACACCAAATGTTTCATATTTCAAAATTTTTTGGTTGTAAATGTTTTATTCTTAATACTAAAGACAATTTGAGAAATTTGATGAAAAGGCCGATAAAGGTATATTTTTAGGTTATGCAGCAAAGAGCAAAGGATACAGAGTCTTCAAAAAAGAACCATGATCATCTAAGAATCAATCAATGTCAAGTTTGATGAGCTAAATCAACACTTAGACGATGATGACAATGAAGACATAATCACACCAAGTACAGCTACTGTAAAACCTTCACACAAAGATGAAGAACCATCACATCAAGCATCAGATGAACCTCAAGCAAAGAAGCCGAAACTAGCAATCCTGAGACTACACCAAAAGAGATGAGATTCTTGGCTAATCATCCAAAGGACTTGGTAATTGTGAGATTACCAAGGATGTAAGTACCCGTTCCTCTATAAAAGATATACCTTTTGTTGCTTTTGTTTCGCAGTTGGAACCCAAAAATATTGATGAAGTATGTAGTGATAATTTTTGGTTAGATATTATGAAAGAGGAATTAAACCAATTCGAACGGAATCAAGTTTGGGAACTTGTTCCAAAGCCCATTGATCATCTGGTCATTGGCACCCGATGGGTATTCCAAAATAAACTGAACGAGAATGGTTTAGTGACTCGTAATAAGGCTCGACTCGTAGCTCAAGGATACAATCAAGAAGAATGTATCGACTACGATGAGACTTATGCCCCAGTTGCGAGATTAGAATCCATTCTCATGTTATGTGCATTTATATGTTTTCATAATTTTAAGTTATTTCAAATGGATGTCAAAAGCACATTTTTAAATGGTTTTATAAAAGAAGAAGTTTATGTAGCTCAACCTCCTGGTTTTACTGATTTCAAATTTTCTGAATATGTTTTCAAGTTGAAGAAAGCCTTATACGGTTTAAAACAAGCCCCTCGTGCTTGGTCGATCGTCTAAGCTCTTTTCTACTTGATAACGATTTTTTAAAGGGAAAGGTTGACACTACATTGTTTATAAAATCTTTGAATAACAACATTTTGATTCAGTCTATGTAGATGATATTATTTTTGGATTTACTGATGAATCTCTTTGTCAAGAATTTTCAAAGTGTATGCAGAATGAGTTTGAGATGAGCATGATGGGAGAGCTGAAATTCTTTCTGGACTACAAATCAAACAAACCGACAATGGGACGTTCATAAATCAAGCAAAGTACACAAAGGATCTATTAAAGAAGTTCGACATGGAAGCAATCAAGCCACTTAGCACTATAATGGCGACTTCAACCAAGCTTGATATTGATGAACAAGGCAAACTTGTCGACATACGTAAGTTAAGCGTATCCTATAGAATCACATCTGTACGCAGTTAAGCGTATCTTCCGATACCTTAAAGGCACTTCTTCTGTCAGCTTATGGTATCTCAAAACTACGTCATTTGACCTAACCGGTTATTCTGATGCTGATTTTGCCGGATGCAAAGTAAATAGAAAAAGCACTAGCGGCACATATCATTTCCTAGGAAAAGCTCTAGTCTCTTGGTTTAGTAAGAAGCAAAATTTTGTTGCATTATCAACAACCGAGGCTGAGTATATCGCCGCAGGACGTTGTTATGCACAAATTTTGTGGATGAAGCAAACTTTTGAAGACTATGGTTTGTAATTTACACACATATCCATTTTCTGTGACAACACTAGTTCTATTAATTTGACTAAGAATCCAGTATGTCACTCTCGTACTAAACATATCGAGATTAGACATCACTTTCTTAGAGATCATCAACAAAATGGAGATATAGACCTTGTATACATAGACACACAGAATCAATTAGCTGACATGCTCACAAAACCTCTAGCGGAAGATCGTTTCAATTATTTACGTCGAGAATTAGGAATTTTAGATATCAATAATATTAATTAATTTTGTTTTATTAATTAATTTATTCGATACTCAATAATTGTTTTCGAGACAAGCCTAAAAAGAATCTGTCTGTCATCACGACTACGGTCGAAGCGAAGCGGTACTTAAGAGTTCCCCGGTGAACCTCCGTTAGTTGGGATAGTACTCCTACAACTAATCTGAGACATATACTGAGTAAAGAATAAAAATTTATAAAATAATATTAATTATATTATTTTGAGATTTAAAATTACTAAACTCTGAATTAAATATTTAAAACAAATTAATGAAAAAGATGTGGCCCTATTATTATTTTTTATATACATATATAGCCAGACAACCCTTGGCTAATTTGGTCCGAGTTCGGTCCGAATTCGGCAAGAGTTCGGCTGGGTATATATGTACCAGTCAGAACCCGAGGCCCCCTCTTTTTCATTGTTCCAAACATCATCAAAATAGCAGCAGCCGTGCCCCCTAAACCCTAGCTCTTCTCCACCTTCCTTCTTCTAATCCGCGTGGAGATCTTCGTCCAAAGTTCGGATTCGTGCGGAAAATTTCGTCCTCTACAGCATATCCAATTCTTGGGAGGTATAATTCTTTCTTTCCTCCACTTTTAAATTGTTAGGGTTTCTAGTTTTTAGGATAAAATGCCTAAGGGATTCAATCCTTTCAAGAGGAAGAATACCCATGCTAGTAAAGAGGCATCATCTTCGGATCCGCATACGGATTCCTTTTTTTTTCCGATCCAATCGGATGACGGTGCATCGGACGAGTTTTATTTCAAAACTCCCGACCAAGCCCTACTTTGGTATGCCGATTTTATTATGCGTACTATTTGTACCGGATCTTCGATCAAATGGACTGTCTTTCCCGACCACCGTCTTTACTTTGAGGCATTAGGGTTACAATGCATTGCTACTTTACAATTCCCTATAGCTACTAATACCATTAGACTATTTTACTGTAATTTCGTGTTAGACACTTTTACCGCGAAAAAACATATCGGAGGGATAGATATCGAGTTTACTGATGAAACGTTAGCAGAAATCCTTATTATTCCAAACGAAGGTGCCCTGCTCGATGACATCACCGATTTTGATTTCCCCGATGGTACGACTTTCGTTAGTTTCAAGAATGAGCTTTGTGCGCCCGCAAGTTCTCGTCCTAGAAAGTTCAAGGCCAATAACTTGAATTTGTTTAACTACGAATTACATCGCATCATCTATTCCACTCTACTACCAAAATCCACTTCAAAAGATGATGTCACTGCACTTGAGCTTTCTGCTTTATATCACATTCTAAAGGGGATTCCTTTCTCTGCCCCTAAGACTATCATTCAGATGATGGGTAGATGTCGCGAAAGAGACCGCAACCTCTCTTATGCGATGATCATCCCACGCATCTGTCAGAGATTCGACATTGACTTATCCATTGTGCTCTGGACCCGGAGACCAAGTTCCTCAAACTCTCTCGTCACAGCATTGCCACTGTTCCTCCACCTACTGCTCCTCCTACACCTACTCCCATAGAACCTGGTCCTCCTCAGTCTTACCCTATGACATTTGAGGATATTCATCAGCATCGATCAGATCTGTAGTCTTTTTATGTTGCCACTTCCAGGGAACATGAGTTCCGTGACGTGACTCGGTTCCAGGCTATTGCTAACTCTTTCGCCGATCTGAGATTTGTGCAGACGGGTCACTCTGCTAGCTCTCTACCTCGAGACCCTTCTGTTTCTGGCTACCGTATTGATGATGAGGCGGTCCACTCTCTGTTCCAGCCAGGGAATGCATACACTTGGTATCATACTGGAGCTGGTACTTCTGGAGCTGGTCCATCTGGACATACTGGCGCTGCAGTCGATGATGATGATGATGAGGATGATAATTTTTGAGATGTTATTCTTATTGAGACTATTTTGTCTTATGTTTACTTAAAAATGCTCCGACATTCCAAGATATTATCAGTACTCTTTTAGTTATGTGACTCTTCATAGACATGTTTTATGCCTCAGTTTGGCATATGTTTCTCTTATTCAGCTTAGCATTTTATTGTTTTAGCTTTATAGCATTATATTTCTTTATTTTTCACATAAACTGCCTGTAACAAACACCATGCCTGTGTTGTTTATACATTATTACGTGCCTGTGATGAATGTTTTATATATTTTTATTGTGTTTCTTTACTGCCTGTTACTTATGCATTTATTGCGGGGGAGCTTTCTCTTTGTAATTATTTTGGTACGTGACAAGGGGGGAGAAATTGGATCTAACATCTTCATGAATACAGGTTATGAACAATTTTTTTATTACATTTTTGAATTGATCCAAACCAAGATGTTATATCGGCAAGGTTTGTCAATTATCAAAATAGGGAAGATTGTTGGCCCATTGGTCATGGTCAAACCTGATTTTAATAATTGATCAAACTCTGTATCGATATAAATACAAGTCAGTTCAGATGTTTACCTACGATGTTTTGGACACTGCTCAATGATGGATATCTATTATGTTCAAGGCTGAAGCTGTTTGCCACTCAGAATGTATTTTCTTCAAAGCAATGTACTTTTTCATTTTATTGAGTCTAGGAATACATTATACACCAAGTCATACTGGCAAATAGGCTATCCTAAAATTGTTTTTAAAAACCTGAGCTATTTTTTCAAAATGACCTATGTTTTTAAAACATCTATTTTACAAAAAGCTTCTGAAGGACTTTTCAAAAAGCTAAAACTTTTTTCTCAAAATCAACTGGCAGAACCCTAGCAGAACTCGGCCAAAGTTCGGCCAGAGTTCGGCCAAGTTGAACGTTATGTGAACGTTTGATTTTGAACTTGTTCTCCCTTCAGTTGCGGTTTGTTACAAAGAGTTTTGTCCGAATTTTGTCCGAATTCTGTCAGAGTTCTGTCTTTGAAAAAACTATAAATAGAGAAGAATTTCGATCATTTTAATACACCAATTCACTTTCAAGCTCTCTTTCTAAAGCTTACATTTCTTCCAAAGAGTTCTAATAAGCTTACATTTTCAAATCCCAGGCCATTACAATCCTCTAGTCGATTTGCCAGTACGGTGCGGTCTAGAAGTTTCAGAGCGATTGTAATCAGAGGCTTGATTGAAGAAACAACTCTTCACAATTGAAGTTGGCCAAGTTCTTCGTATCAAAGCTCGCGTCTGTAGAAGTTGCAAGGACTTCGTATGAAAACTTGCGAGATTTTCCAATAGTAGATTGAACTGGAAGCTAGAGTTCTTTCGACTGGACTAGTTCTCACAAGAGGAAAACCAGTATAAATCTCGGTGTTTGCGTTTGCCTTCTGATCACTTTTATTTCTGTCATTTATTTTGTGATTATTATATTTGTGATCTAACTGCTAACGAGATTTTTAATTAACAATATTCTGCTGCCTACTCTATTCATCCCCCTCTAGAGTATTCTACTTTACGATTTCGTTCCAACATAGAGTAGACTGATATGGGTAGTACAAGGGCATGTTGAGTATTGTTACTGCAGTTAGTACAGAGGAAATGGTTTTTAAGTGTCAAACCAAGTATCAACCAAGCATTAAGATACACTGGCAACATAAGTTAAAAACCAGGGTATAGGTACAAGCCTGTAGAGGAGAGTATCTAGGCTGTGTTTACATGATTAGTTGCAACAGTAGTAACTACTGCTACAACAGAGTCCTGGCATGGGAATTAGATAATACCAACCTATGATACCTCTACAAGGAAGGGTGATGCATGAGTAAAAACCAGTAGCAGAGGTAAGGTGAGACCATTTGTACGTGTAAAGGGAATAGTACTAACACTATCACCCATATTGTCCTAAGTATAGGTACAATAGGGACTGCCTAGAAACAGTTTAAGTAGAGGGTAAAGGATACTTGTGTAAATGGTAGGCAGGGGTATCACGAGTATTATTGCATCAAGAGTGTGAATATACTTATGGGTATACCAAACTGGACAGGGACTTAAGTGTGACTAATACTAGTTGTACTAGGGAGAAGAAGGAAACACTAGTATAATCATGTGTTGAAACATAGAGTAATTAGCAATACTTAGATATAGAGTTATTTTGGTTAAATTCATGTGTTGATTAGAATTAAATTCACCAACAAGTTACTTAAACCGAGATACGGACTTGGCCCGTGCCAACAACTCAGGACCACAGGCAAGTATACCTTGCCTTTCTTTACAGCTTTATTTACATGCATTGCTTTTAATTATTCAGTCTCTTTCATTTATAGCTGACATGTGATTTTCATAGTAGCTCGCTTCATTGATATATAGCCCTTGTTCACTGTTAGTTTTGTATTTTATTAGACATGTTCACGCTTGTGTCTTAATTGAGTCGCGTCATAGGATGAGAAGTCATAAACTGAACTGCTAAACCTTCTTGCCATTGAATCTTGAAGCTAACCTGCGAGTCCACATTAGGGGCGAGGGTTAGTAGTTATTGGTCCACACCTGCGAGTCCACACTAGGGGCGAGGGTGATTCTTGAAGCTAACCTGCGAGTCTGCACTAGGGGCAAGGGTTTGAGTATTCGATTTGGTTATCCGTTGACATCTTAACATGAGTTCTCTCGTTTTCGTCCAGCAGTTCATTTATGCGTAGTCAGTTCACTGATTCGTGTGCCTTTATTAGTTCTGTTTTATTCTAGATTTCTCCATGCATGATAAACTATTAGAAAGGCTTATTTTATGTATCTTGCTAGTCCTTTGAGGACCTGATGATTCTTCAGGTTTAGCCGAGTTTGAGCTAGGAGCAGATGAAAGGGTTTGAGTCAGCATCCGACCATGGAGCCTTGCAGTTGAGGTTGTCCTGATTAGCAGTTGTTCTTAGTTAGTTTATTTCATGTCTTATTATTATTTTGTCTATTGGTAGTGGATTTGTGTCCACCGGACGTGAGTTTGATTCTTGAAAACATCGGTTTATATTCATATTGCTTAGTT
>JANAVB010016600.1:1601931-1888125 GCA_029216955.1 Iris pallida
TATATATATACAAATATATGTATATATATAGATATATATATAAATATACATAAATAACAAAAGAAAAAGAGAAAGGAAAAAAGAAAAGAAAAAAAAAGGAAAATGCAGCAGTGGCCGGGCTCGAACCGAGCCAAACACAGCGCGCGCGGGGGGGGGGGGGGGGGGGGGGGTGGGGTTTAGATTAGGATGGGCTGGCCAGGGGGTCAGCCCATCAGTTGTGTTAGGAAAAAGGGTTGGGTTTATGTTATTTAGTAACAAATGAATAACATAAAAAAATATAAAAACCATCTTGTGTCCTGACAGTTAAGGAAACAGGTATCCTCGTGTCCTAGGCCTGACGACACGCACGAGTTCAATCTAGCGTGTCCAGTTCTATCAAAGTATCGCCAGGACACGACGAACACTTCCGACCAAACACGAGACACGCACGGACACAGGGGAACACTGACACTCACGTGTCCGACGAGTTGAAGGGTGATTCGAAGGTCGGGGACGGCGGAGGAGCGGTCGGGACGGTGGCGGAGCGGTGGCGATCGACGCGTCTCGTCGGGGCGCGTCGAATGGTGGTGGTGGTTGGCGGTGAAGGTCGACGGTGGGGCTGGGCGGAGCTCGTCGGAGTAGGGTTAGGGTTTGGGAGTTCGTCGGGGAAGAACGGGGCAAGCGGTTGGTCGTGGAGGAGATTTAGGGTTAGGGTTTAGCTCAGGGGAGTGTAGGGACTTTTATAGAGGTTTTCGAGGCGGTGGGGGCAGCCGGATTCGGCGGGGGCAGCGGTCGTAGTCGGTCGGGGCAGGGTCAACGGGAGCGGGTGAGAGCTGGAGGAGAGAGAGAGAGTTGGTCGTGTGTGGGGGGGGGGGGGGGGGGGTTGGTAGATTTGCAGTTAGGTTTTCCTAGATTAGGAAATTACAAAAGGGGTTTTTCAGTATTAAAATGCAAAATATTATTTGCATTCCTCAATTAAGAACAAATAATTTATTACAAACTAATATAAAATCATTTCAGAAAATTGTAAAACCTATTTAATTAATTTCAAATAATTTGCAAAGTGATATTTTTATATATAAAACTCATTTAGAAATTATAGAAAATTCCTAAAAATCCTAATAAAATATTTTAAGGCTAAAACTAACATTAAAAATTAAGTAGCACTACTAAAACTAAAATTTGAAAAACAGGGGCTTACACCACAATAGTAGCTTAGCAACTGCAGATGTCCAACAAACATGCATCAAATGCAGTAGCAGTGGCAATAGTGTGGATCTTGCAGGTTGTGTGTATGTGGGCTTGGCAGTTAAGTAACCAAAATAGGTATATATATATATATATATATATATATATATATATATATATATATATATTTTATATATATATATATGTATATATATATATATATATATATATATATATATATAAAATAATATATATATATATATATATATATATATATATATATATATATATATATATATATATGTATATGTGTGTGTGTGTGTGTGGATAGGTTGATAGATAGTTAAAAAGCTAAATAGATAGAAATGTAGTTAGATAATCAAATAGATGGATAGATAGTAGGATAGTTGTGATAGAAAAGAGGAAAGGCAACAAGTGTGCTGCTACCCTTGGCAGCATCAGGTATAGGGGAAACCTGTGTAGGAATAGGGAGAGTTAGACAGGTAGCAGCAATATGAAGGGGAGAAATGGTGCTGCTTGTACAAAGCTTGAATAAGCAGTGGTGCACTGATTCACTGCTGTAGGAATAGAAAGAAGGAAAGGCAAGCTTGTGTAGGGAACTTGTGCTTGGCCAAAGCAGGCCTAAGCACTGCCTGCAGTGGACAGGTATCCACACCTACGTCATGTAGAATTGTAGATGTTGATGTTAGGGTGTAGAGTTTAGGGTATTGATCAGTGGAGAATTGGGGAAATTATGTTGCATAAGAAAGTTGGAAGAAACAACAACAGTCATAATACTGCTATCCGCAGTTCCTAAATTTCACAACTTGGCAAGGGTTAGCAACTTCTCTATGAGCATTTAGCAGCAGGTAGAATGAAACAGGGTATCAAGAGACTAGAAAGGGGAGGGTGAAGCCTTGACAGCAGTGGGGACATCTTGGAGTGGCACTTACGGAAACAGTGGGCTACTGCAAGGGGAGAAACTGGAGATAGGCAGGAGTGGACTGGAGCAACTAGTTTGTCCAGGTTGAGGGTAAGGGCAGTACCTGCAGAACCTAGAGTTCACTTGTGTGTGTGTGGTCAAGTGAGTCTTCATGTGTAAGAGTGTGGTGATACCAATAGGTGTGTGTCAAGATGATTACAGTATGGCTAGATAGGCCATGTAAACTATTGTTGAACCAAGGCATCTTGATGTACAATAGGTATGTTAGTATCTTGATACACAAAGTTATAGGTAAGGTGGAGAGTAAATGTTTAGGTAAATATATAAGCATAAGAATGGGGGTTTAAGGGAAGGAATGTTTAGGTTGTATAGAAATGGGATAGCGGTGTTCCCATATTGAGTGTTAGGTACTTAATGTGAGGAATGAAGGGTAGGTAAGGATTGTGCATTACCCATATGATTAGAGTGGTCTTGACAAATAACATATAAGGAATATCTATACTTGTTAGGAGAAGTAGGATAGAACAGGAAATGGAAAATTTCCTAAGATGAGTGTTTTATTTAGAGTGCAGTAATGTGTTAGGTAATTGTTTTGCCTATATGGAGTTAGGTACTTGGCTACGTTGTGTTGGACACCTAGGTAGTATGTAGGGTTATGGGTAAAGTTAGGATATTGCTAAATTAAGCCTATAGGTAAACTATATAGGTAAATACCTAGGTGTGACCTAGTTCGATCTAGTTTAGCAAGGTATGGACCCAAAAGCCTAGAGTTGTCCTAGTTTGACCATTTTGACCTAGAAATGACTTTATGACCTAGATTTGGACTAGTTTAACTTGTATTCATTTAAAAACTTGGTATTCATATAATATTCCATATTTAGGTCTCCGAGGCACCTTACCGGATATTGTTGACCTTCCATACCAGATCTCAGGCGAGTACATTCTCTGTATTTAGTATAGATATTCTTGTTTCTTGACACAATGGTTACGCGGATTGGTATTTTCGGATTCCGTCATGAGATGTTATTCCCGTATGTCTGGTATACCCTGTGCAAGTCCCGTTGTAGTTCTTGTGCATTGTATAGACATCGATTCCTAAGAGAATTTACTTTCCAATGAATCTTGTGTCGTAACGTACCATGGTTGGATCCATTGTGTAACACCCTATTTTCTGAAATTGGAGATTTTTGAAAAATTATTATTTTTATTATTTATTAATGGTGTTTAGGGCATGATATGATTTTTGGTGATTATTAGTGTAATTAGAACCATTTTCTAAGTCATGCTAAGTCATGACTTATGACTTTGTGATTTTGTTAGTATAACTTAGTGTAAACCCTAGTTTTTCTTAACCTAGAAGTTGCCATGACCATGTGAGCTTAGCCATAGGCTTAGAACATCAATTTAGTGACTTTTGGCCAAAAGGGTATTTTGGTAATTTACTAGACTTTATTTGAGATTATGTGATTTTTAATATTATTTAATCATGGTTAAGTACCATGATTAGTCCCTAACCTATCCTACCCTAATCTAGAGGTTAGCTACTAACCTAGAAGCTTTAGGATGGATAATTGGTCATGGGTTAAAGCAATGAAAATATCTAGATATTACTTTATGGATATTTTGCTTGAAACCCTCAAAATATCTCACCCTTTTTCACCAAAGTCTTTGCCTTAACCTAGAAGAAAGGCCAAGGACACCCCCCCATGCCATGGCCGGCCAAGGACCCCCCCTAGCAGCCATACTTTCTATTTAACCCATCAAAATCATTCATGAACATCTTTACAGGAATTTAATCCTAGAAAAATCCTATTTCCTTCAAACACCCACAACTTGATCAATATTGATCCAAATTCACTCTAGTCTTTTGTATTGGGACCCTACAACATCAAGGGTGCTAAGGGAGGCTAGCAATCCAGAATTTGGAAGCTTTGGACGTCATAAAGTGAAAGGAAGCACACCCCCTCTTTATTGATTTTTCCTTGAAATTGCATAAATAGGTAAATGCCCTCAAACTTAGTTAATATCCTGATTTTTCTTCATAAATGCATGCATGTAGGACTACCATAACTGTGGGTCAAGTTTGGTGAAAATTAGAGTTGGTTTGGTGTCCGTATCGGACACGTATCCTAAGCTATAAACCCTTGTTTGATGAAATGCCACAAAGGAAGTGTTTTTGTTAAAATGTAAAACAAATTGCATGATCATGTAGCCCTAGACATGTAGGTCACATACCAACTTGACTGAGCACGTTTTCGTGCTGTGTCTGTGTCCAAAATGGACACGAACCCACTGCACGAGCACGCGCGTGCATGCCCTGCTACCACACCCTTCGTGCTCACTGCACAGAGCACTAGGACACGAGATATTTGACTTGGACACGGGGGCAATGTCTGCGAGCATGCCCCCAAAGTTTGGTGTCGCGTCGTGTCGTGTCGAGTGAGAAATCTCACTCGCACTGGACACGCGCTGTCAGCGCACACGCACGCGGGGGCTAACTTCGCGCGAATCGTGTCGCCCGGACACGACACGTGGGTGTCTCGTGGTGACACGAGCGTGTAGCCCTTCATGTGGCATACACGAGGACACGAGCACGAGATGTGTCGTGTCCTGTGTCGCAAGCACGAGACGTGCAACCGCGTGTACGACGCTGTGTATGCATGTGTGTGTATCAGTTTACCCGAGTAGGTTTTTTATGAGTTTGGACACTTCAATTCGTGTCGTGGTGTCATGTCAGGTACCTAGGACACTAGGGGACACTTGGTGCATCAGTTACCAACCCTTCGATTCGAGTCTTAGCTCGTTTTGGTGTGTGAAATCGGGTTACCCTATTATCGAGTGCACAGTCCCTATTTTCCAGATTTTGGGTTATTCCCAGTTTTGCATAAGTGAATTTCAAACCTAATTTTGATATGATTTATACATGTATTAGTATGTTTTTAGTATATATATACGTAGTATATTTGTGTGTGTGAGTGTAGGTGAGTTTTGAGGATGTATAGTTGTGTATATGTGTAGTTGTGTATGTATATACATATATATGTATATATGTAACTGTGAGTGCGTGTTTGGGGACCAATTCTTGGTTCCAGAATCTGGAACCCCCCCTTGCTGTATACAGCAGTCTCTCCCTCTCTCTTCTGTTTTCTATATCTCTCTCTCCCTCACTCTAAGTCTCTCTCTCACTTTTCTCTCTCTATATATATGTTTTATATATAGGTTTTGTCTATATATATATATGATATATATATATATATATATATATATATATATATATTTGTATTAGGTCACATATATAGTGTCATTATATATAAGTGGGTTTTGTATTATATACAGTGTATTCATATTTATATATATATAGATATATGTATATATTGTGACTTAATAAGTATAGGTTTATATGGAAACCTATGACAATAGCCTATGGCCAAGATACTAGCCTATGGCCTTGGGGCTAACCTAATGGCCCAAAACACTACTAGTTGACCCTTGTTGACTAAGGGTTGACCAAAGTCAACCTTAGGTCAAATTTGACCTAGTTAACCTAGAATTCACTAGGATTGACCTAAAATGACTAGTTTAACTAGTTTGACTAAAACCTTAACTAGTTTGACTAGTGTTGACCTAACTTTGACTAGTTTGACTTTAGAGTTGACCAGAGTTGACCAAGAGTTGACTTTTGACCAGATGGACCTAGAATCATGTAGTATGCATAGTAGACTTTATTTTTACTATTTAGAATACATTGTGACTTGTGTTGCTCTGATCAGGAGCCAGACACCTCTCCTCAGACAGCATATTCTCTACAGACATTTATACAGCAGGCGAGTACATTCTCTGACCGTTTCATACTTGTTCAGGCTTTACTTCTCGCTCTAGATTACTTTACTTGTTGCTGTCACATTGGTAACTCGGATTGGTACTACATGGATCTTTACATGAGATGTTATCCCTCTCGGGAGCATCGGGTACTTCATGTTATGTGTGTTTCACTATCATCATGTACTCCTATGCTTCCATCTTACATGTGCACTCATGTGATCATGTACTCTCATGATTCACTGAGCCCTCATGTATAACTTTACGTATACTCATTTATGAGCCTCATGTGAAGTAATCATGTATAATAACGTAACTTGTCTAGATCCTTGTGTATTGATTGGGGAAACGGGAGAGTAGAAGTAGACATGTGAATAATTCTAAAGTAGAGTAATCATGTGCAAACTCAGTAGTGTAATCATGTATAAATTCTAGCCATTCACATGCCTATCTTGTACTCTACATCACTAGTCACTTACAGTTCTCTATATACAGTAGATATTTCCTTTACAGCTATCTCTTTTACAGCGTATATTTCCTTTCAGCATTTCTTGTATCTTACTCTATTGCCTGTATCGTATTTCCTAACCTGATATGAACTGTGTGAGATGTATTGTGCTCGTTTCTGTCCTGACTGGACCTGTTGAAAATATTACAGAGGATGAGGACGAGGCATGGGTGACTACATATTATGGAGCAGGACTAGATGACACTTGTGTTGAGGACCCTCAGCAGGATCCACCTGCAGCTGAGGATGTTGCTCCAGTAGTCTAGACCAGTTAGCTAGACAGTCTTTTCTACATTATGTTTTGTCTCACATTCTGAGTTGTATTTTGAGATGTGGAGATGTATAGACTCTTAGACTTATTGTATTATGAGTTGACATTCTGGATGTTATGTATCCTAGACACTTAGACTTATTTCATCTATGCTATTGTTCTCTTTGAGTTATTATCTATCTATCTATCTATCTATCTGTCTTTCATTCTTCTACCTTAGATGTGATTGAGACTGTATGTTGTGATGTTACCTCCATTCAGAGTGTATAAACTGTACAGGTACCTTTATATTGTTAGATGATTGACCTAGGACAGCGTTCTACTGCCGACACTGCGGCATAGGCTGGACGTACCCACGTCTCGTGCCCTTACTCTAGGGTACGGGTCGTGACATGTTTTTAGTGGTGGCCCATACAGGTCAAGTTTATGTGGTGGTATTCAAACTAGAGTATCGCCACAGCCTGCAGTAGGAAATTGGATGTAGTTGAGGTACTCAATCACATTAGAAAAAACTCTTATCTAAATCCCTGCTATCTAAATTCTTGCTGATATTGTTTTTCTTTTGAAATAAACTGTCCCCTTTGACTATATCGTTTCTTCTCCGTATTGATTTTTCTGTTGATCTGTCTTCAGGATGGTGGAGACACGAACACAGCGTCTCGGTCCAGGTGACACCACTGAGAGGTCTGCCACCTCTCGTCCAGCTCACCAGGACCTGGGGACCACAGCTCCCCTTACTCCAGCTCATATGGGAGCTTCTACCACATTTGGGGGTGCACCTCTACTCATTCGCGGGGACCATCCCAGCTACCCCAGACATGCCTCCCCCACAGTTTCGTCAGCCACAGTTCCAGCAGCACCAGCAGCACCAGCAGCAGTTCCAGCCGCCGATGCCATCTGGATTAGTGGATGCTGCACACATGTTTTCATACTTCCAGTATTTCCTAGAGACGCAGCAGGCCCAGCAGCAGCGTCAGACAGCGGAGTTTACCAGGGGCATAGATGAGGCCCATCAGCTGGCTAGAGCGACGGTGGAGATGTTGGTTGTCCAGCCACAGGGAGGATTGGGACAGCCGCGACAACAGAGGATTTCGGGCATTCAGGACTTCAAGAAGATGAACCCCAGGGACTTCTTGGGGACAGAGGGGATTCTTTATGCTGATGACTGGATTGAGCACATTGAGGAGATCTTCCGACTGGCAGAGATACCAGCCGGACTCCAGATAGAGGCAGCAGCCAGCCAGATACAGGATCTTGCCCGTACCTGGTATCAGACGGACCCGAGAGTAGGCACTCCAGGGCAGACATGGAGAGCTTTCAAGGAGCTCTTCAAGGGGAAGTTTTTCCCGGATCAGGCAGTCGGTGCTTTGAAGACCCAGTTCGAGAACCTGGTTCAGGGGAACCAGACTGTAGAGGAGTATTCTGGTGAGTTTTGCCGATTGAGCAGATTCGTGGAGGGCCTTAGTGAGACAGCGAAGGCGAGGAGGTTCAGGAAGGGCTTGGTCAAGGAGGTCAAGTCCTTGACCAAGAGTGACAGGAATGCCACTTTTGAGGAGATCCTATCAGGAGCGATGGCGGCTGAGGATGATCTTGAGCTGAAGCTCAAGAGGGGCCGCGACACCCAGGGAGCTGACAGCAGTGGAGGACAGGCCAAGAGGCCTCATTTTCAGCACCAGCAGCAGAGGCCATTCCAGCAGCAGAGGCCGTTCCAGCAGGTGCAGCAGCAGCCGAGGCACCAGCAGCAGGCACCCAGGCAGCAGGTAGTCAGTTGCACTTCCTGCAAGAAGCAGGGTCATGGATGGAATGACTGCAGAAAGAGGCTTGGCAGGTGTCTATTATGTGGTTCCGGAGACCACCAGCTGAGAGAGTGTCCCATGTCTTCGGGACGACCAGTTCAGGGAGGCGGAGCCAAGGCGACGGCAGGGCAGCAGAAGGGACCTTTGCCGACTCAGCAGCAGAGGTTCACCCAGCACCAGCATCAGGCCAGGGGTGGACAGCAGGGGCGAGCCTACGCCATGGCAGCAGAGGATGCCGAGTTTACCAGAGAGCTGATAGCAGGTTCTATTCTTCTCGACTCTATTCCAGCTTATGCATTGTTCGATTCTGGGGCTTCCCATAGCTTTATATCAGTATCTTTTGCGATTCGACATCATGTTATATCTGAATCGTTGCCTAGGACTTGCAAGATTACGACCGGGGGTGGCATTATCCTCGTTCGTGATATTTGCAAGGGACGGAGAGTAGTTTTGGGAGGCCGAGAGTTGGATGTGTGCTTGCTCGTAATGCCACTACCGAACTACGATATTGTACTCGGTATGGATTGGTTGAGCATGCACCATGCCAGCATAGATTGCCGCGGGGGTAGAGTTCTGTTCAGAGCGCTAGGAGAGCCAGAGTTTGTATATTTCCGACGACAGGCAGAGCAGACTTGCGAAGTTTTCTGTGGAGTTTCAGTCGAGGAGCAGCCAGCTCCACATCCATTGATTGTTGAGTTCATGGACGTATTTCCAGAGGAATTGCCTGGGCTTCCACCAGACAGAGACGTTGAGTTCTCGATAGACTTGGTTCCAGGTGCGGAACCCATTTCTCAGCACGTCTATCGAGTGAACAACAGCGAGCTGGTGGAATTGAAGAAACAGGTGGATGAGTTGCAGGACAAAGGCTTCATCCGCTCTAGTTCTTCACCTTGGGGTGCACCGGTACTCTTTGTACCGAAGAAGGATGGATCGGTACGTATGTGTATCGACTACAGGGCACTCAACAGTCTGACGATCAAGAACATATATCCACTGCCGCGGATCGACGATCTCTTCGATCAGTTGAGCGGAGCTCGGGTATTCTCGAAGATTGATCTGAGGTCAGGCTACCATCAGGTAAAGGTGAAGAGGGAGGATATCCCGAAGACGGCGTTCAGGATACGGTACGGCCAGTTCGAATTTATGGTGATGCCGTTTGGGTTGACTAATGCTCCGGCGGTGTTCATGAACTTGATAAACAAGGTGTTCCACCAGTACTTAGATAAGTTCGTGGTGGTGTTCATCGACGACATCCTAGTGTACTCGAAGACCGAAGAGGAGCATGAGGAGCACTTGAGAGTGGTCCTAGAGACTCTCAAGCAGGAGCAGCTTTACGGCAAGCTCTCGAAGTGCGAGTTCTTCCTAGACAGAGTTGACTTCCTGGGTCATGTAGTGACTGGAGATGGGATCTCAGTCGACCCGAGGAAGATATCAGCAGTTGAGGCTTGGGCAGCGCCGACGTCAGTGGCAGAGATCAGGAGCTTCCTAGGATTGGCAGGCTACTACAGGAGGTTCGTCCAAGATTTCTCCCGGGTTGCAGAGCCGTTGTCTAGGCTGACCCGGAAGGATGTAGAGTTTCTCTGGTCAGAGGAGTGTCAGGCCGCTTTCGATGAGTTGAAGAAGCGGTTGACGACAGCCCCGATTCTGACATTGCCATCAGGATCAGGCGGGTTCACTATCTACAGTGACGCCTCGGGAAAGGGTTTGGGTTGTGTCTTGCAGCATCATGGGAAGGTGATTGCCTATGCTTCCAGGCAGTTATGGCCCTATGAGAAGAACTACCCTACCCATAATTTAGAGTTGGCGGCAGTTATCTTTGCTCTGAAGCTGTGGAAACACTATTTGTATGGAGAGCACGTGGAGATATTCACAGACCACAAGAGCTTGAAATACGTGTTTACGCAGAAGGAGCTGAACATGAGGCAGCGTAGATAGCTGGAGCTGATGAAGGACTTTGATATTCTACTGTAGTATCACCCAGGGAAGGCCAACGTAGTTGCTGATGCGTTGAGCAGATATCCGACAGCTATGTGCTTGACGATGGATCGTCACTTGTTAGCGGACTTGGAGAGCCTTGGGATCGAGGTGATTGTGCCGGGAGTACAGATGCAGATGTGGGGCCTCCAGATCCAGTCGGACTTGATTGATAGGATCAAGTCGGCTCAGTTCGATGATGTTTCTCTACGATGCATCAGGGAGCAGGTCAGACAGGGATTTGCGGACGATGAGTTCACTCTTGCAGGGGATGGCGCATTGAGGCACGGTTCCAGACTGTGTATGCCCAGTAGAGACTTTCGGGAGCAGGTTATGCAGGAGGCCCACCGTTCTTAGTACTCGATACATCCGGGAGCCAACAAGATGTATAGGGATCTGAGAGAGCATGTATGGTGGAGTGGGATGAAGCGCGAGGTAGCACACTTCGTAGCTAGGTGTTTGATCTGCCAGCAGGTCAAGGCAGAGAGGCAGAGGCTAGGAGGACTGTTGCAGCCATTGCCCATTCCGGAGTGGAAGTGGGAGCACATCACGATGGACTTTGTTTCGGGATTGCCGCGTACTCCAGGAGGAAAGGATGCGATTTGGGTCATCGTCGACATGTTGACCAAATCGGCCCACTTCTTGCCATTCAAAGTGGGTTTGTCTACCGAGAAGCTATCAGAGATGTATATGAGACAGATAGTCAGACTTCATAGGATTCCAGTGAGCATTGTATCGGACCGGGACAGTCATTTCACTTCATATTTCTGGAGGAGCTTGCATATTAGCTTGGGCACTCAGCTCAAGTTTAGTACTGCATACCACCCGCAGACAGACGGACAGTCAGAATGGTTCATTCAGACGCTGGAGGACATACTGCGAACTTGTGTCTTGGACTTTGGAGAATCTTGGGAGAGTCACCTGCACTTAGTAGAGTTTGCATATAACAACAGCTTTCAGGCCAGCATCGAGATGTCCCCTTTTGAGGCACTGTACGGGCGTAGATGTCGTACACCCTTGTCTTGGGATGATGTTGGGGAGCAAGTTTTATTGGGGCCTGAGATGGTTGTAGATGCAGCAGAGAAGGTGAAGCTTATCAGAGATCGGCTTCACGTGGCGCAGGACAGACATCGGCACTGGGCCGATAGCCACCGCAGACCTTTGGAGTTTGAGGTACAGTTTAGAGATAGGATTAGAATTAGGTTGTCTTGTTTGTGTTTTGTTAATCATGTTGGTTTATCATAATTAAATTGAGACATTGTTTGTGATTAGGTCGGAGACCAGGTATTCTTGAGGATATCTTCGACACGTGGCACGATACGTTTTGGTGGAGGTAGGAAGCTTAGCCCGCGTTTCATCGGCCCTTTCGTTATCAGCGGGTGAGTCGGTGACGTGTCTTACAGGCTAGAATTACCACCAGCATTGGTTGGAGTCCACAACGTATTTCATGTGTCGCAGTTGAGATGGTACGTGGCAGATCCTAGCTATGTACTTGATCATTCCGAGATCGAGGTGGGTCCTACTCTTCGTTATCCAGAGCAGCCTGTTGAGATTCTGGATCGACGGAAGAAGGCATTGAGGAACCAGACGATACCTTTGGTTCGTGTCGCATGGAGGCATCATTCTCCAGGAGAGTCCACCTGGGAACGGGAGGATGAGATGCGCGAGCGATACCCTTATCTATTTGTACCTTGAGGCATGATTTCTATCCTTCTCATTAGTTTCAGTTTTGTCTTAAATTTCGAGGACGAAATTATTGTTAGGAGGGTAGACTTGTAACACCCTATTTTTTGAAATTGGAGATTTTTGAAAAATTATTATTTTTATTATTTATTAATGGTGTTTAGGGCATGATATGATTTTTGGTGATTATTAGTGTAATTAGAACCATTTTCTAAGTCATGCTAAGTCATGACTTATGACTTTGTGATTTTGTTAGTATAACTTAGTGTAAACCCTAGTTTTCCTTAACCTAGAAGTTGCCATGACCATGTGAGCTTTGCCATAGGCTTAGAACATCAAATTAGTGACTTTTGGCCAAAAGGGTATTTTGGTAATTTACTAGACTTTATTTGAGATTATGTGATTTTTAATATTATTTAATCATGGTTAAGTACCATGATTAGTCCCTAACCTATCCTACCCTAATCTAGAGGTTAGCTACTAACCTAGAAGCTTTAGGATGGATAATTGGTCATGGGTTAAAGCAATGAAAATATCTAGATATTACTTTATGGATATTTTGCTTGAAACCCTCAAAATATCTCACCCTTTTTCACCAAAGTCTTTGCCTTAACCTAGAAGAAAGGCCAAGGACACCCCCCCATGCCATGGCCGGCCAAGGACCCCCCTAGCAGCCACACTTTCTATTTAACCCATCAAAATCATTCATGAACATCTTTACACGAATTTAGTCCTAGAAAAATCCCATTTCCTTCAAACACCCACAACTTGATCAATATTGATCCAAATTCACTCTAGTCTTTTGCATTGGGACCCTACAACATCAAGGGTGCTAAGGGAGGCTAGCAATCCAGAATTTGGAAGCTTTGGACGTCACAAAGTGGAAGGAAGCACACCCCCTCTTTATTGATTTTTCCTTGGAATTGCACAAATAGGTAAATGCCCTCAAACTTAGTTAATATCCTGATTTTTCTTCATAAATGCATGCATGTAGGTCTACCATAACTGTTGGTCAAGTTTGGTAAAAATTAGAGTTGGTTTGGTGTCCGTATCGGACACGTATCCTAAGCTATAAACCCTTGTTTGATGAAATGCCACAAAGGAAGTGTTTTTGTTAAAATGTAAAACAAATTGCATAATCATGTAGCCCTAGACATGTAGGTCACATACCAACTTGACTGAGCACGTTTTCGTGCTGTGTCCGTGTCCAAAATGGATACGAACCCACTGCACGAGCACGCGCGTGCATGCCCTGCTACCACACCCTTCGTGCTCACTGCACAGAGCACTAGGACACAAGATATTTGACTTGGACACGGGGGCAATGTCTGTAAGCATGCCCCCAAAGTTTGGTGTCGCATCGTGTCGTGTCGAGTGAGAAATCTCACTCGTACTGGACACGCGCTGTCAGCGCACACGCGTGCGGGGGCTAACTTCGCGCGTATCGTGTCGCACGGACACGACACGTGGGTGTCTCGTGGTGACACGAGCGTGTAGCCCTTCATGTGGCATACACGAGGACACGAGCACGAGATGTGTCGTGTCCTGTGTTGCGAGCACGAGACGTGCAACCGCGTGCACGATGCTGTGTATGCATGTGTATGTATCAGTTTACCCGAGTGGGTTTTTTGTGAGTTTGGACACTTCAATTCATGTCGTGGTGTCGTGTCAGGTACCTAGGACACTAGGGGACACTTGGGGCATCAGTTACCAACCCTTCGATTCGAGTCTTAGCTCGTGTTGGTGTGTGAAATCGGGTTACCCTATTATCGAGTGCACAGTCCCTATTTTCCAGATTTTGGGTTATTCCCAGTTTTGCATAAGTGAATTTCAAACCTAATTTTGATATGATTTATACATGTATTAGTATGTTTTTAGTATATATATACGTAGTATATATGTATGTGTGAGTGTAGGTGAGGTTTGAGGATGTATAGTTGTGTATATGTGTAGTTGTGTATGTATATACATATATATGTATATATGTAACTGTGTGTGTGTGTTTGGGGACCAATTCTTGGTTCCAGAATCTGGAACCCCCCTTGCTCTATATAGCAGTCTCTCCCTCTCTCTTCTGTTTTCTATATCTCTCTCTCCCTCACTCTAAGTCTCTCTCTCACTTTCCTCTCTCTATATATATGTTTTATATATAGGTTTTGTCTATATATATATATATATATATATATATATATATATATATATATATATATATATATTTGTATTAGGTCACATATATAGTGTCATTATATATAAGTGGGTTTTGTATTATATACAGTGTATTCATATTTATATATATATAGATATATGTATATATTGTGACTTAATAAGTATAGGTTTATATGGAAACCTATGACAATAGCCTATGGCCAAGATACTAGCCTATGGCCTTGGGGCTAACCTAATGGCCCAAAACACTACTAGTTGACCCTTGTTGACTAAGGGTTGACCAAAGTCAACCTTAGGTCAAATTTGACCTAGTTAACCTAGAATTCACTAGGATTGACCTAAAATGACTAGTTTAACTAGTTTGACTAAAACCTTAACTAGTTTGACTAGTGTTGACCTAACTTTGACTAGTTTGACTTTAGAATTGACCAGAGTTGACCAAGAGTTGACTTTTGACCAGATGGACCTAGAATCATGTAGTATGCATAGTAGACTTCATTTTTACTATTTAGAATACATTGTGACTTGTGTTGCTCTGATCAGGAGCCAGATACCTCTCCTCAGACAGCATATTCTCTACAGACATTTATACAACATGCGAGTACATTCTCTGACCGTTTCATACTTGTTCAGGCTTTACTTCTCGCTCTAGATTACTTTACTTGTTGCTGTCACATTGGTAACACGGATTGGTACTATATGGATCTTTACATGAGATGTTATCCCTCTTGGGAGCATCGGGTACTTCATGTTATGTGTGTTTCACTATCATCATGTACTCCTATGCTTCCATCTTACATGTGTACTCATGTGATCATGTACTCTCATGATTCACTGAGCCCTCATGTATAACTTCATGTATACTCATTTATGAGCCTCATGTGAAGTAATCATGTATAATAACGTAACTTGTCTAGATCCTTGTGTATTGATTGGGGAAACGGGGGAGTAGAAGTAGACATGTGAATAATTCCAAAGTAGTGTAATCATGTACAAACTCAGTAGTATAATCATGTATAAATTCTAGCCATTCACATGCCTATCTTGTACTCTACATCACTAGTCACTTACAGTTCTCTATATACAGTAGATATTTCCTTTACAGCTATCTCTTTTATAGCGTATATTTCCTTTCAGCATTTCTTGTATCTTACTCTATTGCCTGTATCGTATTTCCTAACCTGATATGAACTGTGTGAGATGTATTGTGCTCGTTCCTGTCCTGACTGGACCTGTTGAAAATATTACAGAGGATGAGGACGAGGCATGGGTGACTACATATTATGGAGCAGGACTAGATGACACTTGTGTTGAGGACCCTCAGCAGGATCCACCTGCAGCTGAGGATGTTGCTCCAGTAGTCTAGACCAGTTAGCTAGACAGTCTTTTCTACATTATATTTTGTCTCACATTCTGAGTTGTATTTTGAGATATGGAGATGTATAGACTCTTAGACTTATTGTATTATGAGTTGACATTCTGGATGTTATGTATCCTAGACACTTAGACTTATTTCATCTATGCTATTGTTCTCTTTGAGTTACTATCTATCTATCTATCTGTCTTTCATTCTTCTACCTTAGATGTGATTGAGACTGTATGTTGTGATGTTACCTCCATTCGGAGTGTATAAACTGTACAGGTACCTTTATATTGTTAGATGATTGACCTAAGACAGCGTTCTACCGCCGACACTGCGGCGTAGGCTGGACGTACCCACGTCTCGTGCCCTTACTCTAGGGTACGGGTCGTGACACATTGTACCAGTCGGAGGCCGGGAGTAGTAGTGTAGATATGTGATCATACCCTTCTCATGCATGTTATTTTTCTCGTGAGTGTTAATCATACACCGCACGTATGATTAACAAAGCCATAAATTCCCGTGCAAGTTCCTAAGCCGATCACATATTGAAACTGATGGAACTAGGGATTCCTAGGAACCCAAGTTTGGTGTGCGTATTGATCGATGGAAGTTTAACAGATCTAAGACGTATTTTAACCCTTCATAGCGGAACTAGGGTTCTCGAATTATACCTACGACGGGAATAAGAAGACACTTTCTAGCAACCTCAAGTAGTCACGACCCCCAAGATCTTCTACACGTATTCCTTCCTCGGGTTGGATGTCGTATGGACGACGATCTCCCAACCTTTTCTTCTCCTTGGCAGCCTTCCCTTTCTCTCCTTACGTGAATCACGAATTTAGAGAAAGCTTCTTATTTCTGATGATTACCTGCGGCCAGAGAATAGAGGATATATATAAGGTTACAACAGGGACCATGAGGAGAAATTAGGGTTAGGTCTCCAAATGGATTTGGGTATCCCGTGTTTAGCCCGAACACACAATCCATGCCCCCATTAACAATAGCTCGGTCCACTAAAGAGCTATTGTTGCACTACTTCCTAATGCCAAATTATGATTGTGGGCTCCTTTTATTATATGCTCGTTTGGCTTCCTATGTTAAGATATTGAATGTCCGTCGATCAAATTAAGTTACTGACAACTATATTGATCGACATATTTTATCCTTAAGTTGTACCACTCAACTTTATTTGTCATGTCAGATATAGTCCACCTGTAGGGTTTACATGACAAACCTTATGAGCTCCTTAAGGGCACATCATCAACCCGACATAACGGGACATGGATTCCTTTTGTAATCAACAGTCCATCATATATACAATGTTATTACCCAATTCATAGAGGTTGTTGACCCCATAATGAATCTTACTCTTTTATGAGTCAAAGTAATGCACACTGCATATACATGTTTGTTATTATATCCGGATTAAGAGCACAAGCATCCATAATAACTGAGGTGTTTGTTTACTTATGTTGTAAGTACAAAGAGAACAACCTTAAGTGGTCCTGTTTAATACACACAAAGTATACTAGTGTAAACCTGTAGTCAAGATAGACTAATACCAGATTACACTACAACCTTTCCAATAGATTGTCCCAGTCCATCTAGGTTGTGAACTATTTATATATTCTATAGGGAACTGATAATATGATCTTCTGTGTGACACCACACACTATATTATCTACAATATAAAATATCAGACAGTTGTATTAACACTTGCAACAAATACAATATGCAAATATTTGCCCATATGATTCTCATTCAAAATTTAAGGAAATAAAGTTAATACAAAAGTGATGCTTTTAGTATATAATCCTAACAATCTCCCACTTATACTCAAAGCATTGCTTTTTAGTATACTGTTATAAATCTTTCACTTATACTTAAAGCCATGCTGCTACACATTTGAATCTCATTCCCTCAACATGACTATCAAAAGCCTTAGCTGGTAAGCTCTTTGTAAAGGGATCAGCTAGGTTGTCGGCTGATGCTATCTTGATCACAACAACTTTTCCTTTCTTTATGAAATCTCGTATCAGGTGGTACTTGCGCTCAATGTATTTATCTGTCTTATGGGCTCGTGGTTCCTTCGAGTCTGCAACTGCACTACCATTATCACAATAAAGTATAATAGCCTTAGGCAAACTAGGTACCACATCCAAGTCCAACGAGAATTTTTTAAGCCAAATCGCTTCTTTGGCTGCCTCAGAGGCTGCCATATACTTGGCTTCCGTGGTGGAATCAACAGTACATTTTTGCTTGATACTCCTCCATACAATGGCTCCACCTTCCAAAGTAAATACATAACCTGAGGTAGATTTCATGGAATCCCTATCTAACTAAAAATTTGAGTCTATATACCCGAAGGGAACTAAACTATCTACCTGGTAAACTAGCATATACTCTTTAGTCCTTTTTTAGGTACTTCAAAATATGCTTTGCGGCAGTCCAGTGTTCTTGTCCTGGGTTAGATTGATATCTGCTGACCATGCCAACGGCAAAGCAGATATTTGGTCTCGTACATAGCATTGCATACATTAAGCTTCCTACTGCTAAAGCATAAGGAACTACTTTCATATTCTCTATCTCTTTAGGTGTCCTCGGACACTGCTCCTTTGATAGAGCAATCCCATGCCTAAAAGATAAGAAACCTTTCTTAGAATTTTGTATACTAAAACGAGTTAGTACAATATTGATATAGAAAGTTTGGAACAATCCCAACATCCTTTTCTTGCGATCTCGTAGAACTTTGATCCCAAGGATGTGACCTACTTCTCCCAAGTCCTTATATCAAACTGTTTGGAACCATACCCTTACATTAGATAACACCTTTATATTATTTCCAATAAGCAGGATGTCATCTACGTAAAGTACTAGGAATACCATCACGTTTTCGTCACACTTTCTGTATACACATGATTCATCATGACATTGATCAAATCTATAAGATTTTATCACATGATCAAAACATATGTTCCAAGATCTGGAAGCTTGCTTAAGTCCATAAATAGACTTCTTGAGCTTATAAACAAGATGATCTTGGCCCTTTTCAATGAACCCGTCTGGTTGCTTCATATAGATGTCTTCCTCAAGGCTTCCATTAATGAAAGATGTCTTGACATCCATTTGCCAAATCTCATAATCAAGATGAGCTGCAATAGATAAAAGAATCTGGATAGACTTAAGCATGGCTACTGGCGAAAAGGTTTTCTCATAATTGATACCCTCTCTTTGAGTAAAACCTTTTACAACAAGCCGAGCTTTAAAGGTTTCAACCTTGCCGTCTAATCCTCTTTTTCTCTTATAGACCCACTTGCATCCAATGGCTTTTACACCATTGAGAGGTTCTACAAGCTCCCATACCTGATTGGAATCCACAGATTCTATTTCAGATATCATTACTTTTTGCCAAGACTCTGCATCTTTATCTTGGAGTGCTTCGTTATAGGTACAAAGATCATAATAATGTTACTCAGGGATGAAGTCTGACGACTCTCCCAAGAACATATATCTATCAGGTTGTATCACAACACTCCCACTATGACGAGGCACTAACTGTTATGGTGTAACATTTCTGACATGTTGTGTAGTTACTTTTGGTTCATCCTCTTATACTATTGGTATTAAAGTACTTGGTGTCTCACCTCTCAGTTCTTCTAGAACAACTCTACTTGTGGATTTATGGTTCATCACAGTCTTCCTCTAAGAATCGGACATTGGTGCGAAAAATGACCTTCTGATCCTTAGGACTATAAAATAAACCTCCTTTCGTTCCTTTTGGATAACCTACAAACAAGCGTACTTTTGTACGAGATTCCAACTTATCTGCTTTTCCAAGCACATGTGCTAGACTATCCCAAACTCGAACATATTTTAGAGTAGGCTTATGCCCGATCCACAACTCTGTAGGACTAAGAAGTACTGACTTAGAAGGAACCAAGTTCAAAATATAAGCTGCGGTCTTTAAGGAATATCCCAAAAACGAATATGGTAAATCCGGATAACTCATCATTGATCTAACCATCTCCATAAGAGTTTTATTTCTTCTTTCGGCTACACAATTCTGCTGGGGCGTTCCAGGTGTAGTCAATTAGGATGTAATTCCAGTCTCTGATAAATAATCTCTAAACTCTCCAAAAATGTACTCGCCACCACGATCTGAACATAATGACTTGATATATTTTCCAAGATGTTTTTTCATTTCAGTCTTGTACTCTTTGAAATTCTCAAAGCACTCAGACTTACGGTACATCAAATAAATGTATCCATATCTTGAATAATCATCAATAAATGTGACAAAATATTCAAAACCACCTCTACCCTGGATAGTCATGGGTCCACACAAATTAGAATGAACCAATTCCAACACATCTTTGGCCCTATACCCCTTTGCCGTAAAAGGCCTTTTAGTCATTTTACCTTCCAAGCAGGATTCACAAACTGGTAGTGCCTCCACTTCCGATGAACTCATAGGTCCATCTTCAACTAATCTTCGAATCCTTCTTAGGTTAATATGCCCCAATTGCAAGTGCCAAAGATATGTTTGGTTCATACAAGAAGGTTCTTTTGTCTTATTTAAGTTAGATGACATATTATTCATTTTCATAAGTTACATTGTAGAAAATAGGATTAATGACATACAGATTATTAACTAATGCACCAGAATAGATAAAATGTTTATTATTTCTAATAACAATATTGTCATTAAAATAAACTGAATATCCATCCTTAACTAACATAGAAACAGAAACTAAATTCTTTCTAAGTGAAGGTGCATAAAGACAATCTCTCAATGTCAAAGACTTATTTCTACCAAAAGATAAAGTAACATCTCCTATTACAACGACCGCTACTTTTGTACCGTCATCCATGAACAAGCATATCTCTCCATCAGTGAGACGCATGGTTTCCTGAACCCCGACAATGTATTGCAGACATGATTAATGGCTCATGTATCTACACACTAGGTGCCGGTGATAACACCGCTGAACATGTTTTAACTACTAGTAAATGAGATATACCTTCTTTGTTCTATTGTTTGTGAAGTAGACAGTCACTCTTCCAATGTCCTGACCCTTTGCACTTGAAACATTTGCCTTTTGGCTTTTTCACAGCGCCTTGAGGTCTTATGCTCTTCTTTGCTGAGTTTGCTTGTTTTTGAATGTTATTCTTCTTCTTACCGTCTTTTGGTTTAGAAGTAGAAGCCTCTTTAGAAACATAAATATGACCACTCTGCCTAAAGAGGGCTTCAGCATCCTGTAGCTCTTTCGCAAGTTCTGCCAAACTATACAACCTTTTGTTTATGTTGTAGTTAAGGCAAAACTGTCGAACTTTTAGGCAGAGTCCCGAAAATGATATCGACCTGGGATTCTCCATCGATTTCAGCTCCAAGGATCTCCATCTCATTCAGATGAGCCATCATCTTGAGAACATGATCCCTTACTGGCGTACCTTTAACCATTTTTGTATTTATCAAACACTTCATAACAAAATGCCTAGCTGCTCTACTCTGATGTCCGAAGAGTTCCTTGAGGTTATACATCATGTCATAAGCTACGACCATGGCCCGATGTTGACGTTGCAGTATATTTGACATAGATGCCAGAATGTAACACCGCGCCATCTCATCTGCCTTTATCCACTTCTTATAAGCCTCTTTGACCTCTTCATCAGAATTAGCATTAGGCTTAGGTGGGCATTCCTCATTGAGTACATATTTGTACTCTTCAGCAGTTAGGACAATGTCCAAATTATGCTTCCAGTCAATATAATTAGGTCCAGTAAGTTTATTTTATTTAAGAATCACCAGAAGTGGATTGAAATAACCCATTTTTAAATCCTAATAATCACATAAATAAAATTATGTTGGGCAAAAAACTTTTTGAATTAATTAAATATTGATTCCTTCAAAACAATAATAAGAAATTCACCAACACCTTGAACACCATGAATTTAGCATGCCACGATAGTGTGGACGTATACAAATTCAACTTTGTTCAAGTAGGTTTTTCCTATTAATTTTACTATCATGTCAACATAGCTTTATGACAAATAGAATTAATCTGTTGGTCTTACTCTGGTCATACAAATAATAGCAGTGACTCCAATGGGGAGGATACCATTATTTGTATCTAAGTGTGAACCATTACTTAATACTAAGTCCATTACCTTGTAATGAGTTCCTTCAGATGGATAAGTGGACATATAGTAGGTAACTTCTATAATTATCTCTAAAAAAGTTTGTACTAGTGGTCCATAATTATACTCATTCGATATGGAGGAAGGCACTAAAGCCAACACACAAGTATAATTACATCATCTACAAACCAGTAATGGAGACCATGGGATTTATACTAAATAAATTTTCTCTCCTACTTAGTTATTTAATAATGAGGGTTTTTATACTAGTTAATATTATGTCCATGTTGTCCATTATTAATGCAGGCTTAGTTTTTCATAAAAACATCTACAGAATAATAAACATGCATAATCATAAAAAGCAAAATGATAATAAAAAGAAGAAAAAATATTCAACTATTATGGTCATCTTTTCTGCTTCGTCCTCAACTATCCGAATCTAAAATATCTAACTATTTTGGCTGTCGATTCCTTCATCGAAAATCATCCATCTACCTCTGGACTGCTTAAAACCGATATCTCGTTCGGCGTCAGAAATAGCCACCACCGCCATCATGATTGATCAAAAAATAATTAAAAGTACATCAATCCTTTGCCTCCCAAAAAAATTCACACATAATCTAAATTGAAAGATTAAAATTATAAGCACGATCAACCCTTGTGATTTTAATTACATTCACAACAACAACATCTACGACATGTCCATGGTTTAAAATAATACAAACAAAACATGTATTGGACTATAATAGTTGGATCTAAGATGCTTGTAAAACCGAGTTAGAACAAATCTACATCTACCGACTATTACACAAGGCAAGTTTTATTGGACAACATGGATGTATCAATCAATACGCAGATCCAAGGTGGCTCTGATACCAATTGACAGAACTGGGGATACCCAGGATCCCTAGTTTGGTGTGCGTATTGATCGATAGAAGTTTAACAGATCTAAGACGTGTTCTAATCCTTCAAAGCGGAACTAGGGTTCACGAATTATACCTACGACGGGAAGAAGAAGCTACTTTCCAGCAACCTCGAGCAATCACAACCCTAAGATCTTCTACACGTATTCCTTCCTCGGGTTGGATGTCGTGTGGGCGACGATCTCCCAACCTTTTTTTCTCCTTGGCCGCCCTCCATTTTTCTCCTTACGTGAATCACGAATTTAGAGAAAGCTTCTTATTTCTGATAATTAACTGACGGCCAGAGAATAGAAGATATATATAAGGCTATGACAGGGACCATGAGAAAAAATTAGGGTTAGATCTCCTAACGGATCTGGGTATCCTGTGTTCAGCCCGAACACACAATCGAGTCCCATTAACAAATAACAATAGCTTGGTCCACTAAACAACTATTGTTGCACTACCTTCATAATCCCAAATTATGATTGTGGGATCCTTTTATTATACGCTCGTTTGGCTTCCCATGCTTAGCTATCGAATGTCCGTCGATCAAATTAAGTTACTGACAACTATATTGATCGACACCTTTTATCCTTAAGTAGTACTACTCAACTTTTTTTATCATATCAGATATAATCCACCTGTAGGGTTTATATGACAATCCTTATGAGCTCCTTAAGGGAACAACATCAACCCGATGTATCGGGACATGGATTCCTTTTATAATCAACAGCCCATTATACATACAATATTATTACGTAATTCATAGAGGTTGTTGACCCATAATGAATCTCACTCTTTTATGAGTCAAAGTAATGCACACTATATATACATGTCTGTTATTATATTCGAATTAAGAGCACAAGCATCCATAATAACAGAGGTGTTTGTTCTCTTGTGTAGTCAGTACAAAAAGAATAACCTCAAGTAGTCATGTTCAATACACACAAAGTGTAGTAGTGTAAACCCAAAGGCAAGATAGACTAATACCATATTACACTACTGTTTGCCATTTAAACAAGAAGAACAAACTTTTTTGTATTGAACTTTTGTATTTAATTACAAACAGAACAGAGTACAATGTAGGAATTAGACGTAGTCCTAGGAGTACACTTTTATTTTTATCTGAGAACCGTGGCGATGGAGTGAGTGGTAATACGCTGACTCCGTTGACGATTAATACGCTGACTCCGTTGACGATCTGACAATGATCTCGAACTCTATGAAGGTCTGGATTGCGCTAGAACGGGCAGTGACTTGAAGAGGATTGGGACTCTTGCAAGTGCTCTGGATGTTGATGCGTTTGAAGTATTCCGAAAGTGGAGAATAAACCGTCGAGAGGTTAAATGAAGGAATGATCCTTCTATTTATAGGCATCAAAAGATCTGCTTATGTGCGCATATTTGTTATGCGCCTGGAGAGCTTGTACGTAGGGATGCCATGTGGCTGATGCTGTTGGGCGCATAAATGATGCATCCCGAAGTTGGAGCTGAATCTGTTTGAGCTGTACTGTTGGCCTGCGGAGGAGCTGACACGTGGCTGTCATAGAGATTCGGTTGTTACTGAGATCTTGGGTAGTTAGCATCCATTCGTAGGCAGGACTGAGTCAAATGACACATGGCATATATCTATGGCTCAATGATCTCGAATTTGGTGGAGAATGATCTATCAGGATGTGCCTAGGCTCTGGCATATGGGGGACTTGGTCTATGACTTTTAGGAGTCACAAGTAAGTCTGGACGCATGGTTTTGAGGCGCATGCAGAGCTTCGGGCGCATGGCGATGGAGGCGCATGTAAAACTTTAGGCACATGGCTATGGAGTTGCATGCGATTGATCAGTTGGCTACGTGGCGGGGCACAACTGTAACCAACAGAATAATTAATGATGAAGCTGACGTCGTTGCTCTTCTTTTTTATGAAAGCTGTCGATTGTTCAGTCTTCGAGAAGCGTGCTGTCAACTCTGTCATATGGCATTAAATGCTTAATGGGTGACGAGCCCGAGTGGACGCATGTTTGTGCATCACTGGGTGTATCATTCTGTCCTCCACTGGACGCATTGATACGGGGTGTATGGTGCTGACGAGCACATCCGCCACGTGGCGTATACTCATTGGTTAGTCTTTGTCGGCTTTTTTGAGGCATTAATGACTTCTTTGATATTAAATTCGAAGGGACAGATTCATCACCATAAATACAAGTTCATTGTACTGACTTCGGGAAAGTTACCACTTGGCGCATGGGTTTGATTTGCCCTGGCCTATAAATAGCAACGTGTAGAGAAGTTTGTTTCTCATTTCACTTTCCTTTTCGAATGGAGATGAACTCGACTGGTTCTTCTCCTTGGCGAGACACTGCACTAGGGGTTGCAGATCTCCTCGTTCGAAGAAGCTTTGATGACGAACTCCTTCAGAAGACTGAGATGCGCCGGGAGAGCTTTGGACATAACAGCTTATGTTCGAACCCCTTATCGACAGTATTTTTCTATGAGATGGCGTTGGGTGCCTATTGCATCCAAAGATCGGCACTACAAGAAAAATGATGATTCTTGACGGTTTATAAGTTGACGGTCGTCGAAAACCGTCAAAGAAATGGGCTATCTTGACGGTTTTAGCCTTACGTCAAAAAGGACCTTGTTTTATGTAAATTAAGCAATTTTATAGCCTAATAGTTGACATCCGTCAAGAAACATCATTTTACTTATTGACGGTTTGGAGATAACCGTCAACTAATCTATGTACGAAAACTTTGGCGTACTTTTTTCAACTGCCATTTTGGTAATATTTTTGATTTTTTTCTATTGCAGATATATATTGACGGGTTGTCTTTCAATCCCATTTTTTTTATTTCCCGATTCTTTCCTCTCCGCTCTATTTCTCTACGAGCAGATGGAAAATGAGAGCCCAAACCAACAAACCCTTCTTCCTCCTCTCTATCCTCTTCCTCCTCTTCTTCCTCTTCCTCCTCCCTTCTCTCTCACATAGATCCTTTCTAAATCCCAAACCCTAATCCCCAAATCCCCCTCTACTCTAAAAACCCTCTCTCTCTCTCTCTCTCTCTCTCTCTCTCTCTCTCTCTCTCTCTCCACTCAGCAATCATGTCCCCCTCCCAGAGAACTCTCTCCTCGGTGGCCTATGCGAGGTCCCCTCTTCGATAAGTCCATGACCGACATCTCCTTATTTTGCTTCTTCGATAATGCAGCCATCGGAGCTGATTCGAACGACGAAGAGGAGGATCTCGACGAGGACGACGTCGACCTAGGTCCGATTTCTCCTTTTTTTTATTCTTGAGATTTCAAAAAAGGAATTTCTGAAGTAGTTCAGAGAAGACTATGGCTACCCGAACGCCCCCAAGAATATCAACCAGATTAAGGCTTCAGAATTCAAAAGATTGGAAGGTCACACTTTTTTTTTGCAATTTATTTGATCCCCAAATTTCAGAAAAATTGTGTTTGTTAGGGTTTTATCTTCTTGGTTGATTTTAGGTCTAGTTTACTTGGACCATGCTAGAGCCACTCTCTACTCGAAGTCTCAGATGGAAGCAGTAGCCAGATACCTCATGTCTAATATTATTGAAAACCCTCATATTCAAATTTAGGGCTATTGGATGTTTTCGACTTTATTTGTGTGGGTTTTTGTTATATTGCTTAGAAATGGATTCAAGCTAGATTTTTTTCTGTGATTGGGTTGTTGGGTTTTCGTTATTTTTTGCTAAATATGTTTGTTCTGGTTAAATTACTAGGAAATTGATGCAAACATAATTTTTTCTTTCTCTTTCTATGATAGTGTTGTTGTGTTTTCAATATTTATACTAAATTTATGTGGGTTTAGGTATATTCCCTGGAATTTGATTCAAAATAATTTCTTTGACTATCATTGGGGGAGGGGTGTTACTCTGATTACTTATTTGAGTATCAAGTAGCAATTTGTTGTTGGTTTATCGAGAATTTAACTAAATTTATGTGGGTTTTGAATTTTTTTATTTTATTTTTATATCTTGATTAATTTAATGAAGACCAGTTGGTGATTTATATATGTCTGATGATTCCAATTACGGGGAGCTAAGAAAACATTATCCAAACTTAAACCTTACTGACATTGTACTTGCATACAGGTTTGCTTGATTTTTGGTTGAATGAATGCCTTCAGGTCTGTTAGAGAATTATCGGTAAATTTAATTTTGTGCTTTGCAACAAGTGAGATATTCTGATTATTGATATGGAAGGAAGTCGAGATGCTCAGATAAATCGTGTCAATCTTGTGTCAGGCATATCTTATGAAATACAATACGACACAAGAATATGGATAATTTTGTCTATTTTTTTTATCTTTTATAGGTAGAATGTGTTTCAATATGGCTTTGTTGCATTTACAATACTTCCTTTCCTTTACTATGCAGCATTGTAAGTTCCATGACCACAATTTTGTTCATTCTTTGGTCCTGCTACTTTTCGGCCATTTTAATTGTGTTCTTATTGCCTCTCCAGAGATGGAAAAAGAGAAAACCAAGTGCCAGCTTCCAGCTCTTCGGAAATTCAAGTATTGAACTATCAGTGCGTAAGAAGTGATTCATTCATTCATTTATTTATATTTTCTAATAAAAATTATTTATTTGTTAATATGTTAATAATTTTATAATGCAATATTAAGACCCAGATTGAAATTTCTGATGTTACGAATGCAAATGAGTTTTTGATTGCTAGCTATATAGTCTTTGGTTTAATTCTTTGATGCCTATTTATTAAATTTCTAGTGTTTTGAATGAGAAGTATATGTTATTGATCATCTTGGATTCTCCTTTTATTTTTCATAGTTTATTTTATTTCTTGGTGATGTAAGAAATTGCTTCTTCTTATGATATCAGTTATATCATGATGTATTATTATTAAGATAACTCAACAATTATGTCTTGAATGCAAAATGGATTAGGGACTGCAATAGCTTCTATGTTGTTGGAATCATGTTTTTTTTTTTACTATGAGGGCTTGCTAAATTATTTAATCACATACTTGGTTGGAGTGCGTGTTGGTTCTTGCTTAATGTTGAATGTGGCAGGTTGATGTCCCGTTATGTTTGTTTTTGGCCCATGGTGGCGTGCCAATTAGCCAACCACCTACAGAAGTTGGGTGTTGTTGGAGCACGAACTAAGGCACGTCGAGTCTTGGTTAGCCTTTGAGATTGGCTCTCATTATCAGGCTTGCACCTAAACGTAGTCCCCACTAGAACAGAAGTAACTTGACTTCTATTATTTGGCTACTGCTAGTTGTGATCTTCCTAGATTAGTGAGTTGTGAAGCATAGGTACACCAAAAAAAGTCTTAGCATTGATGTGCATGCATTATGCCTTCTAATTGCAAAAAAAGTTTCTTTTTCTACAAAGCTTATGAATGTTCAATGTGAGAGAGTAAGTAAATTCTTTGTTCTTGTATTCTCTACTACGATATAACATATTATTTACTGAAAACATGTGACTGGATCGATCTACTATGGTTTACCCTTCATGTAAGGGCTCTATAAATATTGTATTTAGGTTGGTTTGTCGTTATTTCATATATTGTATAGAAGTAACCGATTGGTTGTCAGAGTATCCTGTCCATTTCTTCTTACACCTTGAAATTAAGGGCTCACATATGTCAGTATCATAGCAAGTAATCATAGCATGTACATGCAAATACTTTGGATTTGCTCAGCCTCTATATGTCAGTATCATTTTTTTGGTGTCAATTTTGGGTTTGTTTTTTGATGATCAGTTTTTGAGTTTGGTTGTTTCAATTGGTAATGAAGAGGAAGCAAACTTGCCTAATTATGCTTTGGCAATAAATATTTGGTCTTTTTTGCCATATCACTTGGCTTTCAATGTTTAGTACATATGTTGCTGGGTTTTTTGACTTTCTAATTGAGCTAAAAATTTTGACTCTTCTTATTTTCTTTAGGATATTGTTTTCTCATTTTTTGTTGGTCAACAAGCTCATTAACTTGTTATGGTGTGCTCTTGTTCTCCTAGGTACTACATAGAAATGAAGAAACTGTGAATATGGGAGGGATGTGCTCCAGCCGAGTTTGCTACTTATTTTGGTTTCATTTGTGTAATTTTCAGTATTGGATGTACAAGATGTATGGAAATTATATGGTTGGACGTGTGTCGGAAGTTTGTGGTGTATAGACAATATACAGTTTGTTAATATAAAAATTGGGTTTTGTAGTTATTTGATGTATTAAATCTTCTGGATTATTAAAATTATGTGTGTGTTCGATTCACAATATAGAATTATAAATGGAACTTTGGCTTTAGCTTCTCTTGACGATTATAAAATGTCAACAATTAACTAAATCCTGCAGCAGTAGGGCTTCTCTTGACAGCTAATAGCCGTCATCTAGGCCGGAGTCAAGAAACGTTTTCACCTATATTGACGGTTTCTAAAAATTGCTATCTTAACGGCTAAAAGTGGTCAAGAAAACTACTTCATATGACGGCCAAAAACCGTCAAGAAAAGCCCTGCCAGCGACAGTCAAGAAAAGGGGGGATCTTTTCTTGACTCCGGCCTACTTGACGGATCCGCAACCGTCAAGATACCCATTTCTTGACGGGAAAAAGCAGTCAAAAAAAGCCTTTTTTCTTGTAGTATGGGGTCGTGCCCCGATTTTCGTTATGCTGGAAGAGCCATCGGGTTTGGATTGATTGCCAACCCGCGTTCTTTTCAATAAACGCTTCATTAGTCGAAGCACTCGTGCGTTTGACGGTGAAGTGATTCGTTCTGATGAGGCAGGGTGATGCACCTGAACTGGGATGCCAGAGTGATGCACCTAGATTGGGATGTTTGAGTGATGCACCTAGTCAATTTTAGGCTTTCTCCTTTGTAGTAGAGTTTTCTTTGTAACAAAGAGTTTGGACATGTAATAAACTCTCATATGCAATATAAGTCTAATTTTTATCTCTCTTCCCTTTGCTGCGTCGAGTTTTTCTATTTTGAGTTCCTCTGCACATAACATTTTGTGGCGCATGACACTTTAGGGCGCATGTCATTTTGGGGCGCATAAGGGTTTTGGTCCTTGATGCGCCCATAATTTCCATGCTTCTACAACTACAACCTTTCCAATGGATTTTCCAAGTCCATCTAGGTTGTAAACTATTTATATATTCCATAGGGAATTGATAATATGATCTTCAGTGTGACACCACACACCATATTATCTACAATATAGAATATCAGACACTTGCATTAACACTTGCAACAAATATAATATGCAAATATTTGCCCATATGATTCTCATTCAAAATTTAAGAAGATAAAGTTAATACAAAAGTGATGCTTTTAGTACGTAACCCTAACAATCTCCCACTTATACTCAAAGCATTACTTTTCAGTATACTGTTACAGAAACTAGTACTCACTCACATAGATAGTATTTTCTGATTGCTGTACATGATGATTCATGTTTCCCTGTTTGCTTACAGTACTTCCAATTACGTTATATTTATGTACATGTCATTTATTCTTGTATATTTTCTCTATTTACTATTACATAGTCTTTATTATTTACTAGAACTGTTATTAGAGATGTATTTCGCTCCAATCATGATAGAATATATTTTTCAAACGATTCAGATGACGGATGCCCTACTTACTACGGCCCGCGGGATGTAGTAGGTATAGACCATGAGACTCTGCTCTATGAGGGCTTAGTCCTAGCTGAGGAGACTTTAGTGGCGACTCAGTTAGACTAGGTTTTATAATGGATATGTCTCCAGCACTATTGACTCTGGCATATTTATTATTTCAGATTTATATTGAGATATATGACACTTAGACCCTGGACATGTATGATGCTATGTTAGACTTCTGGATATTTCTCTTCATGTCAGTATCTTTTATCGTGCCATTTATCTTTCATATAGTTTTATGAATGAATATGGCTATATCATTGTATTTGTCCTCCAATTGGAGATGAGATATCTTGACAGGTTATGATATACACTGTTAGTTAGAATAGTAGACCTGTAACGCCCCAGAACCAGAATACTGGAGAGCGGGGGCAGACATAGCCAGCTACGTATATGAAATGGAATCCATCTCACTATACGGTCACGGCTGTCTAGATACATGAGGGTTTACTACAAGCCAACAGTCTCCTATGGTCATGAACAAGCCTAGTGTCTCAATCACAAGCAAGTAGGTAAAAGTCACAAGATGTATGATCATTAAATATACAATAGTAAGGCGTCCCAAATATTACATATTCAGCTGATCATGAAGCTAGTCGTTACAAAATGTGAGGACTAGCAAGAGTTTAGTCATACATGATCAACCCTAGGATCTGTCAATCATGTTACAGCCCGTAGGCAGACAGTAAGTAAGTACAATCGAGCTAAACAGGTGCTCGTCGGCTAAACGCCTCAAAAGAATATTTTTACAATAAAGTGGGAGATCAAAAATAAACCCATTCGTTGCCCTGGTTACGTCTAGTGGCCATCATCGGGCTGAAAAGTCGGTAGATCCTCTGGAGTTGCACCGAAATCTGGCCATACAAAACCAGCTGGGTCAGATCCCAGAAAGAGCAAGTGCCACAAAGGAAGCTTCACTTAGGAACTAAAACCAGCAATTAGCACAGAAGATAATAATATATAGTTAAACTAGAGAAATATAACATCACGAGGATATACGGTAAGATAACCATGGAACCATTCAGGTGACCAGGTTACAATCCTTAAACCAAACAAGGACCGGGATTGTAACGCTTCGTCTGAACCGAACTTGGTTTCTCCCATTTATCAGCAAGGTAATATAAGAAAATCAGAACATGTAATAATCTTATACAGGATCAAGGCAAGACTAGACTGATTATTCCCCATTCAACAATCACGGCCAAGCAATAAGTACGGCTTGATACTTTAACTAGCTAGGGTTATCACAGGCCTAGTTACTAGCAAGATGCAGTGAGATTATTCTACAGCCACAAGCCCTGCAGACCATCCAGGTTACCCAGGTCAAAATTTAGGGGTTGAATTCAGGTGGGTACATCGTCCAGGAAACGTATTTACCCTTAAGTAGCTTGAAGGGTGCATTACATGACAGTGTGCTGGAAATGTGCCCTACTCGACGGCAGGCTACAGATCCCAAGTGCGCCCAGGTAACGGGATTGCCTGTAGCCGGGAGATCTCTTTATGACTAATGTATTAATCTAGTTATTAGCCTTAGTCCATTTCAGTAGGTACTTCTGACCGTGGTACTCAGGAGTCCCATCCTAGACATGATACAAGACAGGACTGGATTATTTGTACAAGCACAATCGCCCACGGTGTCCAGGTTATTTATACAGGTCATGTCATGTCAGGTAGCCGTCGCAACAGCTTATCAAGATATATCATGTCAGGTTTACTGGTCAGGAGTGCGCCACGACGGGCCACTATCAGGTCGTTACTTGTCAAGAGTGCACCACTACGGGTCACTGTCGTGTTCAGGGTACATGTGCAGGGCATCATACTACAAGCATTCAATCAAGAGACCCGAGTTATGCTGATGTTACAAGACATGAGTTAACAATAATAATAATAATAATATTTAAATAGCAGGACAAGGCACAGGGAGGAGCCCTGCGGCTCAGGATCATTAGAACCCATGCGGCCAGGAAGGCAAGGGTGCATGCGGTCCCCAGAAGTCGGGTCTCATGCGGCCAGCGGAAGAGTGGGCCTCATGCGGCTAGGAATGGATGAGCGCATGCGGCAGAATAGGGGCCTCAGCCTTATGCGGCTGAACTGACCGAGTCCCATGCGGCCAGGAGAGGACGGTGGCATATGCGGCTAGGATTGATGGGTGCACATACGGCTGACGGGAAGCGAGTCCATGCGGCTGGCACGGATCGAAGCTCCATACGGCCAATAGAAAAGGCTGTATGCGGCCAAGAAGGAAGTAGGCTCATGCGGCTGAGGGCGAGTTGGACCCCATGCGGCTGGAAGGAACTGAGGACTTATGCGGCCAAGGAATTCCAGGCGTATGTGGTACCGAGAAGTTCAGGTATATGCGCTCGATTCAAGTCCATGCGGCTGGAATACAAGGGTCTCATGCGGCTGAGCGACTTGCCGCATGAATGTTCATGCAGTCAAGTACTGCCATGCGGCCAGAGAATTGTTCTTCTTCTCCAAAATTTCCGAGAAGAAGAACACCATGAACCCATGCTTCCAAGCTCCATGAAACCTTCATCCAGAGTCCAAATTCGAACTTCCATAGGTCAAAATGGGGCAGAACAAAATTCTCTACAATATGGAACCATCAAAACTTAGAAATAACAAGGTTAAGTAGATCAAAACCGAACAATTCCAAAAATAAAATAAACTTAGATCTACAAGAATCTGGCCATGGAAAGTAAAAATGCCAAGTACTAAAGTATGTTAGAATACTGTAAAGAAGAGAATAGAACAATAAAAATAAAGTTCCTCCATGAAGCAAGCTGTACTTGCCTAGACCTCTCTCTCTCTCTCTTGTAGGTGAAGAAGTTATGGTGGAGAAGAAGAAGAGTAATGAGGAGAGAGAAAGGAGAATGGGTTAATAAATACTAATGGTAGTGGTAGGTAGGAGTTCCCTTTGGTTCATGATGAACCAAAGCAAAACCAAGCCAAGCCGAACCAACCCAAGAATAAACCAAGCCAAGAAGAAAAGCTAAGCAAGAAATCATGCAATACAAGATAAAATACGTACACGTATTCCAAAATACGTAATACGAACCACAGACATTACAACTCTACCACCTTAAAAGAATTTCGTCCTCGAAATTTAATTAAGAGGCTAGAGAAACGAGGACAAGCTATATTAATCACATGCAAGCTATAACTAGGCAAGCAATCACTTATTCAAGCAAGGAATCGAAGGCATGAGGCATAAGGAAGATATTATACCTCATGAGTCAAACAAATCGGGATATCGCGATCGGAAATCATCCTCACGCTCCCATGTTGACTCACCCAAAGAGTGATGACCCCAAGCAACTCGGACTAACTTGATAGTCTTGTTCTTGAGTATCTTCTCTCTCCGGTCCAATATAGACACGGGCCTCTCCTCATACGAAAGGTTGGTACCAACAACCAATTCTGAATGATCTAGGATGTGGCTCGGGTCTGGGATATACCGTCGTAATTCGGATACATGAAACACATCATGCACCTCACTTAGCGACGGTGGAAGAGCGAGACGATAGGACACATCTCCTACTCGCTCCAGAATATTGAACGGCCCTATATACCTAGGACTAAGCTTTCTCCGTGCACCGAAACGAATGATGCCACGGTTAGGCGAAATCCTCAGGAATACATGGTCGCCGACAGAAAACTCGAGAGGGCGCCGATGAGAATCAGCCCAATGGCGCTGGCGATCTTGGGCAACTCGAAGATGATCCCTGACTCTTCTGACCACCTCAACGGTCCGAGCAATCATTTTTGGGTGAAGCATCTGCCTCTCTCCAACATCGTCCCATGCTAGCGGGGATCGGCACTTCCTACCATACAGTGCCTCGAACGGTGCCATCTGGATACTAGCTTGGAAACTATTATTGTACGAGAATTCCATCAGGTGCAGGTGATCTTTTCATGAACCACCGAAGTCAAGTGTACAGGACCGCAATATATCTTCAAGAGTCTGGATTGTACGCTCTGACTGACCATCTGTCTGCGGATGATATGCTGAACTGAACTGGAGGTGAGTTCCCAAACTCTCCTGCAGGCTACGCCAAAAGTGTGACATAAATCTTGAATCTCGGTCCGAGGTGATACTGACTGGCACTCCGTGCAACCTGACAATCTGCCTGAGGTACATCTCTGCTAACTGAGCTGTCGACTGACCAACTCTGAACGGGAGGAAGTGAGCTACCTTCGTGAGCATGTCAACTATAACCCAAATAGCATCTCGACCAGCTGGGGACCTAGGTAATCCAGTCACAAAATCTATGGTCACATGTTTCCACTTCCATTCTGGAATCGGCAAGGGCTGAAGAAGTCCAGCGGGCCTCTGATGTTCAGCCTTAACTTGTTGGCAGACTAAACAACGAGAGACAAACCGGGCTATCTTCCTCTTCATGCCATTCCACCAAAAGTGCTGACGGATATCACGGTACATCTTCGTACCACCAGGATGAATGGAATACTAAGAACTGTGAGCCTCTGCCATGATTTTCTGTATGATATCACCACTGGGTACACAAAGACGCTTACCATGCCTAAGTGTACCGTCTTCATGAATACACAACTCTGGTCTTCGTCCCGCCTCACACTCTGTCCTGAGTTGCTGAAGCTTGGAATCTGCTGACTGCGCCATCCGGATCCTCTCGACTATGGTGGACTGAACTTGCATACTGGCCATCAATGCAACACTGGAAGGGAGAACAAGTTCATCACCCATCTTCTGAAGATCTGCTAACAGCTCTAGTTGCGCTGTTAGGAAATAGACTCCGGCTCTCCTGCTCAATGCATCTACAACGACGTTGGCCTTCCCTGGATGATACTGCAAGTTGACATCATAATCTACAAGAAGCTCCAGCCACCTCCTCTGACGCATGTTAAGATCCTTCTGGGTGAAAACATACTTCAGGCTCTTGTTGTAGCGCCCCGCTTTCGATAGGCGACGGAACTTCATAATATGCTAGCGCCGAGTCAGATCGGCCGGGAACTTAGATGGCCATCTGACTCGATCGCTAAGCTTGGTAAACGTTAACGCCTTGCGGCATCGATTCAAATCGATTTGGACAAAAGTTACGAGAATCGATCCAACTAATGGAACGACTTCTGTTGGAATAAGTCCTAGATGCAGCGGGCTGCGTCTCGGCGAGTGAGCTCTCTATAAGAGTCCCTTCGACGGGACCGGACCGCTGTATGGTTTTCTTGGAGCTTTGCCGCTGGGCTTGATTGAAGTGCTTTCGCGTCGTTTTTATGGATACAATTACAAATTTCGATGCAAGGAGAAAAGAAGAAAATCTAACAAAGTGTTGATGCATTGCAGGAGCTCGCGTAACTAAGGATTGACGTTGCGTAGCGCTTCGACGACCTGCACAAAGCAAAGTGATCGGTGGGTGATTCGGCCCCTTCTTTTCTACTCTGTCCCGCAAACTTATTCCTTGCTTCGAATTCATTCAAATCGAACGATGCCAAGTTAATTGCATGCCAATCCACTAAGTCCAAGAACTCGGGAAAAATGTATCGATTTAGAGAAATTCACTCTGAAAATACAAGTCTATCACATAAACCAGAAAGTTTAAGGTTCTAGTAAAAAGATAGACTATTTTACGTGCTGCAAAATATTATGAAATGTCGATCGTGGGTTATGATGCCTCGGACAATTTGGTGCCTACGGGACGCTAAATCGGAGTACGGCTTGGGGAAAATGAAACGTTGCATGAGTTGGGGGAAATGATAATGTCGTTCAATACTATCCGCGCTACACCAAAACTGGTTGCATATATAAACTGTTCACGCATTGGCATGGTCATGGACAGCTTGTGCACAAGTTGATATTTTCCTCGAATCGATATCTGGGACATCGGAATTGACTCGACCTAGGGGGAATGAATAATCGTGCTTCGGCACTGATGCATTGCGGGACCGTCAGTCAGGCTTGCAACCTAGACTGAGCGGGCCGAAATGCCGTTGAGATAGTCCCACGTGATGTGTAACATCAATGACCGCATATAAGATAGTAGCATGCTCACCTATTATCATATGCAGGTGTGAATATTATCTCTGTTTTTATGCAGGGACGAGCACGGCCGTGGTAAAAAATATGATAAACTGCTATGGTTCACTGTATGCTTTATTAGGCAAAGATGGCTATCGAATATGAACTGAATTCATTTAGTTCTAATAGAAAGACAACTCTAAAGCATGCCTACCCTAACAAATCAGAGTCGGTTTAGACGAGTGGGTTCGTCTCGTCCACTTAGCAAGTGTGCTAATCCCATTTCCCCAATTTCCCCAAGTACGACGGGCGCGCTCAACTAAACTGGAGCTGAAGTACGGAGAGGCATTTTGAAGCTCTTCCTATGCTGAAGTATTTTGAAGCTAATTCAAGTCGACGGCTTTGTATAAAGGGGCGAATGTATGGGACGGCAAGCGTTAGTTCAGGCAACTTATCGAATGTATTTCCTTATGTTTTTAATCAATGTAGCCGCAACGGCATCCAATGTAAATTATGACTTGCACTTCGTTGCAAGCTATGAATGAAAAGTATTTCTATCTTCCTATACTGCGCCTTATATTCTGATGTGATTTGTGAAGTTTCGACTTGGCGTATTTATATCAAAATCAAAAGATAACCATTTGAGAACTTGTCATCTTGCCTTGCACGAGCGCAACTCCAGGCTTGTGCGACATCACGCCTTAGCGAGGACGATCGAATCGGCAAAGTAACACCGGGGACGAACAGTTTGTCGACTCGGGGCGTGACAAATTGGTATCAGAGCACAGTTATGTTTCCTCGGATTTTCGAAAGATGTTTCATTTTTGGAATGTCCGTTGCGATGGCTCGATTGAATTCTTGTCGACATGTTGCGTGAAATAAAAGTTCCATACAGGTAAGCCCGTAGATATTTTTGAAAAATACTAACGGGTTTACTCTGTTTTGTAGGAATGACTAAGAAAAGGAACAATCCCGCCCCAACCCAAACTGTAGATAGTACGTCGAGCACAAAAAGCACCGAGCCTAGAGAGACGACTATGCAGAAGATGCTACAGTTGATGGAGCTGCAGCAGCAGCAGCTTCAGACACAATTCAAAGCCTAATTCCAAGCACAACAAAAACAGATGAATGCCCTGACTCAAATAGTGAGCAAAATGGCAGGGAATACCAAGACGACGGACGAAGAGACCGGGGAAAAGCAAGGCGACCAAGAAGAAAACGAGGAAGAAGAGACTCAACCGCAAATGGTAGATTCTTCTTCCTTGTTCAAGGCAAAGGAGTTCCACAAGATGAATCCACCGAAGTTCAACGGCCGAGCGGAGCCTGATGTGATCGTGGGATGGCTCGCAGAGATGGAGGACCTGTTTAATCTGCTTAGCATCGAAGGGTCCCAGCGGGTAACTTGTGCGGCGTTACAGCTGCAACTGAGGGCGTACGACTGGTGGGAAAGCAGGAAATCTATGAAGCCGATACAGACGCCACGATTTCCTGGAAAATATTCAAGCAAGCCTTCCTCGAACAGTACGTTCCTCGCGCTGTCCATCAACAAAAAGAAGACGAGTTCATGACGCTGCGATAGTGAAATATGTCTGTCGACGATTATGATTCGAGCTTCTCAAAGCTGGCAAAGTTTGCCGGCGCCTTCCTGCCCAACAAGGAGGCCTGGTGTGAACGCTTCCAACAAGGCCTAAATGACGAACTGCGAAGGGACATCATGAATCAAAGGTGCCGAACATACCGTGAATCCTATAATGCCGCTCTTGATAGTGAGCGCATCTTTGGCCGTATGTCGAGTAGAGGCATCCGTAACCACTTCAACAAGCGTCCTAACGACGCCGGCGCCGGAGGATCGAGAATAACAAAGCGTCCGAACAGATTCGATGATCGAGGCCATGGCAGTCAACACTACACCAGGTGCGGTAGGCGCGGGCACCGAACCGTCGACTGCGTCACGAGATCTTGCTACAAGTGTGGCGAGGTAGGCCATATAGTTACATATTGCCCGCACAAAGGTCCGAATCAACACAACCCGCCGAGGAACGTCCCGAATCCGCATAAAGCGCCGATACTGCAAGGCGCAAATGCGGTGCCCGTCAACCAGCAGAACCAACGACACGGAGCTCAAGGCCGAGTTTATGCCTTAACTCGGGACAAGGCGTTCGCGTCCGATACTGTTGTAACAGGTATATTACTCTACAAAAGTATACCTGCTCGAGTCCTATTCGATTCGGGTGCGACGCATAGCTTTATATCTGCTGATTTTGTGAATGAAAATAAAATAACCATGCAATCACTAGATATAAATATTAGCGTTAGCACTCCGTCGGGAGTCGATATGCCTGCGAACTTCATTTGTAGGGATGGCCACATTTGCATCGGAGGAAGATATTTATCCTTGGATGCCGTCGTACTAGACATCAAAGATTACGATATCATCCTGGGCATGGATTGGTTGGGCGCTTGTCATGCAACGATCGAGTGCGCGGAGAAGAGAGTGGTGTTTCGTCTTTCTGGCGAGACAGAGTTCTCATATTCGTGCGGTATGGTCTCGAAGACGACAATGATGGTGTCGGCAATCTCGGCGAGGCGTATGCTGCGTTCCGGCTGCGCGGGATACTTGGCATCAGTCCGAGACACGCAGAAGGATAATACAAACATAATGCAGACTGATGTTGTGGCAGATTTTCCCGATGTTTTTCCTAACAAGATGCCAGGGATGCCGCCGGATCGAGAAATTGAATTCAGCATCGACACCTTTCCGGATACACGGCCGATATCAAAGGCGCCTTACCGAATGGCTCCAGCAGAACTGAAGGAGCTGAAGGTGCAATTACAAGAGTTGCTAGACCGCGGATTTATTCGCCCTAGCGTCTCTCCGTGGGGAGCTCCCGTACTGTTCGTGAAGAAGAAAGATGGGTCGTTGCGGCTATGCATCGACTATCGGGAACTCAACAAGGCGATCGTGCGAAACAAGTATCCTTTGCCGCGAATCGACGACTTGTTTGACCAACTGCAAGGCGCGGCAATATTTTCAAAAATCGATCTTCGTTCAGGCTATCATCAGTTGAAGATCAAGTCCGACGACATATCGAAGTCTGCTTTCCACACTCGATATGGTCATTACGAATTCCTCGTCATGCCGTTCGGTTTGACTAATGCCTCTGCCGCGTTCATGGATCTGATGAACCGAGTCTTCCGACCTCAAATAGATAAATTTGTAGTCGTATTCATCGACGATATCCTTGTCTACTCAAAGAATCGGGAAGAGCACGCAGAACATTTGAAGACGGTGCTGCAGATTCTGCGTGAAAACAAATTGTACGCCAAGCAGAGTAAGTACGAGTTCTGGATGAGTAGCGTGACATTCCTCGGGCACGTAATCTCTGCCTAAGGTGTCGCGGTAGACCCAAAGAAGATTGATGCGGTGGTGGATTGGAAACGACCTGCCTCGGCTAGCGACATTCGGAGTGTCCTGGGCTTCGCGGGCTACTATCGTAGATTCGTGCGAAGCTTCTAAAATCTAGCGTCGCCTCTGACTCGCCTCATCCAGAAGGGAGTAGTATTTGAATGGAGCGACGACTGTGAATCCAGCTTCCAAGAGTTGAAGCAACGGCTCGTCTCAGCTCCAATCCTTGCACTTCCAGACGGTCCAGAAGGCTTTCAGATATTCAGCGACGCATCGGGAACTGGCCTCGGGTGCGTACTCATGCAGAGAGACAAAGTCATCTCCTACGCTTTACGGCAGTTGAAGCAGCACGAGAAAAACTACCCGACGCACGACCTAGAATTGGCGGCGATCGTCTTTGTATTGAAGTTATGGCGGCACTACCTCTATGGCGTGGCATGCAGAATCTATACAGATCACAAAAGCCTGAAGTACTTATTTACACAACGGAAACTCAACCTACGACAGCGACGTTGGCTCGAACTCATAAAAGATTACGAGCTAACGATCGAGTATACACCGGGCAAGGGAAACGTGGTGGCCGACGCACTCAGCAGAATGTTTATGGAAATACTGGCCATAAACAAGGAGATAAAGCGAGACCTTGAAGCGATGGGTATCGAACTCGGAATTGAGTATCGACACCTGCACCTAGCTCAACTGAAGTTAGGATCGAGCCTGCTTAGCAAGATAAAGACCGCACAGGAGGACGACTCATTCCTAAAGAAAATGTGCGAGCTGATTTCAACGGGAAGGGCGACTGACTTTGCGGAAGACGGAGACGGGACGATGCTACTAAAGGGAAGGCTCTGCATTCCTGAAACTGTCGAACTCAGAAAAGAAATTCTGACGGAGGCGTACTATGCGAAGTACTCGTTACATCCTGGAAGCACCAAGATGTACAAGGACTTGCGCACAAAATTTTGGTGGCACAGCATGAAGAAAGACGTGGCTACGTTCGTATCGCAATGCATGGCGTGTCAGCAAGTGAAGGCAGAACACCAACGGCCAGGCGGCGAGCTGCAGAACATCCCCATTCCCGAGTGGAAGTGGGACAATATTTCGATGGATTTCATTGTGGGATTTCCGAAGACGCCGCGGGGGAATGACGCAATTTGGGTCATTATTGATAGATTAACCAAGTCGGCTCACTTCATCGCAATTAAAGTAGGATGGAGCGTCGATCGGTTAGCACAAATCTACGTCGATGAGATTGTTCGACTGCACGGGGTACCGGCCTCAATAATTTCGGACAGAGACGGGCGATTCCTATCGCGTTTCTGGACGAGCCTCCAAGCGGCGATGGGGACCAAATTGAACTTTAGTTCGGCGTACCATCCCCAAACAGACGGTCAGACGGAGAGGGTAAATCAGATCCTAGAAGACATGCTACGTCTGTGTGCGATCGACCTAAAGACTAGTTGGGATACGCATTTGCCGCTTGCGGAGTTTGCGTATAACAACAGTTATCAGTCGAGCATTCAGATGGCTCCATACGAAGCGCTCTACGGGAGAAAGTGCCGTTCGCCGATATGCTAGGATGAAGTCGGAGAGCGACAAGTGCTTGGACCAGAACTGGTGGAGCAGGCCGTCGAAAAGGTCCGCTTGATTCGAGATAGACTCCGCATCGCGCAAAATCGACAAAAGAGCTACGCAGATCTTCGTCGACGACCGCTAGAGTTCTTGGTCGGGGACCATGTGTTTCTGAAAGTAACGCCCATGCGCGGTGTGATGCGGTTCGGCGTTAAAGGCAAGTTGAGCCCGAGATTTGTAGGCCCCTTCGATATCATTGAGCGAATTGCGACGGTTGCTTATCGGATCGCACTACCTCCTGCCTTAGCTGATGTGCACGATGTTTTCCATGTTTCACAACTTTGAAAGTACGTGCACGATCCAAGTCATGTGGTTAGCTTCGATCAGTTGGAGCTACGTACTGACTTGTCTTACTCGGAGGAGCCTATTCAAATTTTGGACCGCAAGGAGAAGGTGCTGCAAAATCGGTCGATGTCCTTGGTCCGCATGCTTTGGCGGAACCATTCAGTCGAGAAGTCGACGTGGAAGATGGAGGCAGAGATGAAAGAGAAGTACCCCGCGTTGTTTGTCTAAATAAAGGTCAGACCCTTGTTCTTAAGTTTCGGGACAAAACTTTTTCTTAGTGGTATATTATGTAGCGCCCCGCTTTCGATAGGCGACGGAACTTCATAATATGCTAGCGCCGAGTCAGATCGGCCGGGAACTTAGATGGCCATCTGACTCGATCGCTAAGCTTGGTAAACGTTAACGCCTTGCGGCATCGATTCAAATCGATTTGGACGAAAGTTACGAGAATCGATCCAACTAATGGAACGACTTCTGTTGGAATAAGTCCTAGATGCAGCGGGCTGTGTCTCGGCGAGTGAGCTCTCTACAAGAGTCCCTTCGACGGGACCGGACCGCTGTATGGTTTTCTTGGAGCTTTGCCGCTGGGCTTGATTGAAGTGCTTTTGCGTCGTTTTCATGGATGCAATTACAAATTTCGATGCAAGGGGAAAAGAAGGAAATCTAACAAAGTGTTGATGCATTGCAGGAGCTCGCGTAACTAAGGATTGACGTTGCGTAGCGCTTCGACGACCTGCACAAAGCAAAGTGATCGGTGGGTGATTCGGCCCCTTCTTTTCTACTCTGTCCCGCAAACTTATTCCTTGCTTCGAATTCATTCAAATCGAACGATGCCAAGTTAATTGCATGCCAATCCACTAAGTCCAAGAACTCGGGAAAAACGTATCGATTTAGAGAAATTCACTCTGAAAATACAAGTCTATCACATAAACCAGAAAGTTTAAGGTTCTAGTAAAAAGATAGACTATTTTACGTGCTGCAAAATATTATGAAATGTCGATCGTGGGTTATGATGCCTCGGATAATTTGGTGCCTACGGGACGCTAAATCGGAGTACGGCTTGGGGAAAATGAAATGTTGCATGAGTTGGGGCAAATGATAATGTCGTTCAATACTATCCGCGCTACACCAAAACTGGTTGCATATATAAACTGTTCACGCATTGGCATGGTCATGGACAGCTTGTGCACAAGTTGATATTTTCCATGAATCGATATCCGGGGCATCGGAATCGACTCGACCTAGGGGGAATGAATAATCGTACTTCGGCACTGATGTATTGTGGGACCGTCAGTCAGGCTTGCAACCTAGACTGAGCGGGCTGAAATGCCGTTGAGATAGTCCCACGTGATGTGTAACATCAATGACCGCATATAAGATAGTAGCATTCTCACCTATTGTCTTATTGCAGGTGTGAATATTATCTCTGTTTTTATGCAGGGACGAGCACGGCCATGGTAAGAAATATGATAAACTGCTATGGTTCACTGTATGCTTTATTAGGCAAAGATGGCTATCGAATATGAACTGAATTCATTTAGTTCTAATAGAAAGACAACTCTAAAGCATGCCTACCCTAACAAATCAGAGTCGGTTTAGACGAGTGGGTTCGTCTCGTCCACTTAGCAAGTGTGCTAATCCTATTCCCCCAATTTCCCCAGGTGCGACGGGCGCGCTCAACTAAACTGGAGCTGAAGTACGGAGAGGCATTTTGAAGCTCTTCCTATGCTGAAGTATTTTGAAGCCAATTCAATTCGACGGCTTTGTATAAAGGGGCGAATGTATGGGACGGCAAGCGTTAGTTCAGGCAACTTGTCGAATGTATTTCCTTATGTTTTCAATCAATGTAGCCGCAACGGCATCCAATGTAAATTATGACTTGCACTTCGTTGCAAGCTATGAATGAAAAGCATTTCTATCTTCCTATACTGCGCCTTATATTCTGATGTGATTTGTGAAGTTTCGACTTGGCGTATTTATATCAAAATCAAAAGATAACCATTTGAGAACTTGTCATCTTGCCTTGCACGAGCGCAACTCCAGGCTCGTGCGGCATCACGCCTTAGCGAGGACGATCGAATCGGCAAAGTAACACCGGGGACGAACGGTTTGTCGACTCGGGGCGTGACACTTGTGGTCGGTGAAAATTTCTACCGTATCTCCGTATAAGTAGTGCCTCCACAACTTAAGTGCAAACACCACTGCTGCCAGCTCCAAGTCATGGGTTGGGTAATTCCTCTCATGATCACGAAGTTGTCGTGACGCATAAGCTATTACCTTCCCATGTTGTATCAGAACACATCCTAAGCCTCTGCCTGAAGCATCACAATATACTAAGAATTCTCTGGTTCCATCTGGAAGTGCGAGAATGAGAGCCGTCATCAAGCCTCGCTTCAACTTCTCAAAAGAATCCTGGCACTCTGCTGTCCAAGCAAACTGCACCTCCTTGCGGGTCAACTGGGTCATTGGCGTCGAGATCCGGGCAAAGTCTGAAACAAATCACCGGTAGTAACCGGCCAAACCAAGAAAACTACGGACTTCTGCAACTGTGTTGGGCACTGGCCACGACTCAATAGCCACAATCTTCTGGGAATCCACTTCTACTCCTCCTCGAGTGATGATATGACCCAAGTACGAAATACGATCGAGCCAGAACTCGCATTTACTGAACTTGGCATACAACTGGTGCTCCCTGAGAATCTGAAAAACTATACGGAGATGCTGCTCATGCTCCGCCTCACTCCTGCTATAGACCAGGATATCATCTAGAAACACAATCATGAACTGATCCAAATAAGACATGAAAATACGATTCACGAGATCCATGAATACAGCCGGCGTATTGGTCGCTCCAAATGGCATCACTAGGAACTCCCAATGCCCATACCTTGACCTGAAAGCTGTCTTCGGGATGTCCTGCTCTCTGACTCTGATCTGATGATATCCTGAGCGTAAGTCGATCTTCGAGAATACTGCTACCCCTTTGAGCTGATCAAACAAGTCATCTATCCTCGGGAGAGGGTATCTGTTCTTGATTGTCACTGAGTTCAAGGTACGATAATCAACACATAACCTAGACGTACCATCCTTCTTTTTCACAAGAAGCATCGGGGCTCCCCAAGGCGATCCACTAGCATGAATGAATCCGTTGGTTCGAAGTTCTTCAATCATCTTGTACAAGATCTCTAATTCTGACGGTGCCATCCTGTAGACTCTCTCTGACACTGGGGCTGTTCCAGGAATCAAGTCTATGGTGAACTCGATCTCCTGTTCTGGCGGCATACCTGGAAGCTCTTCTGGGAAAACATCTGGAAACTCTTCGACTATCCGAGGCAACTGCACTGCTGCTACTGCCATCCGCAATACTGGAGGAGAAGGCTCAACTTCGCCCCGAGAAAAGGAAAACTCTGGCTCGCCTGGAATGCTAAAAACTACCCTACCAATATGGCAGTCTATTCTAGCATACTGGTTCCTCAACCAATCCATCCCTAAGACCACATCATAATCGGCCATCGGGAATTCTATCAATCTAGCGGGAAATTCCTTACTGCTAACTACGATCCGACACGAGGAAAACACTCTATCGACTCCCACAAGTCCGTTACCAGTAAGTATATTAAACCTTACTGATAATGACTCGGGCTCCAATCCTATCCGTGTCGCGAATCGTGCAGACATAAAAGAATGCGATGCGCCAGAATCAAATAAAGCTGAAGCTGGAAAGGAGTTGAAGAGAATAGTACCTGCTACTACCTCTCCTGGTGCCAATCCTTCCTCTGCGATCATCACCATAGCATGACTATGCCCTCGGGGTGCTGGTCCCCTCTACTGAAATCCTCGCTGCCTATTCTGACTCAAGGCTTGGGCTTTAGCATGCTGCTGGGGGTGTTGTTGCTGGAACGCCTAGGAATGAGGCGGCAAGGGCCTCGGCAATGGATACTGCTGCTACTGGACCGGAGCTGGTCTTCTCACCGAAGAACTAGAAAGGTTGGACGATGATGAACCACCCCTATTCGGGCAAGATCCAACCCTATGGTATGCTGCTCCACAAGCCAGACATAATCCCTGTGCCCTGCGACACTCTGCCACTACATGGCCTGGCTTCCCATAATGAGAACATCCCACTGCGGAAGACGGCTTCTGGTTCTGCTGCTGAGGGTACGTCGGGGTTGAATGTTGAACCGACGTCACTGAGGCCGCTCGTCTCGGAGCTCTAATAGTCAAAGCCCTGGCTGCCAGGGCTGGGGCTGAAGACTGATTCATCTTGCCGTGGGATCTCTTCCGACCTCCGGCCCTATCCACAATCCTCTGGGAGGTATACTCATGCCTCCTTGCTGCTCTCAAGACTGCATCAAAAGTCTGATGCTCAAACTGCTTAACTGCCAACAAAATCTCCAGGTGAAGCCCTTGCTGAAATTGCTGGGCTCTATCATACTCGGTTGCCACCAAGGTAGGAGCAAACCGACTGAGCCTCGAAAACTCGACCGCATATCCGTCGACCGTTCTGCCCATCTGCTTCAGATTGGTGAATCTCGTCTGTAGATCGTACCGAGCTACAGCATCAAAATACTTGGTCTGGTATCTCTCTCTGAATACTGTCCAAGCAATGGGTGCTGCTAATCCAACGGCTTGAGCCGCCCACCAGCTGCGGGCAAGATCTAATAACTGCAAGCGCACCACGGCTATCTTCTCGTTCTCTGGGGTCCTGGCTGCGTCTAGAATTACCTATGTGTCCTGAAGCTAAGCATCTGCAGCGATAGCATCTTTGCTACCGTCGAAGAATGGAGGGTTCGAGCGCTTGAAGCTGTTGGCCGCGCTGTTACCCTGATGACCTCCTCTGGTCAGAGCATCCGTCACTGCCTAGTGTAAGGCGTCTCCACGACGATCTTGGGAAGCTATCAAGGTCCTGACGAGACCTACCAAAGTGCCATCATCAGGTTCGGCAGGCTGAACTGGCTGGACTGGTGGCTCTCCGCCAGAAGGTACGACTCTGGAGGCTACTCCGGAATGCTAGGCTTGATCTCCGGGTTGCTGCTGAACCACGGGAAGTGCTCCTCCTTACTGACCGGCAGGTCCAGGAACGATGCCGCTAAAAAAAATGACATGGGAAACAATAAGGAAGGACCAGGACAGATCAACGATATAAGCATATGATCAGGACAAGAACCCAGGGATTCAGATGATACGAACAGAGATCAAGGGCGAATACTGATTGAGACATCTATTCGGTAAACCCTCACATATCTTGATTTACAAGACCTGCATGGGCCACCACTTAAACCATGTCACGCCCAGAACCAGAATACTGGAGAGCGGAGACAGACATAGCCAGGTACGTATATGAAATGGAATCCATCTCGCTATACGGTCACGACTGTCTAGATACATGAGGGTTTACTACAAGCCAACAGTCTCCTAGGGTCATGAACAAGCCTAGTGTCTCAATCACAAGCAAGTAGGTAAAAGTCACAAGATGTATGATCATTAAATATACAATAGTAAGGCGTCCCAAACATTATATATTCAGCTGATCATGAAGCTAGTCGTTACAAAATGTGAGAACTAGCAAGAGTTTAGTCATACATGATCAACCCTAGGATCTGTCAATCATGTTACAGCCCGTAGGCAGACAGTAAGTAAGTACAATCGAGCTAAACAGGTGCTCGTCGGCTAAACGTCTCAAAAGAATATTTTTACAATAAAGTGGGAGATCAAAAATAAACCCACTCATTGCCCTGGTTACGTCTAGTGGCCACCATCGGGCTGGAAAGTCGGTAGATCCTCTGGAGCTGCTTCGAAATTTGGCCATACAAAACCAGTTGGGTCAGATCCCAGAAAGAGCAAGTGCCTCAAAGGAAGCTTCACTTAGGAACTAAAACCAACAATTAGCACAGAAGATGATAATATATAGTTAAACTGGAGAAATATAACATCACGAGTATATACGGTAAGATAACCATGGAACCATTCAGGTGACCAGGTTACAATCCTTAAACCAAACAAGGACCGGAATTGTAACCCTTCGTCTGAACCGAACTTGGTTTCTCCCATTTATCAGCAAGGTAATATAAGAAAATCAGAACATGTAATAATCTTATACAGGATCAAGGCAAGACTAGACTGATTATTCCCCATTCAACAATCACGGCCAAGCAATAAGTACGGCTTGATACTTTAACTAGCTAGGGTTATCACAGGCCTAGTTACAAGCAAGATGCAGTAAGATTATTCCACAGCCACAAGCCCTGCAGACCATCCAGGTTACCCAGGTCGAAATTTAGGGATTGAATTTAGGTGGGTACATCGTCCAGGAAATGCATATACCCTTAAGTAGTTTGAAGGGTGCAACACTTGACAGTGTACTAGAAATGTGCCCTACTCGACGGCAGGCTACAGATCCCAAGCGCGCCCAGGTAACGGGATTGCCTGTAGCTGGAAGATCTCTTTATGACTAATTTATTAATCTAGTTATTAGCCTTAGTCCATTTCAGTAGGTACTCCTGACCGTGGTACTCAGGAGTCCCATCCTAGACATGATGCAAGACAGGACTGGATTATTTGTACAAGCACAATCGCCCACGGTGTCCAGGTTATTTATGCAGGTCATGTCATGTCAGGTAGCCGTCGCAACAGCTTATCAAGATATATCATGTCAGGTTTACTGGTCAGGAGTGCGCCACGACGGGCCACTATCAGGTCATGTTACTTGTCAAGCGTGCACCACTACGGGTCACTATCGTATTCAGGGTATATATGCAAGGCATCATAGTGCAAGCATTCAATCAGGAGACCCGAGTTATGTTGAGGTTACAAGACATGAGTTAACAATAATAAAAATAATTAAATAGCAGGGCAAGGCACATGGAGGAGCCCTGCGGCTCAGGATCACTAGAACCCATGCGGCCAGGAAGGCAAGGGCACATGCGGTCCCCAGAAGTCGGGTCTCATGCGGCCAGCGGAAGAGTGGGCCTCATGCGGCTAGGAATGGATGAGCGCATGCGACAGAATAGGGGCCTCAGCCCTATACGGCTGAACTGACCGAGTCCCATACGGCCAGGGGAGGACGGTGGCATATGCGGCTAGGAGTGATGGGTGCACATACGGCTGACGGGAAGCGAGTCCATACGGCTGGCGCGGATCGAAGCTCCATGCAGCCAATGGGAAAGACTGTATGCGGCCAAGAAGGAAGTAGGCTCATGCGGCTGAGGGCGAGTTGGACCCCATGCGGCTGGAAGGAACTGAGGACTTATGCGGACAAGGAATTCCAAGCGTATACGGTGCCGAGAAGTTCAGGTATATGCGCTCGATTCAAGTCCATGCGACTGGAATACAAGGGTCTCATGCGGCTGAGCGACTTGCCGCATGAATGTTCATACGGTCATGTACTGCCATGCGGCCAGAGAACTGTTCTTCTTCTTCAAAATTTTTGAAAAGAAGAACACCATGAACCCATGCTTCCAAGCTCCATGAAACCTTCATCCAGAGTCCAAATCCGAACTTTCATAGGTCAAAATGGGGCAGAACAAAATTCTTTACCACATGGAACTATCAAAACTTAGAAATAACAAGGTTAAGTAGATCAAAACCCAAGAATTCTGAAAATAAAATAAACTTAGATCTACAAGAATCTGGCCATGGAAAGTAAAAATGCCAAGTACTAAAGTATGTTAGAATGCTGTAAAGAAGAGAATAGAACAATAAAAATAGAGTTTCTCCATGAAGCAAGCTGTACTTGCCTAGACCTCTCTCTCTTTGGTAGGTGAAGAAGTTATGGTGGAGAAGAAGAAGAGTAATGAGGAGAGAGAAAGGAGAATGGGTTAATAAATACTAATGGTGGTGGTAGGTAGGAGTTCCCTTTGGTTCATGATGAACCAAAGCAAAACCAAGCCAAGCCGAACCAACCCAAGAATAAACCAAGCCAAGAAGAAAAGCTAAGCAAGGAATCATGCAATATAAGATAAAATACGTACACGTATTCTAAAATACGTAATACGAACCATAGGCATTACAAGACCTAAATAGCGTTCTACCGTCGGTACTTCAGTGTAGGCTGGGCATTGTCACACACCTGTACCCTTATACCGGGTACGGGTCATGACAGGCTTTCACGCTTTCCATCGAGGAGGTGCTAGCTGTAGAGGAGGTGGTTGCAGGTACTAGTCTCGTTCACTCTCATTCAGCTTTCGTTTATTTGATTTTGGTGCTTCGCATTCGTTCATATCTGTACGATTTGCGACACGAACTTGTATGGAGCCAGAGTCTTTACATGAAAGGTTGAATATACTTATTGATAACGATCTCGTAGGATTAGACCGAGTATATGCCTCATGTCGAGTCATAGCGTACGGGAGTGAGTTTTCCGCTAGGCTGATAAAGTTCTCTAGGCGATTATGATGTCGTTATTAGTATGGATTGGTTGAGTGTTCGACACTCTATTATAGATTTCCATGTTGACAATGTTATCTTTCGTGCTCTGGGTGAGGAGGATTTCTCATTCTCTAGAGACGAGGTAGAGTCTTCACCAGAGGTCATGTGGATGGCAGTAGCTGAGGAGGTACAGTTTCCCATAGTAGTTTATAATTTTCTCGATGTGTTCTCGAGGAGCTTCCGGGTATGCCTCCAGTTCAGAAGATTGAGTATTATATTGATTTGATTCCTGGAGCAGAGCAAGTATCAACGAAAGTCTATAGGATGTCTCCTTCAGAGTTGTTGGTGATGTATCAATCTAATGAGGAGCTTAGGACCAAGGGATTCATTCATCCTAGTGGATCATCTTAGGGAGCTCCGACCCTTTTTTTGAAGAAGAAGGATGGTTCATCGCTTATGGTCATTGACTATTGTCTGCTTAACACGGTGTCCATGAAGAACAAATATCCTTTGCACAAGATAGATGACTTGTTCGACCAGCTTAGTGGAGCACCTGTGTGTTCAAAGATCAATTTGCGGTCTGGGTACCATCAGATCAGAGTCAGAGAACAGGATATACCCAAGACGACATTTAGATCTCGGTATGGCCATTGGGAGTTCCATGTTATGTCTTTCGGAAAGCAACCAATGTGCTAGCAATTTTTATGGATTTTATGAATCACATCTTCATGTCCCACTTAGACCAGTTTGTGATAGTGTTTATTGATGATATCTTGGTCTATAGTCGGATAGGGGCAGAGTACGGGCAACATCTTTACATGGTTCTTCAAATTTTTTGAGACCATCAGCTTTACATGAAGTTCAGCAAGTATGATTTTTGCCTCAATAGTCTCTTTCTTGGGTCATATTTTTGCCGGAGGTGGTATTGAGGTGGACCCCAAAAAGGTAGAGGCTATCGAGTGTTGGCCAGTACCTCGTACAGCTTCATATGTACGTAGCTTTCTGGGATTAACAGGTTACTATAGGCAATTTTTGGCAGACATTGCTAGGATCTTCGTACCCTTGATACGACTGACATGTAAGGATATGCACTTTGATTGGTCAGATGCTTGTCAGGCTTTCTTCGAGAAGCTCAAGCTGAGTTTGATTTCGGCTCCTATTCTGACATTACCCGTTGGACCATGTGGGTTCATGGTGTATTGTGATGCGTTAGGCCGGAGACTTGGTTGTGTCCTTATGTAGCACGGTAGAGTGATAGCTTAAGTGTCTCGACAACTTCGAGAGCATGAGAAGAACTATCCGACGCACGATCTTAAGCTGGCCGCAGTTGTGTTTGCCCTCAACCTATAAAGGCATTATTTGTATGGGGATCGAGTGAAGGTTTTTACTGATCATAAAAGCTTGAGGTATGTGTTCACCCAGAGGGGTCTGAACATGGGGCAAAGAAGGTAGCTTGAGTTACTGAAGGACTATGATGTTGATCTTCAGTATCATCCGAGAAAGGCAAATGTCGTTGCAGACGCTTTGAGCAGGAGACCTGGAGTCTATTTCTTGACAGAGCAACGTCGCCTTCTGAGGATTTTCCTGAGATGGGTATTAAGGTTGTGCTACCTGGCGAGGCAGCTATGATGGCAGCCTTCCAGGTTCAGTCTAATATTATGGAGAGGATCAAAGCAACACAGTCAGGGGATGCCAGGTTTCAGCGACTCAGAGCGGAGTGTGTTGTAGGGCACAGAACAGAGTTGTACATCTATGAGGATGGGACACTTCAGTTTAGGAGTCATCTTTATATGCAAAACGGAGATATCCGGCACGAGATTATGACAAAGGCCCACAGTTCTCAAAATTATGTTCATCCAAGAGGGATGAAGATGTACCGTGATATTCGTTAGCATTTCTAGTGGAATGGTATAAAGAGAGAGATAGCTCGGCTTGTCTCTCGTGTGGGATCGGTGGTACCTCTAGAGGGGGGTGAATAGAGTTGAGCGGAATAAATATCCCCGATAAAAAAATTATTACAGGTAAAGACAATTGTAGACATATAATTAAAAATAGTAAGGTAAAACAGTAAGTAAATAGGAAAAAAGAAGCAGTACACAGACACCAAAATTTTATACTAGTTTTTCTCTGAGAGGACTAGTCCAGTCTCGAGTACTCATGTTTGATGTTAAATACACTATTTGAAATAGAGGTTATACCGCGTGCTTTACTCCGAAGGACACGCCAACTTCTTACACCGTCATTTTTCATCCGAAACCCACAAACAAACTTCAACACTGTCTAAAAAGCTCTTGTACTTGAAGCTAGTACAACTCGAAAACTTCTAATCGGAACACACATACACTTAGGAGAATGGGAGTTGTCTTGGAAATGTGAAGATCGAAAAGCTTTTTGTAATAGGAAGGCTTAGAATAAATAGGGAAGATGAAGAATGAGATGAGTTAGTAAAATGAAAAACTCTTCTCTATTTATAGGTATTTTTAGACCAGAGTTTGGGCAGAACTCGGTTAGGGCAAACGTTCAAATTTTTGAACGTTGGAGATCCAAAAGACTAGGTAGTCATTCTAACCATATGTGATTTTAGGCGACCGAGTTCGGGGCGAGCTCGGTCCGAGTTCGGGGGAGCTCGATCCGAGTTCGGCTAGGTGGGTTTCAGGGTTTATTTTGGTCCAGAATAGATTTTTGGATGTAGATTTGGTTTGGAGAGAAAAGGGTTTTGTTTTTGTGGGAAAGAACTTCTAAATGCTAGTGAAATGACTCAAAAAAATAGCCTAGACTCAATAACTAAAAAATACATAATAAAATATCAAAAGTTTACTTGACGAGCTCGGCTGCGATCTTCTGTAGTCTTCTTGCTTTACGTATCAAAGTCAGAGTTTTAAATCAATTATCGAAATCAAATTGATCATGGCTATATGGGCCAACAATCTTCCCCATTTTGATAATTTGATAAAACTACGATTGATACTTAACAAATGTTCACCTTGTTCGAAAGTAGGTTTGTATGGTATGAAAGTAGCTTGCTTATTGGTACATTAGCTTGCGCCTAAGCTTGCTCCTCCATAATAAATGACCAAGTCCTATCCTCAGAACATTTGACATCTAGCAAAAACATATCTCAAGCCATTTTTCAGAGCAACATGTAGTAATATTCAATATGTACATAGAATTAAGTATCATAGAATTCTCTCTCGTTTGTTAGATAATCAAAATAATAGAAATATGAATGTACTCAACACAGATGACAACAGATAGTGCATAAACTAGTAAAGCATAGAAGAAATCACATAACTAGAAATGCATACATAGAGTGCTAAACTGTCTCAGAAAATAAAAAAACAACTAATACGTGCCAAACTGAAATACTAAACTATTCACATAACTAGAAATGCTTTGAAGAAGCATATACTACTAAAACTTAGAAATGAACAAACCAACCAGAAGTAAATAGTGACACTGTATCTTTAGACGTCATCCTCAATCATCATCCTCATCATCGTCAGCATCCGTTGTCCGAGAAAGGTTCCCAGACTCAGCAGTGCGGTGTGGATCATAGCGAGAAGCAGCATAGTCAAAATAACGTTGAGCCTCCGGATCATCAATCCGATAACTGAGCACCAAGGTGTCACGAACCATGGGAATGAGACCGCCATGGTTGTGAGCAAAATTGTAGCTAAAGTCCTTCATGGTGCTGGTCATGGCCTGGAACTGTAGTGTGGTACAGAAGTCCATAGATTGGAATCGGTCTATCATCAAGGCCTATAAAGACTCAAGAATGACACTTGTGGGAGAATGTGAAGGATGGAAACTAGCTGATGGGTCAACAATAGGAGGAGGAGGTGGAGGAGCCTGTACTGCTGGAGTAGGAGGACTCGATGATGTACATGAAGATAAGCATGTGGTGCATCTGGAGGACAATCATCTAAGACGATATCGAAATACTCAAAGTTATACAGAAGATACATCGCGTATAGAAGGTTTCACGATTTCTTGTGACACTGTTCCATAGCGGCGATAAGAGTCTTAGGTAGACTAAACGGAACTTGAAAGTGGAGATGATAAATAGCAGAAAGCTCAAGATAGGCGATATCATCGGTGGATGTTTGTTTGGGAAGAACGGTAGAAAATACCATCCGATGCAAGTCATAGAAATAGTCATTCATAAATTTTAGTCGAAGGCGAGCTTTAAGACGTGGATTGGGTTCACATAATGAGTCACAAAATGAATCAAAAGTCACGTGGGCAGGAAATTGAGATTTGGTGATATCCACTAGTGCTTTCCCTTCAGTGGGGATATGAAGCATAAGAGCCAAATTATCGGCATCAAATTCAATGTCTATCCCACCGACTTTAGATTTAACCATACCATTCATGACCGTAAGATTACAATAAAATATTTAAATAGATAGGATAACTAGATTGAACCAACTCTTCAAAATTAAAGTGTTAAAATACAGATAAGTGACCAAAAAATAACGTGAAGTTGATTGGGGTCCCCGGACAAATTGTCCGTTCGACAAAGTTAGTGAACGACTCTTTGGATGCATCAATGGAGACAAAGATGAACTCATCAAAATAGTCACCATCCGGCACGGCGGGACTAAAAAGTGAGACAGAACCTTCCTCTTGAACATTAGAGGAGGAAGCTTCTCCAATTTTTTCTTCTTTTTGGAAGCATGAGAAACTTTGGGAGCCATTGAAATTTGAAAGTAGAGAAAAAGGTAGAAATATACCAAAATTAAGTAGATAATGTGGAAGAGAAACCCGAAAGAGCTCCAAATCCAAATTTGTAGACCTTGGGATGCTAGGAAGAAGGACTTTAGGGTGGCTAGGGTTAGGGTTTTCGGGTGGTTTTTGTTGTTGTTTGTGTTTGGAAAGATGATGATGTGGGGTTTATAAAGAAGGGGGCCCGACTGTCCAGCTTCTGTTCTAACTCACCAATGACCAAGTTCGGCCCGAGTTTGCCTAAAGCTCGGTCTGAGTTCGGTCCCTTGGTCGTCTGAATAGACTTGGGCAATTTTGATACAGATTTTAACATTGACACAAAGTATTAATTAGAAATGCTTGTATTGATGAAAAATAATTAATATTAGGTAACCGAAATGAACAAAATGTATTAGATACTTTGGGTTAGTAGTAGGGGCCGGATCCCAGCTAGCGATAGTCCAAAGACACTTGGCACCGTGTCACTTAGACTTTTACATCATTTTGTCAAAAGGGCCCTTTCAGCTTATAACCAAAATACTTTCTACAATTTTATATATTCAGGTCAAGTAATATATAATTATAAAACACCAAAGTCCAAAATTCCTAATTCTCTTCATCTAAAGTTTAAACAATCTTCAGCTAGGGGTTTAGAGAAGATGTCAGCTAATTAACGTTCTGTGTCGACATACTCTAAACAAATATCTCCTTGTAGAACATGGTCTCTAAGAAAATGATGTCTTATTTCTATACGTTTAGTTCCAGAGTGACAAGTAGGATTCTTTGTGAGATTTATCGAACTAGTGTTATCACAGTAAATTAGGATGTGGTTGTAAGACAACTGATAGTTTTCCAAGGTTTGTTTTATCCATAAATTTTGGGTACAACAACGTTCTGCGGCTATATATTCAGCCTGAGCTATTGATAACGCAACAGAATTTTGCTTTTTAGAAAACCATGAGACTAAGAATTTTCCTAGGAAATGACATATGTCACTGGTACTTTTACGATCGGCCTTGCATCCAACAAAACTCGTGTCCGAGTAACCAATCAGGTCAAACAAATCGATTTTTGGATACCATAGACCGGTTTTCAAAGTACCTTTAAGGTATCGTAGGATACGCTTAACAGCGCTCACATGTGATTCCTTAGGACAAGCCTGATATGTTACACACAAGCATACTGAAAATATAATGTTTGGACGACTAGCAGTTAAATAAATTAAACTACTAATCTTACCTCTGCAATTACGTACTTCAGTTGGTTTACCACTTTCTTCCATATCAATCTTGGTAGACATTGCCATAGGAGTTCCGACTGGTTTGGCATTGTCCATATCAAACTTCTTTAGCAGGTCTTTTTCATATTTGGCTTGATTGATGAAAATATCTTGTGAATTTTGTTTGATTTGTAGCCCAAGGAAGAAAGTTAGTTCTTCCATCATGCTCATTTCAAATTCACTCTTCATACACTTAGCAAACTCGTTACAAAGCATCTCACTTGTTGATCCAAAGATAATATCATCTAACTAGATCTGCACTAGTAAAATATTCTTATCCATAGATTTTGTAAAAAGAGTAGAGTCAACCTTTCCTTTTAAAAAAATGTGTTCAAGTAAGAAGGAACTAAGGCGCTCATACCATGCACGAGGTGCTTGTTTGAGTCGGTAGAGAGCCTTACGAAGCTTGAATACATGATATGGTATTTTAAAATCTTCAAATTCAGGAGGTTGTTTAATAAAAACTTGTTCTATTTATAAAACCATTAAGAAAAGTTCTTTTGACATGCATTTGAAAAAGTTTAAAACCATGAAAACTTGCAAAAGCATATAACATACGAATGGATTCTAGTCTAGCAACCGGAGCATATGTCTCATCGTAGTCAATGCCTTTTACTTGATTATAGCCTTTTCTACTAGGCATGCTTTGTTGCGTGTGATCTTACTATACTCATCTAATTTATTTTGAAAAACCCATTTAGTACCAATGATCGGGTGATCACTAGGTCTGGAAACAAGTTTCCAAACTTGATTCCGTTCAATCGGATACCAATTGGGGTAGGAACAAAGATGATTTCACCTCAACAAGTGCCTATCGCATCTATATTGGTCACAATCCGATATCATGTAGTTCAAAGAAACAAAGGATCGTGGCTTGCGAATACCGAGCTGTGGCTACCACAATTGCAGAAATTCATTGGATTTGTTCTCTACTCATGGAGCTTCATGTTTTTATACCTCAACAATCGGTTATCTATTGTGACAACATTGGTACAACAAATCTGTGCTCAAATTCAATATTCCATTATCGTATGAAATATATTGATCTTGACAATCACTTCATCAGGGAACAAGTTCAAGGAGCTTCTCTTCGAGTTGTCTATGTTTTCTCTCTGACCAACTAGCTGATGCACTCACCAAACTTCTTTTTCGCTCTCGCTTCCAACAATTGGCGAACAAGAACGGGATCACCTCATAGTGCTCTATCTTGCCGGGACATAATAAAGATATTTGACCATAAATGTTAATATATACGATTTTATTATATTATAATAAATAGGATCCTGATTTGGAGTATTGCCTAACCGTAAGATATTTATAGAAAATTAATTACCTACTATATATTGGTAGTTACCTATTCTAGAGGCGTTATTGTAGGAGATTAATTACCTAGTATAGATTGGCAGTTATTCTTGATTGGCTGTATTGTATATATTCAGCTTGATTCAACATAATAAATATGCCATAATTCTCCAATATTACTTTCTCTCTCAAATCCATCATTTTTAATCAAATATTCTCTTAGATTGTTGGATATGTTACCTCACACATATAAAATAATAAGATTAAAAATATCGGTCTTTTGGGAAGTCGTGTATGAAGTACTGCCCTAAGAGAATATTCGAGGTCTATGTGCAGACTTTATCTCGAATCCTCCTAGAGATAAAACCCCCTTACTATCGGCATTCCATCATTTCACACAGTTTTGGAAGAGTGACCCGAACTTAGCTTTGCCCAAAAATTTAGAATGAAAACAATAAAAAAGAAGATAATTTTATGAAGTATAGGAGGAAGAAAGACATAGGGAGGAGGAAGAAAGACAGAGTTTTTCTTCACCAAATACCGTACTTGACACAAGAAAAGGGAACCAAATATATACCCATGTCCCATCTCAACATATTTTATATGATTCAGTGGAAATAAATATGATTAGGCTATTTAAGGAGCTTTTAGGTATTGATAAAGGCCAATGGTTATGAGCCTTAAATGCTAAAAAAAAGGTCACTATAGTTGGTTTTGTTCCAACTAAGAATACAATAATATTTATATATTATGACTTTTAATCCTCGTTAAGCAGGGGCAGACTCATAACATATTTATATATTATGAATGTTAAGCCTTATTTTACAAGAAAGGATGGATGTCTTGGGTAAAATTCACTACGTTAGTGACATGTTTATGCTTTATCTATTTATAAAACTATTAACCGACCTTAGAGAAAGTAGAAAGATCACATAATTATTGTGTTAGTTTATTCTTGTTTTACTTATTCTCACATGATTATTGTGTTGGTTTAGGTGAGTCAGGTTGAGTCCGCTCACCAGTGCATTCCCTAATGTGTTGATTCCCTCCTCTACAGGTATGAGTAGTTATTTGGACATTCTAAGGCATTTGGAGCGCATTTGTCAATTTGAAGCTTTTCTTCTGGAAGATGTTATATTTTGTTTATAAAGGATCAAAATAGAGGCTTCCCAGTGCATTCCCTAATGTGTTGATCCCCTCCTCTACAGGTATGAGGAGTTGTTTGGACATTCTAAGGCATTTGGAGCTCATTTGTCAATTTGAAGCTTTTCTTCTGAATGTCAAAAACGATCGAATCAAAATAGAGGCCACACCAAAAAAAAAAAGAAATCTAACCACGCAAAAAGGGGAAGAAATCATGTCCAACGGGAAAACCATGATAATAAGAATGCTCAGTTGGCTCATAGGGACAAAAACTTTAAAAAGAAGAAGAATTGGCATACATTTATTTTTGTAAAATCCATATGCTATCATTATAGCAAGAGAGACCATTAGTCTCATACCTACTGTACCCCTGCAAATAGGCCCGAACTTGATATGAGGCCTATCAGGCGGCTGCCTTAGGTCCAAAATTTTAGAGGGCACCAAGTTTTTCAATATATTATTTAATGTATGTGGCCAATTTTGAACTAAGGTTCAAAACATGCATTCTACTCCTTTTAGTTCGGTAGTTCGGTCAAACAATGTTATAGGATATCTAACCGTCTAATACTAGAATACCAAGAGACAAGTAGGTTAGTCACAATAAAGAAAAACCTTGGTGCAATCAATGTCAAAATCCTCTCACCTTCCGTCGGTCTAACATTTTAATGCTCTCAATCTCCTCTACCCTTCTGTCATCGTTAATCTCCCTCACTTTCTCTCTCTCTCTCTCTCTCTCTTGAAGGTAATTGAACAATAAAGCAAGTTACAATTTTTTTTCTTCTTCTTCTTATTATCATTAACATTGCTAGCTTTCTTTTTATTTGTTTGTACCATTGGTTAACTTTTTTAATTTGGAACATCTTCAATTTTATTAGTATTTATTATGACATATAATATTTTTGATATATATATTTAATTTCTATTTTATTCCTTAAATTTTGTGGTGATAATTCTATTGTATTATCGTCCATGAAAAAGATTTATATAAACATTAAGCTTCGAGAGCACTACTTTTATAGTTTGCCTTACGTCTCAAATTTTAATGTCCGGCACTCCCTGCCAACAAAGTAGAAGAGTATCATTCATTGCTGCAACACAAAGAGACCAATGTGTTCCAAACAGATAATCCTTTGGACACATTATTTGTGTTGGGAGACTTACCAACATATGGAGGAATAAGTCATTATATTTAGGATTAACAAATGATGAAATAAACTTTTCTTATTCAGTAATTTGGTTGTTATTTACGATAATTTTTGCATTAATATATTTTCATATATATTACGAAACTTAATTTTTTCTCAAGAATGAAAGTGGAGAAGCTAGATGTCTGGTCGACAATGCAACTACGCACACTATCCTCCGTGAACAGATATATTTTCTAGCTTCATCCCTAAGCAAAACTCGTTGACAATCCTATATGGTACATTAAATCAAATAGAGGGGCACGGAATTGCCCATTTCACATTGTCCAATGTTACCAAATTACTATTGAAGATGCCTTATATTCTCTATGTTTCGGAAGAACGTTGTGGAGTTTTATTTAAGGATATTCAACAAAAATAATATTGAGACAACTGAAGAAAATAGAGTGGAGTATCTCTGCATAATTCATAATGCATACAAACATGAGTGTATAATAGAAAAGACAGCATACTGTAGGATCGATGGCACCTCTAGAGGGGGGTGAATAGGGTGCAACGAAAAATATTTACCAATTTAAAAACTAAGCAGGTAAAGCAAATATATAAGTAAACTTAAATGCAATGAAGTAAAGCAATAAGTAAGTGGAGGCAAAAAAACAATACGTAAACACAAAGGTTTATACCGATTTCCCTCTGAGAGGACTAGTCCAGTTCGCGAGAACTCTTTCTCGCTATAATCCACTATTTTGAATAGAGGTTACACCACGTGCTTTACTTCGAAGAACACTCCAACTTCAACACCATCGTGTTTTTATCCAAAGCCCACAATCAAACTTTAAATACCTTTCTGAAGAAAACTTTTATACCCTAATCGGAAACCACCGGTACGAGAAGAATGGGAGTTGTCTTGGAGATTTGAAGATTTGTGCTCTTTAAGATAGATAGAAAGCTTAGAAATAGATAGAGAATATGAAGAATGAATGAGTGAATAAAAATAGGAAATTCTTCTCTTTTTATAGGATTTTCTAGGACAGAGTTCAGGCAGAACTCGGTAGGCTAACTTTTATAATTTTGAACGTTATAGATCCAAAAGAATAGGAAAATATAGCTGATCAGGAGTGATCCAAGGGGACCGAGTTTAGTCCGAGTTCGAGCAGACCTCGGCCCGAGTTCGGTTGCTAGGGTTTCAGGGTCATTTGATTTGGTTGGACTTTTGGATATTGGTTTGGCTTGGGATCAAAGAATGGATTGGTTTGTTTTTGGTTCAGGATAGAACTTCTAAATGCCAATGATCCAGACGCACAACTTTCTAGACTCAATAAAAAAAATACAGAATAAAGTATAAAAGTAAAGTTGGGATAAAATATACGATCTTCTGTTTCTTTTCATATCGAGCTCGAGTTTTAAGTCAATTATCGAATTAGTTTGACCATAGCTAAATAGGCCAACAATCATCATAGTAGAGAGTTCATACATAGTCATAAAACTGAAGTAGTAGAGAGTTCATACAACTAGTCAAATAAATTGAAACTGATAATGCTTGAAAGAAACATATATCACTAATACATAGTCATAAAAATGGAAAAACATAACCAGGGATGGTCTATCATGAGAAAACATATCCTCAATCATCATCTTCATCATCATCATCAGGAGCACCTACCACCCTGGAAGGACCGGTCTCAGCCACACGGTTAGGATCATAACGGGCAGCAGCGGTCAAAGTATCGCTGAGCCTCTGGATCATCAATGTAATACCAAAGTCTAGTGGGATCACGAACCATGGGGATATGACCACTAGGGTTTTGAGCAAGGCTGTACAAAACATCCCACACATAGTTGGATATAGCCTGAAGCTGAAGGGTGGTACAAAAGTTCATGGACCGAAACTGATCCATCATGAGAGCCTGAAGTGACTCAAGAGTAACACCACTGGAAGGATGAGTATGATGGGTGTCAGCAGCTGATGGGTCAACTAGAGGTGGATGAGAAGCCTGAACTACAGGAGCAGGAGCAGTACGACGGTGCTCATGAAGATAAGCAGGAGCCCCATGTAACTGCCTATTTTCAAAAATGAGGGTAAATTTGTCATTTTCTATATTCTAATATTTTATGAATATTTATTTATTAGTATTGTATTTTTGGGGGACTATTTAGTCGGGTTAGAGACTCTTCTTGTTTTGACTTGTGTTTGTGGCCCGGTTAGCTTAGACTCTAGTCGAAACCCATTGATTACAAAGGCATGGCCCAGAAACCCAACTCATTAGGCTAGTACATTTAGACTAATCCCACATGGCAAGTTAGTTCATTTAGAGATTAGAACTTGGACCAATTTGAACCCAAATCCTTGTATGACTTAAATTAACCAAAGGGGGCCTATTAGGGGCTAGCTAGACATTTCCCATTAGCCCTAACCCAAACTTTATGGCCAGCCAAGGAGGGGAGGATTCTTTCCACTTCATTTTACAAAGTAGCCTCCATTTTTTATTTTGGTGTTCTTCTCCAATTTGAGAGCAAACCCTATTGATTTCTCTCCCAAATCCACTCTTTCCTCCACCAAATTCTCTTATTCTTTCAAGAAGAATAAGCCTACAAGGATTATGGAATCAAGAGCAAGGAGGAGAGTCCATTTGCTAGAGGAGTTCGTGTCAGGTTCGTGTCCATTGGTTGTTTATTAGGAAACCACTCCCAATATGTATCTCTCTCTCTCTCCCTCTTTAAACTCTCCATTTCTATGCATATAAGTGGTTTTGAACCCATAGGAACCAACCCCGATATAGGGATGACCCTTAGGAATGATTTAGAGGCTCATTTGAGTCCTCATTTGGAAGTTGGGATAGGTTTTGTGTCATCCATGGAAGAATTCCGAGGGTGACACACTAAGTGTTTGTGGAAATGCCTAATAGGTTATTTAGAATCCTAATTCTGTTTTGTGCATGAATGAGGGTAGGTTAGTCATGGTTAAGGTGTCCCAATTGGTTTTTATATGGATTCCTATATATATATATATATATATATATATATATATATATATATATATATATATATATGTATGTATGTATTTTTGACCCACAAGTCATGTATATATGTAAATATATGTAAATTGGTATATATTTATGTATGTGGACTGTTTTAGATAAAATCTATAAATATATAGTGTGTGTGGTTGTGTCTTGTGTGAGAGTGAGAGAGAGGGAAGCATGGCTAGCTAATGGCCATCTCATTTGGCCTTGGTTTGTGGTGGTTTGGATAGTGGTTGTGTGTTGTGAGTGTGTGTTTGAGGAAGGGGGAGGTTAGATGTGGTAGTGTGAGTGAAGAGGGATATTTAGATGGATGTTAGAGTGTATGTGTGTGTTTTTGAGGAAGGGGAAGATTAGAGTGTGGTAGTGTGCTAGTGTGAGAGTGCTTGTGTTAGAGTGTGTGTTTGTGAGTTGTAGTATGAGTGAGAGGAGAGTGAGAGGGAACTTGATGTGTGTGTGTGTGTGTGTGTGAGTGTGAGTGCATGGTGGAGTGTTAGATGTATGTGAGTGAGATAAGAAGGGATGAAGGAGAGAGGAGTGCAGCCCACAGTAGCAGCAGCATAAACTGCCTGCAGAGCAGCAGCCTGCACCAGCAATTGCTAGCCGTAGCAGCAGCCTTTTGCAGCCATTTAGAGCAGCAGCAGCATGGACGGAGGGGGGGCAAGTTGCATCCACTTGTGTGTGCGTGTGAGTGGTTAGGAGGATTAGTTTAGTTAGTATCTTAGTTTTTAGTTAGTATCCTAGGATACCTAAGTGAGTATCCTAAGTTAGATATGTTAGAAGTGAGTATGTTAGATAAGTTAGTGTCTAGAAGTCTAAGTTAGTATCTTAGTATATGTTAGAAGTTAGATATCTAAGTTAGTAACTAGTTGGATGTTAGTATCCTAGGATAGTGTCTAAGTTAGTATCTTAGGATGTTAGTGTCCTAGGATAGTATGTTAGTTAGTATCTTGGCTAGATAATTAGTGTCCTAGGATAGTTAGATAAGTTAATATCTTGAGGGTATCAAGAGAGGGGATATTAGGATATGGGTTATAAGTTAGTATCCTAGACAAGTTAGACATCCTAGGATGAGTAAGTTAGTGTCTACGTTAGAATGGTATCTTAAGTTAGTGTCTTAGGATATAAGAAGTGAGTATCCTAAGATACATGTTAGTATCTTGGATAGGGTAATGTTAGTATCCTAGAGTTAGGATGAGGTAAGTTAGTATCTTACTAGAAGTTAGTATCCTATGTTAGAGGTTAGATCTCACTAGAAGTTAGTGTCCTAAGATTAGTCTATGTAATAGATAGTCTCTAGAGTATATTTCTATATACATATTAGAATATCTTAGGGAGTTAGTGTATGTTAGATACATGAATAGTATCTTGGGATATCTAAGATAGTATCCTAGATAGATATGTTGATGTCTTGGTATGAATTACCTATAGCCTAAGGATAAGGTATTAGCTAAGGTATTGGGATTTACCTAGATGGCTAAGGTAATGGGTATGATGTTAAGGTAGATAGTTAGATACTAGCCTAAGGTAGATGGTATATCTTTTAGCCTAATATATTGAGTTATCTACTAGCCTAAGGGTAGAATATTACTAAGGTAAGGGGGTTACCTAGACTAAGGTAATGGGGTATTACATTGATGGATAGGGTATTAGGATATCTTGGTAGGTAATGACCAGAATTAGGATATCTTGGTAGGTAATGACCAGAATTATGATATCTTGGTAGGTAATGACTAAAGATTATTTGACTTAGATATGACCTTGTTTGACCAGGGTTGGCTATTTTGACTGAAAGTCAAAGTAGAGTCAACATCTAACCTAGATTAGACTAGGAGTTGACCGTAGTTGACCAGTTGACCAAAAGTCAACTGTAGGTCAATTATTGACCTAGTTTGACCTAAATTGGATTTTGAAATGACCAGAGTTGACCAGTTGACCAAAAGTCAACTGTAGGTCAACCTTTGACCTAGATTGACCAAGTATGACTTAGTTTGACCTAGTATGATCTAGTATGACTTAGTTTAATTTAGTTTGACCTAGATTGCATAGCATGCTCTAGAAAATCATTTCTAATACTGTTAAACCCTATTTAACTCATGTATATCTCATCCTTAGGTCTGTGACTTCATTATGAGCCTCGATTCACCGTTGACATTTCTACCGGACCGTAGGCGAGTATATTCTCTGATAATATTTTTGTTTTAAGATATCGTTGATGTTTCTTATATTTAGTGTAGATATCCTTGATCTCTTGACAGATTGTTCACACGGATTGGTATTTGTTTGGATCCCCTCATGAGATGTTATTCCTTGTATTCCTCGGTATATCTTGTGTAAACCTTGTCCTTGTTCCTTTTGCATTGTATAGACACGATTCCTGTGAAGGCTTGCGACCTTCTTAGAGAATTCGTGTCATAACGTGTCATGGTTGGATCCACTATATCAGTAGGGGAACGGGGAGTGTTAGTGTAGATATGTGGTCATACCCCTATTGTGCAAGTATTAATTGTGAGTGTTAATCATACACACCACGTATGATTAACCAGGCCATAAACATTGTGCAAGTTCCCAAGCCGGCCACATGTCAAAGCTGGTATTCACTCACATAGATAGTATGATTCTTGACTCTTGTACATGATATGATCAGTTTTTTTGCCAATGCCCTAGCTATAGTTTATAGCTTTAACCTTGACATGTTACTTTTATGTACTTTCCATTTCACATGTATATCATTTCTATTTACTGCTACATATTCTTTATCGTCTAACTAGAACTGTTATTGGAGATTATGCTCATTCCATCCTGACTGGATATGTTGATAAATTTTTACAGATGACAGCAAGGACGAGTGTCCTACCTACTATGGTCCTCATGACATAGTGGGCATAGACCGGGAGACCCTAGTCCATCAGGGGTTAATTCCAGCCGATGATGCACTAGTGGTAGCTCAGCTAGATTAGATTTGTACTGTACTTTGTCTCCAGATAACAATTTCGCATGTTATTATTTTTAGAATTTATATTTGAGATTGTTGCCTCTAAGACTCTAGACCTGTATTATTCTGTATCGGATTTTCTGGATAATATTTTCATATCTTGTTGTTTTTATCTTTCGATATCATTTATCCTTCTTAGAATATTATGATTGAGTATATTATATTGTCATTGCTTGTCCTCCGTTTGGAGTTGACCATTTCGACAGGTTTTGATATTATAATTATTGTTAGTTAGTAGACATACACATCATTCTATGCTGTTTCTGCAGTATAGGCTAGGATGCTGTCACGCACTCGTGCCCCTACTCTGGTTATGGGTCGTGACACATTTTTAGTGGTGGCCCATGCAGGTCAGAAGTCGCAATTAGTGCGATGTCGTAGTGGTGCTCGACTTAGAGTGCTGCTACGAGCCAGCTGTAGGTTTAGAAGATATAGGCGATAGGCTAAGGATACTCAATCATAATTAGGATTACTTGAGAGATTCTAGGGACGACCCCTGAGAATTTCACTATAAACCTTATCTCGGAGTCTATTTGCACTTGTCTCCGTACATTCTTCCTTGTTCGTTGTTGAATTTCATTCTTGGAGTTCGTTGTTGACTTTGACTAGTATCAGATGAGTTTTACAAACTAGGTTAAGGTATATTCTGATGACATATTTAATGAGGACAGTATGAAGGTAGATGTCTACTTTGGTTATGGAGTCTAGAGTTTATCGCAGCCATACTAAGCTGGCATGGCGAAGACGTAGAGCCCGGCTTTGGATGTACTTACATTAGTTATGAAATTTAGAGTTCTCGCTGTGAGGACCCTAATTTTTGGAAATTATTTTTTATTTATTTTATAGTATTTCTATTTATTAGGTTATATTGTATATTTAATTATGATTATATATGTACTTTTCCGTGTCCTTGAATTTTGGAGCACAAGACATGTCCATCTCTCGAAACGTTCTTCATGAGTTTAAAAGTAGACAAGTCCACCTTCAATTTGATATATCATGTCCTATCCAAACTTGTCCCTTAGCATTCTTTTGACTTCGTACAACTTTGGGTCAATTTAGGCCATATGATTATTTACCGTAATTGTAGACCTAACTTCCAACTTGAGTTCATGAGTCGACAATGATCAAAACCATTTGACCCAGAATATGATTTTGACCCATTTTGAGACTACGACACACATGCCAAGGGTGCCACTCAATCGAGTTCCCATGTGCTATTTATTTGCGAATGGCACAAGAGGCTCATGGGTTGACTTTTCGAGTTCGATTTAATTAGAAATTATGTTTGGACCCTAACCTAGCCAACCCTACTTTGTAGACACATGTTAGGTTGCCATGACTTAGTAGAATTATTCTGAATTTATTTTAGGCCGAATAGAATTAAATACAATTATGTATATATTTGATTATATTTAAAATAGCCTAATTCTATATATGAATATGGCCTTAGCCATGGTTAAGTTTTGGAGAGCAAGATAACTAAGAATTTTGGTACAGTTAGTGAATTCATGTGCTTTAACTAGTATTTTAGCCATGCTATGGAAGGTCTGGCCATAGCAGGGTCCCAACGAGGAAAACTAGTCAAAATTGTGACTTGACCTTATAAGTGGTTTAATAAAATAGTTATTAAGACTTTTGACCTTGTAAACCCCCTAAAATTCCTACTAAGATTTTTTTTAAAAATAAATTGGTATTTACTTGTACTTCGTAAGCAAGTCGCGTTCTCGTATTTGTGCGTCGCGCGCGAGTTTTCGATTCGAAATTGCTCGTCGAGTGCGAATATGTGCGAGGTACATATTTTTATAAAACATTTTATACGAGATTTTATTTATATAGAAGAATTTTAGTTTTTAAAATAATACGTGATAAATATTTTAATTACATAAAGTTGTAAAAATGCCACATCGAGATTCACCACAATTTATGTTTTTATTATAATACAAGTAGTAGTTTAGAAAGATTTTGTTTTATTTGCGTGAGAGTGACATGAAATAAATTTTTATCTATTATAAAAGAGGTATTTCAAACATCTAAAGAATTATAGTAGTTTTCGAAATTCCTTATAAATATTTTTATTAATTATAAAAAGTATTTTGGAAAATCTTCTTGATTGATATTTAATAAATTATAGATATTTTAAATTGAAAGATATTTGTAGTTGAGATTATCTATATTGAATAGGATTTAAATAGATTTTAAATCAAGGTTAGAATTCATCTATATTGGACTTTGATTGGATGGAGCTACTTTAAATCAGTTTAGATTAAATATGGTATTATCTAATGGGCATTCAAATCACCCATACTCCTTATCCAACTGGGAACCTCCACCTCCTATGTAAGGAGAGCCTCATTATTCTTTTTCTCCATAAATTCCACAAGCCAAAACTTCCAACACAGATGTGCATCGTGTCTGTGTCTTTCCAATATTTTACTTAATTCCTTTACATATACAACCATGATCTCCTCCTCCCTATCCATCGATCCCGATCCGATCCAGCATACCAATCATAATCGCCCCCGCCATTGCCACCACCATGGGCGACCACCCGAGGCCGGACCCGGCCAACACCACCACCGTCGTTAGTCATCATCATCACCATTTCCCTGAAAGACCAAAACCACAAAAAGAAAAGGGAGAAGAACACGAACCCCCGCCGTGCCGACCGTCAGATCCAGTCATGGGCTCGCCGCGGCGCCTCCGCCTTTCCGAGTCCACCTCCTTCTGCCGTTTCCCCGTGCCTTGCCGATCTCCTTCGTTGGAGCTGCGTACCACCGAACCACGCGACGGCCCTCGTAGACCACCGGCGTCCACTCCAGCCGAGCCGCTCCGCCTCCCCTCTATCGCGCGGCCATTCGGCAGCCTCGTCACCCCACATCGAAGTGCCCTCCGTACCTCGGCGTGGGCGCTGGAGCGCTAGGCGCCATTCCAGCCGAGCGTTGCCTCTGCTGATCCCCACTGAAGCCCACCGATGAGCCGATCTCCCTCCAGCTTCTCGCTTCTTCCCTCCTCGTAAGCCCTTGTTCCCCTTCTCCCTGCTGCTCCCTCGCGGCGAACCGCGCCGGCAGCGCGCCAGGCCGCCGTTCAGATTTCCCAGGGAGTCAACCTCCTCATGCCTGAGCTCCGCTCGCTGCCGATCTTGGCTTGCCGCCACCGCTGTCTCGAGCCGCCACCACTTCCAGTGCCGTTCGACGACCGCGTCGAGAGCCGCGTCATCCGTCGATCGATCGTGCCGCAGAGCTCCTCCCAGTGATTTCGTCTCTCTCCTTTCTCCTTCCTTTCCACCTGCTCTCTTCCCACTCTTTATGTCCCCTCCCTCTATTTGTTGTTTGCTGTTGTCTTATATCATTGGTTTTATTATTTGTTAATATCAATATAATTATTAGCTAGTCTATACAATGAATAAAGTTTTATTATTCTATTAAGTATTAATTAACATATTTCTACCATTATAGTCACTAATCACTATTATTTATGGTTATTACTATCAAATGTTTCATTATTTTCATTATTAATTTTTTTATAAAATATTTACATAGTATTTTTAGAGTTTTATTTAATATTAGGCTTGAGCCTATAGGAAACTCAAAATTGATATTTGATACCCTAAATATATTATTACAATATTACTTTACACATTATACATTGACAAAATTAGGTTTAATGATTTTCTAAATTTCAAGTATTTATCTAAAATTATATGGTTTACAAATAAAATAAATAATTTCCAAATTAGTCTACATAAAATTTCTAATAGAGTTTCTAAAGGCATTTGACTAGATAATTACTTTCTAAAACAGTTTTCGTATTAAAATTTGGTTGTTCTCAATCATGACTAATCAATCCTCCTATTTTTCAAATCTAGCCATCTCGGTGTCAACCTTAGCTAATTGAAGTACTCTGGATACCGTCAGACCGTCGCACACCCGCAGGCAAGACACCTTGCCTTTACTGTTTATTTATTGCTCAATATCATGCATGTTTTTTTTTTCAACATCGTATGTAGATGCCAAATTATTATACTTTATGCATTTGGCCTAGAGTTAAGGGACCACCCTTTGTGTGTGTCGCATTCATTGGCCTCGACACTTGTGTGCCACTAAGTCGCGAGTCGCATATACATACAGACTTGTGTACTGACTGATCATCGGTGAGCACAGGCCGTGCGTTAGGATATAACTGCTAATAGATTTGTATAGAAGACTTAGCAGTTATTAAGATAAAACAGTGTCATGGAAAAGATTTTGGTGCAAAGCGGGTCCTACGACGGATATACGGTTGGATTTGCCTTGTTAAACTGGACCCGTAGACATGTAGTTTGATGACTTAAGAGACCATAGACTTTGGCACATTTTTCGGTGCAAAGCGGGTCCAACGGCGGACACCATTTTTATCCAAAATTACCGTTTTGCCTCTGTATCCAGAATTAGACTTATGGGTAGCCTATCCTTGCTATTTTGCTTATTCCAGAAATATTGACAATGTCTATTTCAGTATCCAGAGTCGTTTGTAGGAGTTGGACTTTTGGTGACTCGTTAATTGGTTAGTTGTTGTGGTTTTACGTGCTACACCATGCAAGTACACCTTGCCAAACTTTACAGTGCTTACATGATTTTCTATACTGTCATTCTTTTATGTTGGTTCATATTTCTCTCCTTGTAAACCCCCAAAATTTTTGAGGATTTTTATTTTATTTTTTCTCTCTTAAATAATTTATTTTATTAATTATTTATAAATATAGTCTTAGTCGTGCTTAAATTTTGTTATGCACATTGACGAGACATTATGGCACGACTAGTGCAGTCAAGTGCCTTGACTAGCAAATTAGCAATAGGCGTCACAAGATTTATTTAGTTTAAATATTATGATTATTACGAATTATCAAATCATATTTCGGTTATTTATCCATTTTAAATATTTAAATATTTAATTGTTTATTATCTTTTTAAATAAAAAGGAGTTTGGATTATATATGTACTAAAAAAAAGTGGATGTGTACAAACTCAATTTTTAGTACCTCACTAATTTGTGGATTTAAATCAGCATTACTAATATTATTATTGGTACTATTATTTTTATTATTATTAATGTTGATTGTTATTGTTATTGTTATTATTATTATCGTTATTATTATTAATATTCTTGGCCAATTGTAATTTTATAATTTTTTATATATATGCAACGAAGTATTTCGTTGAGCTAAATTATTTTATTAGAAAGTATCTTTGTTTATATTTTGGGGATATATTCATAGGTTTATATAAATATATATACACATAAGGAATTATGTGTATACCTACAATAGGAAAATATGTTACTACAAGTAGGAATTTTAGATGTATTTTCTAAATATTTTTACAATATTTTTATAGGTTTAACCTCAACCAATATATTTGTATACTTATTTTTTATAAAAAAAAGGAAAAGAAATATCCAAATATCACGAGTTATTGAATTACTCACGAGATAACCAACCCTTTTTTCACCCGATAGAGAGGAACGAAGGACTCCTTCGTTCAGATTCTTTTTCGAATCAATCTTCGACCTTTAAATTCGATCAAATCCTGTGATATCTAAAAGCCATATCAATCTACTCCATATTGGTAATACTGATTTAAATTAGGATTTAAATCCCATTTTAACCCAGTTTTTGATATGCGTGTATAACCTAACTCATCGCAAGGAAGTCTTCAGAAAATACATCTAATTCCTCTCGTGATCGCCCGTATACCCCCAGACCATTCGTACGCCGCCTGGGACGATCCCTGAATGCCTGTATCACCGCCGCACCGGCGGAGACAGCCGCAGCACCGCCAGGCCGACCCCAAGACAGGGGAAACGCTGTTTCAGCGAAGCCAGGTAACCCTGTTCATCCCCTATTATCTTCTCCTATATTCGATCGATTTTCAAACAACGAAACCCTACGTATAGCCGGCATAACCATCACGAATCCTTATCAATTAGTTTGGGTGAATTGGATTAGAATCCATAGGAAATCGAACCCAAAAATCAAGAAAAATAGTGGTTTCGAATTCAGAAGACTAGTTTTTAAATTGATTTTGGAAGGCAAACCATTGCCAATCCATCGACTGTTTCGAGAATCCAATTGAACATGTTTACAGACAACATATACGAGATTCAAACCCTTTTTGTATTTCCCGATTTCATCAATTATGCCAAGTTATTTGATTTCAAAATTTAAGAAAAACTTGTGTTCAAAAACTAAAATTTTTAGAAATCTCCCCGATACGACGTGCGCCCTGACAAATCGGGCGACGTGGTCGCGCACTATACACATCGAAAGACGCGTATGGATGTTGCCGACGTGTGGGAACTGATGAAACTCGATTTCGTTGCGTGTGTGCGACGAAATCAGTACGTATCCGTCAAGATACCCTCGTACCGACACTTTGCAGACTAGCCTATAACATTGTGCACGTTCGTCCGAATCTGAGAAGGTCAACCGGAATGCCTTTTTGGCGGGCTGCGATCCCCTCCAACTGGCAAAATTGTGCACGGCCCGTTGGAATCCAACTTTGGACATATGGTTGGATTCGTCTCCTCAAACCGGACCCGTAGACATAGATTGACGACTTTAGATACCGTAGGTTCTGGCATGTATTTCGATACAAAATGGGTCCAACGACGGACATCGTTTTGACCCAAAATTATGATTTTGCCCCTGTTCCAGAATTGGACTTTTGGATAGGTGTTTCCTAGACATGTTTTTTTATACCAAATGCGTTTGTGTTGTTTTTTCAGCATCCAGAGCTCTTTGTGGTTTTTGGCTTTGGTGCTGACGATTCTGACTGTTGGATTTTGCTACATCTCGCACCACCCTCAGGCAAGATACCTTGCCATTTGCAGTCTATTTATTTTAGCTCATATTCTATACATTTACTTATTATTTACTTTCTGTAAAATAAACTGTGATACATGGCATAATTTGATAGAATTTTACTGTTCAGTTCTATTTCCTGCTATGTACTATTTTCTTACACATTGAACTTAGATTTAAGGGACCACCCTTTGTGTGTTGCATTCATAGACCTTGACACATTTGTACCACGTTGTTGTAAGTCGCATATAGAAATTGGACATGCGTGACTGGCTGGCCACCGGTACGTATAAGCCGTGCGATAGGATTAACCGCTAATAGAGTTTGCATGATTAGTTTGACTTAGCAGTTGATAAAAGCTCTATGTTGTGGATACAACTTATTAGGCATTAGACAGGGAGGACAATACCTTAGTGTATGGGCTACTATACACTCTACCTTTGTAATCTGTAAGCTCCGCTGGAGACGCGGGTGAGATTACCCATGGATACTGACGGCCATTGACGTTCTGCGAAACGTTATGCTCTCCTGGGCCTCTGGTGCCCACGGGAGGACCATGTCGATCCCATTTTAGCCAGGGCCCATGCGTAGGAGGTTTGTACTTAAAACTGTATTTCACCTAGATTGGTTAGGCTCCCTTATCCGTTAGGTATTAGTACTCTTGGTTTGGATACTTGAACCTGATCGCGGCTTAGAACAGTAACTTGTCGCGGACTAGTTTGCCACATCTTATCGCTGCTTGGTTGTAGGTATGGCTCACTACTTCGATGAGAAGGAACTGAACCTTGTTGTGGTCCGGATACCGTATTGGATTCGTGACTTGGAAAGATACTTCATCGCGGGTTAGTGTGCCATCTCCTGTCCTTGTTTGGTTGAGGTGATGGTACGCTAATTCAAAGGTGAGTATTGGACCATGTTATGATCCGATTGACTTATTATTGAGCAGTATTTATTCAGTTTATGTGGCATATTTTTTGTATCTTATTACGTCCCTCTGAGGACCTGGTGATCTGTAACGCCCCAGTCCCAAAATACTTAGGACTAGGAACGTAGACATGCCAGCTGTATACATACGAAGTACACTCCAATATATGGAAACCTCGTATGAATACATAAGCTGTAAAATATAGTAGAACCTTAACAAACTAATCTCATCCATAAAATTTAAAAGAATAAAAGATGTCATATAATCAACTATGAATTGTCATTTGTACATGTAGTTGGGCGGAGACAAATCCACTACCAACTATGAAAAGAAATACATGATATACAAAGAATGATTTTGGCGAGCAAAGACGATCAAAGTGCAATCATCCTCAAAGAAATAGTGATAATCATGGCCACGGCTAGAACACCTATGAAAGACAAGAGCACACACCTAGAGAGATAACCAGGTCCTCAGAGGGACGTAACATGACACATAACATCATGCCATATAAACTGAATAAATATTGCTCAAATAAATAAGTCAATTGAATTATAACATGGTCCAACACACACCTATTGAACTAGCTTACCATCCCCCCAACCAAACAAGGACAGGAGATGGTAAACTAATTCACGGTGACGTATCTTTCCATGCTATGAATCCAATATGGTATCCAGACCCCAACAAGGTTCAATACCTTCTCATCGAAGTAGTAAGCCACACCTACAACCAAACAAGGACAAGGTGTGGCGAACTAATCCACGACAAGTTATTGTTCCAAGCTACGGTCAGATACAAGTGCCCAAACCAAGAGTACTCATACCTAACGGATAAAGGTGCCTAACCGTTCTAAGTGAAATGTAGTTAAGAACAATCCTTCCTACGTATGGGCCCTGGCTAAAATGGGATCGGCATAGTCCCCCCTTGGGGCACCAGAGGTCCAATCAATAAGAGCATAACGTTCCGCAGAACGCCAGTGGCCGTCAGTAATCATGGGTCATTAACCCCGTATCTCCAGCGGAGCTTTCGGGTCACAAGGAAAAGTGCATCGAAGCCCATATGCTAAGGAATTGTCCTTCCCGCCCAATGCCTACTATGTTGTATCCACAACAGAAAACCTCTATAACCGCTAAGTCAAACTAGCATGCAATTCTATTAGCGGTTAATCCTATCGCATGGCTTATACGTACTGGTGGCCGGCCAATCATGCATGTCTGTGTTCTACATGCGATACACAACTTCGTGGTACAACGTGTCGAGGCCAATGAATGCAACACAAAAGGTGGTCTCTTAAATCTAGGTTTAATGTGTGAAAAAAATAATACATAGCAGGAAATATAACTGAACAGTAAGTTCTAATAGGTTATGCCATGTATCACAGTTTATTTTGTATAAAGAAAATAATGAATAATGCATAAAATATGAGCTAAAATAAATAAACAGCAAATGGCAAGGTGTCTTGCCTGGTAGGACGCTTGGTGTGCTGTAATGATCAATGTGGCACGAACTGCAACTTCGGGCAACAACTACACAAGGTGATCTCTGATGGTGGCACGGACAGTTCCATTGGGTCCAGAAGGGTCAATTTAGTAAGGAATGACCTAAAGAAGTCTAGACTCGGAAGAGGATAGGGTATACGATTAGCCATTGATAATTGATGGAATTTACGGAGAAAATATTTGTATTACTTTAGAAAAATCTTTATGATGCTTTGAAAATATATTTTATTAGCAAAATATGCCTTTAGACAAATACTAAAAGTTAGAAATCCTAATAATATTTTTTAGGGCTAACACTCACAATAAAAATTTTGGTAAAATATACTTCCAAAAATGGGCTAAAAATACTACAATACTATATGTAAAAGCCTAATCCTAAATTTTGAAATTTCAATGCTATATTTTTGCTACCAAAATAATTTAGGAATATTTTACTATATACAAAAATAATGACAACCAAATTTTAAGGTATTTATTACCATTAGCAACCAAAATAATAATAATACAAACTAATAAAAAATAAAGTAGTAATAATAATAGTAATAATAATGACCACAACATAACCATAAACAGAGTAATCTATATATTTACAAAAATTATTTTACTAATGTACCTATATAAATACATACATACATACAAATATCTTAATAATAATAAAAAGAATATGATTATAAAAGCATCATATATACATTATATATGTACCAATATCTGTATACTAGTATATACTGCTACTAAAAATAATGATAATAATAATGATAATACATAATACATTAAAATATAAATATAAATCAGCTAAACACTAATGCAATAAAAATATATAAAACCAAATCGAACAACAACAGTTGCTGTTGCTGTTCCTATAATTTATAAAAACCAATGATAATAATAATAAAAATAAAGCAATAGATACTAAAAAAAGAAAGAATAATAAACAAAATAAACAAACAAACAAAATGAACAAATAAAAACAAAACAAAAAAGTGCAGCTCTCTGCTGCTTTTACTTCTGGAAAGAGGAGAGGGGATGAGAGAGAGAGAGCAATCGAGGGAGAGAACGGAAGGCTGAGGGAGAGGAAGAGAGTGGCGGAGAGATCGGGAGAGAGGGGAAAGGGAGGATCGGAGTGGGGTTTCGGGCTGTGCGGCACGTGGCTAGGGCAGTCGGCCATGGACGGGGGCGGCGCCGGAGAAGGTGAGTAGGGTTTTTGTTGAGTTTTTTTGCCTCTATTATTTGGGTGGTGATGAAATTTTGTGGTGGCGATGGCGGTGGTTTTGGACGGGAGAGGAGGAGATGGGGATGCGTGGTAGTGGTGCACCGGCGTAGGGCGGTCAGCTGGAGAGGCCAGCGAGGCAAAGTTGGGGGTGAGCGGTGATGGCGGTGATGGCGAGTCAGCTTGGTGAAAGGTGATGAAGTTGACGATGATCGCTGTGGTCGGGGTAGCTGCAGCGGAGGAGAAGACTAGAAGAGGTGGGTCGAAAAGGGAACGGGGGCACAGGCGGCTGATGGTGGCTTTAGGTGGTGGTCGTTGGTGGGGTAATGACTGGTGCGGTGGTCGAAGATCCGTGATGGCCGGGCTGGTGATAAAGTGGCCGGAGTTGGCCAAGGCTGGAAAGTATGGGGGTTAGGAATTCGATTGGGTTGATATGTGTTCGACACGGAAGAATAAATGTAATTGTAAAAAAGATTGCGATAAGAATTTCACCCGGGGTCGAACCCAAGGCCGTCACGGCTGACACGGAAAAGGTTGTTTCGACACAGACACGAGGCACTCACATTGTGGTGGAAATATTTGGTTTGTGGAATTTCGATAAAAAAGTAGCAATGGGCGCTCTCCTTATATAGGAGGTGAAAATCCAAGTTGGATAAGGATTGGGATTAGTTTAAATCCCAATGGATAAATCCTGCTCTTAATTTAAATCAAATCAAAATTTATTTATTCAAATCCATCCATATTAAATCTAGGTAAATCTTGCTTTGAATCTATATATAAAGCATAATCCATAAAAATTTAAATTTGTAAAACATAACATTAATCCAACCATTTTAAAAAATTATTTTGTGAACACTAAAATTTTATAATAAAATAATTTTGAAAACTCCTAATAAATATTTAAATAGAAATATAATTTAAATTACCTTTTTGCAAATTCTTAAATAATATCAATTAGTTTTTTTGAAACTCAAATTATGCATGGAATAAACTTCCATGTTCCTTGTATGAAAAAAAATATTATTTCTCTAAATCATTACTTATACTTGTATAAAATAAGAAATAAGGTTGAATCATCGCGACGCGACACTTTTGAAAATTTTAAGTAAATTATTATATAATATTTTGAAAACTGTCATATATAAATAAAAATTTGTAATCAAAACATTTGTCCAAAAATATGTACTCTGCACATATTCGCACTCGACGAGCAATTACGAAAAACGTAAATTTCGTGAGCGACGTACAATACGACAATGTGACGTACAAATAAAGTTTAAAAATAAATCCGCACCAATTTTAAATAATAAAAAATAGTAGAAATTTAGGAATTTTACATGATCTCTCCAGTTATAGGTGCGCAGGACTTCCCGCAGGAGTATGGCTCTGGTATAGACTCATCCTTCACGTTCGAGCGAGTCGTACCCTCTGGTCACAGCTGCCCCTATTGGGTCGAGGAGCCTATTTAGTCATTATTTTTATATTTTGTTTATCTTGGAGGTTAGACTCTATTTCCTTTCTATTTATTCTAGTGCCGGTAGTGGATTTGTCTCCGCCCGGCCAACAACTATATCTTGACATTTACTTTGATTCATGAGATACCATTTTCTTTATATTCTCTTGTGGATGAGATGTAGTTTTACCTCTGACTGTCTGTTATTATTTATTCACAACACAGCTTATGTGTGTGTTTGAGATTTCCATATATTGGAGTATATCTCATATACATGCAGTTGGCATGCTACGTTTCTAGTCCTAAGTATTATGGGACTGGGGTGTTACATGTTTTTGTGGTGGCCCATACAGGTTAAGATAAATTATTTGGTTACTTTACCGTACCAAGCAAGCCTGCGTATAGGATTAGAAATTTAGGATCTTATCCACATACCTGAAATTCTTCCTCGCTTTCATTTCGAACTCCCAACGGCCTATCATGATTTGCTTCATGCTTGAATTATTCTTCCGTAAATCCTTATCCCTCTTTCGTGCGTACTGGGTAGTCCTGTTCTACCGTTCAATCACACTAATAGTTTAACTCTTATAAGTTGGGTAGGAAGCCTCACAACATAACTTTTTTTGACTTTAACCAAAGTCTTAGACAAGAAGACAGTAGGATGACTGTATAGGCACGAACACCGGACATGACTTAGATTCTTAAGGAGCTTAAGCTATTTATATTTTCTTTCATCATTATCTCCCGTATTTGTATTTGGACTACCTTGACAATGTTGCTATTATAGCCTAGTTTTGCAGGCTTACTCTTTCATCGAGCTTATTCAAGACATATGTTTTATTGTGGGCGCCCACTGATACATTGTCTTATCAAAACAGGTGTATTGTGGTCTGATCAACCATAGTGCATTTGGTTCGCCTTTTGTATGACTATTCTACGTAGATTGAGATATGGTTAGCTTAGCCTATTAGACAAATATACTTGCCTTTTAGGATCTTATCTACAAATTGTTTGACATTCTTTGATTTCCTTATTGACCTCTCTTTCAATTGCTTGACTTGCAACTTACTTGAATCCATTCTAACGTTGCTTTTATCATCGTGCCAGCAATATGAATCTACAAAACGGTCACACCTCTACCCTGGCCATCATAGCTGGGGATGAAACTACTCAGGGGGAACAGGTTCCTCCAATGACCCCGGTGATCCCGTATCAGCTAGAACAACACCAGAATACCACGATCCCATCGACGGTACATCAGGAGGCCCAAGTACCCCCAATCAGCCAGGTTGGGCAGACTACTCCAGTACTACTAGGAAAGAATGTACCATCACCACTTCCTCAGCAATTTTCACCACAACCCGGACCCCAGCTGCCTCCACTTCCGACTGATGTGAACCCGACTTCCCAGTTTATATATGCTATGCTACAGTCTCAGTGGTAGCAAATGGAACTGTTGAGGCAGAGCCATGATGGAGTACCTAGTTAGACCTCCACCACCAGCCCCGATACTAGCTCCAGCACCAGCTTCACAACCTTATCTAGGCTCCATTAAGGACTTTATCGATATGGGACCTAAGAATTTTAAGGGTACTGAGAGTCCGCTAGAAGTTTCTGCATGGCTTATCAGTACGGAGAAGTTTCTAAAGGCATCCCAGTTGCCAGCACAAGATTGGGTGACAGCAGTGGACTTACTCTTAGAAGATAATGCTCATCACTGGTGGAAGGCTGAAGAAAGACGACTGGGCACTGGGACCACATGGAAGGAGTTCTACGACCTCTTCTACGAGAGATTTTTCTCCATCCATGTACGAGACGCTCTCTACGACCAGTTCCTTCATCTGAAGCAAAAGAACATGTCGGTAGATGAGTACGACACAGAGTTCAGCCGCCTGAGTAGATTTGGTGAGGCATTAATCCCGATAGAGCTGGAGAAGGCAAAAAGATTCCATCAGAGGCTCGCACCAGAGCTCAAGACTTTTACTACTACACAGTCTTGAGTCTCTCATGCAGCTGTCTTGGAGGAAGCACGTACCCAGGAGCTTCTTCGCAAGGAACAACAGGCACAGAGATGCCCCACACTGGCAGTTGCACCAGATAGGACAAATATGGGTGGACCTACTAGGAGGCCTATATGACAGTACCAGTAGAGGCCCCCACCCTACTGGAAGGCCACTTGCAACTACTGCGAAAAGAAGGGCCACATTCGAGATGGTTGTCGGATTCGTCTCGGCTTATGCTTGAGGTGCGGATCGGAACAACATAAGATTATAGATTGTCCCGAGTAGCCGAGGCAAGGACAAGCATTTACCATGGCTGTGATAGACCCCCATCCCAAGATTAGGGATCTAGCAGGTATAGCTCTACTTATACCCTTTTATTATTTAACTCATGGCTTAGCGTTAGAGCAATACATTCACTAGCTAAGTTATCATGCGTGAGCACTACCTTCGACACCACTAAAAATATTATGACCATAGTTTAGCAAGCTTATAAATAAAAATTCTTGACTTAGTCGTTAGAAATTCTTGCATAACGTACCATAGAATCTGGGACCTCCGTCGGTAACTCTCGTATGCTAGAAGAGAGTGAATCCTTTAATCTCTATGTATACCATTTCAAACTTGGCCCATTTTCTCCGATTAGGTTAATAAACCAAGTAGGTTATAACAATTATTTCCACTCGTATCATTTCGATACCTTTACCGCGACTTTGATGTTTGGAGCACAAAACCAGCCATTTTCTTCCAACAAACTTCACCCTCATGAACAAGACAAGTCCCTCTACACACATGACACACATGTCCCACATAAACACACCATCTTGAGCTCCATTTCAACTACAATACTTGTATGACACCTTGTTCCTTAGAATCAACTACGGATGCCATTTTAGTCCCATTTGAACTGAAACATGCAACATTGAGCCATTCCCTCAAACGAACTGTATGCCCATGAACCATGCAAGACTAATAATACCCTATCTTATAGAATATGGTGCCAATTTAAAATTCTACCTCCTCCATCTTTTCGGGAACCGATTAATGATTTGAAGTACTTACTCTCCCTTCGTATTCAGCCTCATTATATTTTTAATTATTATATTAAGTTTTATTTTAATTTTGAGGACGAAATTTTTATAAGTTTGGTAGGATATAAACTCCCAAAATTTTTGAGGATTTTTTTATTTTTTTATCTCTTAAATAATTTGTTTTGAAATTTATTTTATTATTTATTTATAAATATAGTCTTAGTCGTGCTTAAATTTTGTTATGCACATTGACGAGACGTTATGGCACGGCTAATGTAGTCATGTGCCTTGACTAGCATATTACTCATAGGCGTCACAAGATTTATTTAGTTTAAATATTTTGATGATTAAGAATTATCAAATCATATTTCGGTTATTTATCCATTTTAAATATTTAATAGTTTATTATCTTTTTAAATAAAAAGGAGTTTGGATTATATATTTACTAAAAAAATAAAATAAAATAAAAGTGGATGGGTACAAACCCAATTTTTAGTACCTCACTAATTTGTGGATTTAAATCATCATTACTAATATTATTATTGGTATTATTATTTTTATTATTATTAATTTTGATTGTTATTGTTATTGTTATTGTTATTATTATTATTGTTATTGTTATTAATATTCTTGGCCAATTGTAATTTTAGAATTTTTTTATATATATGCAACGAAGTATTTCTTTGAACTAAATTATTTTATTACAAAGTATCTTTGTCTATATTTTGGGGATATATTCATAGGTTTATATAAATATATATATATATATATATATATATATATATATATATATATATATATATATATATATATATATATATATATATATATATATATATATATATACACACACACACACATAAGGAATTATGTGTATACCTACAACAGAAAATTATGTTACTACAAGTAGGAATTTTAGATGTATTTTCTAAATATTTTTACAATCTTTTTATAGGTTTAACCTCAACCAATATATTTGTATACTTATTTCTTTATATAACAGAAAAAAAGAAGGCAAAGAAATATCCAAATCTCGCGATTAATTGAATTACTCGCGAGATAACCAACCCCATTTTCACCCGATAGAGAGGAACGAAGGACTCCTTCCTTCAGATTCTTTTTCGAATCAATCTTCGACCTTTAAATTTGATCAAATCCTCTGATATCTAAAAGCCATATCAATCTACTCCAGATTGGTAATCTTGATTTAAATTAGGATTTCAATCCCTTTTTTTAATCCAGTTTTAGATATGCGTGTATAACCTAACTCATCGCGAGGAAGTCTTCAGAAAACACATCCAATTCCACCGTGATCGCCCCCGTACACCCCCAGACCATCCGCGTGCCGCCTGGGACGAACCTCGACCGCTTATATCACCGTCGTACCGGCGGAGACAGCCGCAGCACCGCCAGGCCGACCCCAAGACAGGGGAAACCCTGTTTCAGCGAAGCCAGGTAACCCTATTCATCCCCTAATATCTTCTCCTATATTTGATCAATTTTTAAACTACGAACCCTACGTATAGCCGGCATAACCATCATGAATCCTTGTTAATTAGTTTGGGTGAATTGGATTAGAATCCATAGGAAATCGAACCCAAAAATTAAGAAAAACAGGGGTTTCGAATTTAGAAGACCAGTTTTTAAACTGATTTTGGAAGGCAAACCATTGCCAATCCATCGACAGTTTCGAGAATCCAATTGAACATGTTTACAGACAACATATACGAGATTCAAACCCTTTTTGTATTTTCCGATTTTATCAATTATGCCAAGTTATTTGATTTCAAAATTTAAGAAAAACTTGTGTTAAAAAACAAAATTTTTTAGAAATCTCCTCGATACGGCATGTGCCCCGACAAATCGGACGATGTGGTCGCACACTATATGCATCGAAAGGCGCATATGGATGTTGCCAACGTGTGAAAACTGACGGAACTCGATTTCGTTGCGTGTGCGCGACGAAATCAGTACGTATCCGTCAAGATACCCCCGTACCGACACTTTGCAAACTAGCCCATAACTTTGTGCACGTTTATCGTATCGAGACGAAACTTACGCCATCAGGACCGTATCATTTTTTTGATCCTATATGCCATGTTTGGTCCGAACTTGAGAAGGTCGACCAGAATGCCTTTTTGGCGGGCCGTGATACCCTCCAACTGGCGAAATTGTGGATGATCCGTCGGAATCCAACTTTGGATATACGGTTGGATTCATCTCCTCAAACTGGACCCGTAGACATGTAGTTTGACGACTTTAGAGACCGTAGGTACTGGCACGCATTTTGGTGCAAAACGGGACCAACGGCGGATATCGTTTTGACCCGAAATTATGATTTTGCCCCTGTTCTAGAATTGAACTTTTGAACATGTATTTCCTAGACATATCTTTTATACCAAATGCATTTATGATATTTTTTTCAGCATTCGGAGCTCTTTGTGGATTTTGACTTTCGTGCTGACGATTCTGACTGTTGGATTTTGCTACATCTCGCACCACCCTCAGGCAAGATACCTTGTCATTTGCTGTCTATTTATTTTAGCTCATATTTCATGCTTTTACTTATTATTTACTCTCTATAAAATAAACTGTGATACATGGCATAATTTGATAGAATCTTATTGTTCAGTTCTATTTCCTGCTATGTACTATTTTCTTACACATTGAACTTAGATTTAAGAAAGCACCCTTTGTGTGTTGCATTCATAGGCCTTGACACATTTGTACCACATTATTACGAGTCGCATATAGAACTCAGACATGCGTAACTGGTTGGCCACCGGTATGTATAAGCCATGCGATAGGATTAACCGCTAATAGAGTTTGCATGATTAGTTTGACTTAGCAGTTAATAGAGGCTCTATGTTGTGGATATAACATATTAGGCATTGGACGGGGAGGACAATACCTTAGCGTATGGGCTACTATACACTTTACCTTTTGTAACCCGTGAGCTCTGCTAGAGACGCGGGTGAGATTAACCATGGATGCTGACGACCACTGACGTTATGCGAAACGTTATGCTCTCCTGGGCCTCTGATGCCCAATGGGGGACCATGCCAATCCTATTTTAGCCAGGGCCCATGCGTAGGAGGTTTATACTTAAAATTGTATTTCACCTAGATTGGTTAGGCTCCCTTATCCGTTAGGTATGAGTACTCTTGGTTTAGGTACTTGCATCTGATCGCGGCTTGAAACAGTAACTTGTCGCGAACTAGTTTGCCACATCTTGTTCTTGTTAGGTTGTAGGTGTGGCTCACTACTCCGATGAGAAGGAACTGAACCTTGTTGTTGTCTGGATATCATATTGGATTCGTGACTTGGAAGGATACTTCATCGCGGGTTAGTGTTCCATCTCATGTCATTGTTTGGTTGGGGGATGGTACGCTGATTCAAATATGAGTATTGGACCATGTTGTGATCCGATTGACTTATTATTGAGTAGTATTTATTCAGTTATGTGGCATATTCTTTTTGTATCTTGTTACGTCCCTCTGAGGACCTGGTGATCTCTCTTGGTATAGGTGTCCAGGAATTCCCGCAGGAGTATGGCTCTGGTATAGACTAATCTTTCACGTTCGAGCGAGTTATACCCTCGGACCACAGCTGCCCCTATTGGGTCGTAGAGCCTATTTAGTCATCATTTCTTTATTTTGTTTATCTTGGAGGTTGGACTCTATTTCCTTTCTGTTTATTCTAGTGCCGGTAGTAGATTTGTCTCTGCCCGGCCAACAACTATATCTTGACATTTACTTTGATTCATGAGATACCATTTTCTTTACATTCTCTTGTGGATGTGATATAGTTTTTACCTCTGACTGTCTGTTATTATTTATTCACAACACAGCTTATGTGTGTGTTTGAGATTTCCATATATTGGAGTATATTTCTCATATACATGCAGCTGGCATACTACGTTCCTAGTCCTATGTATTATGGGACTGGGGCGTTACACTCCTGCTTTATATCATGGGTACTTCCTAGATTTACGTGCATATAGATTATTACTCTTTCTTTTCTCATGTTACTAGCCATATTTTTCTATTGTGTTCATGTATAGTGATAGTATTGCTTAGCCTCTGTCGTGTTCTTTCACATGATATAGCTGGACTTGACTTGTTGACTTGACTTGCCTTGACTTGATTCGTAGTTCTAGGCGAGGACCTTGTGATAAACGATGACTATACTTGACTACTCTCTGTTATGAGCCCCCACTGAGCTGCGATAGAGACTTTCTATATGTTGTGAGCCCCCACTAAGCTGTGATCTATAGGGCCGTGAGCCCCCACTGAGCTGCAGTTTATCCCAATTTACTCTTAGTCATGTTTATCAGCACGATTCTCGACGGCATGCCACTTCCTTAGATATTTTATTCTTATACTATCCTACAGTCTTACTTCTTTTACTATTTCATATCCTTCCTCGCATGTTATTTACTGTATGGTAGGCATGTATATTATGTGTCTTGCTAGTCCCCTGAGGACCTGGTTATCTTAGGTGGTAGAATCGATGGATGGTTATAATTTGTGTTTGCAGGATTCAGGTATCGTTGGTGCATGGTTTCATTTTATTATTTTTTCGTGTTGTATATTGTTTGCCATTGATTATAAAAGAACAGAACAGTTTTATGGAAGGATTGGACTTTTACTTCACAATACAACTCGCTCGTACAAAAGAGAGCCTAGGAACAAAACCTAGGAAAAGCAATCTAAAGTACAATTATTTATTTTTAATTCTGGGGGTTGACAGTACAGGCTCGAGTGCGTGACGGCAACTCTGCCTTACTCCTTGGACGATCGAACGCAGCCTCAGCTCCAGGAAAAAAATGCTCTTTTTGTGTGCGGGGGTTGCTAGTCTCTCTGCTCGGGCTCTATGCGTATAACCCTTGTGTCACTTCGTCCCTGCCTCCCTCTGCTATTTATAGGAGTGGGATGTGCAGTAATTTCCCCTTAAAAAGCGGGTGGTTAGTGATTCGTTAAGATTTGTCTTGATCCTGCCTGTTGAAAATCAATCCGGGTTATTTATGTTGATTGCAACAAATCTGCATCATTTATTGGGAGTTGATCTGGACATTTACGATGACTACAATAAATCTGCATCGGGCAGTTATAATGATTGCAATAAATCTGCTTTGTTATGATTTGCTGGTAGCAACAAATCTGAGCGAATAAGTCTTGGTCAATCGTCTGCCACGTGTCCCAACTGCTTGTTGTGTCGATTGCCATAAATCTGAATTGTTAGGATTTGATCAACTCCTGCCACGTGTCCCGACTGCTGCGAGCCGCATGGAGGACTGTCATAGTTGAGCCGCATGAGTGTGGCCTTTATTTGAACCGCTTCGAAGTCCTTTAATCTGAGCCGCATGGAAGTCCTTTAATCTGAACCGCATGAAAGTCCTTTAATCTGAGCCGCATGGAGGTCCTTGTAACTGAGCCGCATGGAAGTCCTTTAATTTGAGCCACATGGAGGTCCTTGCAACTGAGCCGCATGGAAGTCCTTACAACTTAGCTGCATGGAGGTCCTTGCAACTGAGCCGCATGGAAGTCCTTACAACTGAGCCGCATAAAGAGCTTTGGAAAATGGGTGGATCGTGCCAGCTATAAAGATTTTCTTCGTCTCTCTAGGAGCACGTCAAGAGTCATCATTTCATCTTTATGTCAGAGCTGTCAATCTGTTGTGTCAGGGCTGCTGCATTGCGTCAGAGCATTAAATGAGTCATCTGCATATAGTAATGATGGCCAGCTGTGGATGCCTGCTTTTGAACTACCCACGGCCACGTGGCTTTTCCGAGCCGCATAGAGCTCTCGGGGACTTCTGAGCCGCATGAAGCTCTAGGGGACTTATGAGCCACATAAAGCTCTAAAGGATTTGTGAGCCGCATGAAGCTCTAAGTGAATTTCTGAGCCGCCTGAGACTCTCACTGCTTTGAGCTGCATGGATTTTACTTGTTCTTTTCCATGCTTCTACAAGACCCCCTTCAAAGTTTTTAATTTGCAAAATTGAAATACTTTGAATAAGAAGCATGGCTGTGTCCGCATAAGATCTCCGTACCGCATAGACTCCTCTGGCCGCATAGATTGTTCTGGTCGCATGGACGTTCTGGCCGCATGGACTACTCTGTGCCACGTAGGCATCTCATTTATTTGCCTGTGATTTGCTTTGATCTAAAGCCGTCTTTTGGGATAGGATCCCAAGAGTCAGCTTTAAATATTAGATTTGCCTTAATGATTAGGGTTAATCTTTTCATATGCAGGGATTAAAAATCCAAGAGTCGGCTTTGTTTTCTAGGCGGCGCGTCATGCGAAGCGTCCCTTGATCCGTACGCCCACTCATCAGCATATAAATATGGGTTCTTTGGGAGAGAGAGACTCATTACTTTCTTTTCTTGCTCAAGCTTTTCTTGTCCTAGTTGCCGTCGTCTTCTCTCTCGATCACCGATCAACAAATGCCCCCAAAGCTTCCTCTAGCACTGCGACGAAAGGTAAGAGAGCGGTTTCTTCATCGACTGAGGCGCCCACAGTTCATTCTGACGTCCACCCTTCCATTGCTGGTAAGGATTATGTGGAGGACCGTATGCTTCGAACCCTAACAAAAATGGCTCTGCTGCATGTTTTATGCATAAGCCTTTTCTCCTTGGCATTTAATGCGTCCTTCGTCTTCATTTAACTGCCCAAGTTCAGTACGATGAAGCTGCATACGTTGTATGGGCCGCATGAACTTCTCATATCCGAGCCGTATGGGGTATGCCCCATGTCTGAGCCACATGAGCACCTTTAAAACTGAACCGCATGAAGTCCCACTGAACAGAACCGCATGAGTTCCTAATGAACTGGGCCGTATAAACTCTAACAGATCAGAACCGCATAAGCTTATAAGCCCTACTAAACAGATCCGCATAAGCTCATCTGAACTCGGCCGCATGAGACCCCACTAAACAGAACCGTATAAGCTTTATCTGAATTCGGCCGCATGAGACCCCGCTGAACAAAGCCGCATACGCTCATCTGAATTCGGCCGCATGAGACCCCGCTAAACAAAGCCGCATGAACTCCTGATGAACTGGGCCGCATGAAGTCTCTTGAACAGAACCGCATATGAGCCCATCAAAGTAGAGCCACATGTACTCTGTTAAAACCAAGCCGCATAAGGACCCAACAAAATGGAACCGCATGAACTCTGTCAAAACTGAGCCGCATAAGGACCCGTCGAACAGAGCCGCATGAACGTTTTAAACATTTTCTAGCCATCTCCTGACTTTGTTTCTTTTGTCCATTTTTCAGTGAGTTTGCCAGTTAATGCTGCGGGGGAACCTCTGGTGGGGCGCGCACAATCTGCTGTGGGCTATAGGTATGAACACATAGTCGAGTATGTGGTGAACCAGCTTCCAAAAGACAAACCTATGGAGAGGCTGAAAGACATTAAAAAGTAGTCCTTCTTCTTTATCTCGGGGATGATGAACTCATGACTGCTGGGGGGCCGACACTTGAAGCCTGCGTTCCTCTTCGGGGACGCCCTGACTGTAAAGAACTCCCAAGTTCTGGATATATCTGAGAGCTGGGGTTTTACTTCTGACGGAATGGCGATTCATATTCCTCTGATGGAGCGTCACTTTCCACTGTCATGGTTCAATATATTGCCCATGAACAGGAAGATGGAGGATTCCCTGACTCCGACCCACAGCGGGATGATTGTGGGCAAAATTCACTACAACAATAACATGCGGTCAGTGTACGCGGACAGGGTACCAGTCAGCCGTTATGTGATGGGGTTGGCCCCAGGCAGTTTTCTGAATGTACAGGGTCCCAATTTCACGTTCTCTGAAGCTGATACTTTCCTGAACCAGCTCGTTCGGAAGAGGTCCTATCCGATTGGCCGGTTGTCGCTACCGAGTTGGGTACACCCCATCCCTTCGTGGACCAACCTGTCCATGTGGATCGCACGGGAATACGAGACTCCCCTGCACGAGATTGGACTTTACCATGCAATTCGGGGTACCAGCCACGGCTTGCCCATGAACAAGAAATTATTTATGGCCCTGCTAGAGATGTATAACCACCGTACGGGGACCTTTTTTACGCCCGTGGGGGAGATGGGGCTTGCTCTGCACGAGATGCATGCCATCTCCAAGCTGCCTTGGGGGGATGAAGCCTTTGAGGTGTATACTCCTACGAATGAGGAATTCGAGGAATTGGAAGAGAGGTTCCCAGGATTCGTTGCCGTCTACCGAGAATTGTTGCGTCATCACAGCACGTGCCAGCAGCTGTCGAAGAAAAAGAATGACAGTTCAGAAGGGAACCTTCCTCACCCGAAGGCCTGGCTCTCTTATCTTTTTTAAGCTCGGTGCCTCAGGCCAGGTTGCTCCCCAAGGTCCTCTCACTCGGAAGGAGGTGCAGGACCAAGTATCGACCGCCAAGAGGACAAGAACCACCGGTGACATGTTTGGGAGTAAATCTGACTCTTTTGCTTATTTCTATCAAGCCACTCAGCCATTGTCCGAGAAGGCTATTCTGGCCGGATTCTTGATGGTGTGGCTACGAAATTGCGTAGTCTTGGGAGGGGCTAGTTCTATTGAGAGAATCAGCCATAATTTTATCCTTCCTGCTGTGAAGTTGGTCTTCGGAGTCAGGCTAGCTCTACTTTCGTCCATGGTGTGTAGTATACACTATGGCCTTCATACTTTTACGTCTAAGGTTATCGTCTGTGATGCGATGAAGGACTTTGAACATGGTGAACTGCCCTACCACTATCTGATGGGGTGGTTGCTGATGCATTGTCGGTCTTTAATGAGGCCTGGCCCCGAAGATGGCGTAACTGCAGATGACGCCTTCATCTTCCAATATCGCCGCATGCCTTGGGATTGCGAGACTATACGCGCTTGTAGGATGGCACTGTCAAGAGTGGACAGATACAATTTTTTCATATCTGTTCCTTTATTTACTGTTGAGGAAATAAGGGCTGTACATCTGGATGGTATTGGGCCTCTCCACTTCTTAGACGGCAAAATACTCCTTTGGTTGCACAATATTCGCCCTTCCTACCTGGTATACCGTAACCGCAATGCTGTCTACTTGGAGCCTTATTTGCCCAGTAGGTTCGCCCGACAGTTTGGGTATAGCCATCTTTTCCTGGACAGTCCCAGCTCTTGCCTGGGTTTTGAAGGCAGCATCCTCGATGGCATCAGGGCCTGGCATTATTATAATACGGTTCACACCCGTACTAGCTTCTCGATTCCTGATGCTGGGGATTCAGGCGAGATCTTGTATTTGGTGGCTCTCTACCACGTCATGGCGAACAAGCCTCCCGTTGGTTTTGACCCGAGTACCAGCTTCATTGTTGGTACCGGTTTGGAGGAGAAACCCAAGGGGTCTAAGGCGAGGAAGAAGCGGGGGAACACAGTCGCTATGTCGGACTCGGAGTCTGCCAACGCGGACGAAGAGGATGATGAGCATGAGCATGATCCCGACAACTCTCTCCCTCCTGCAGATGAGTTGGTGGCGGATCAGCCGCCCGTTGTGCCGAGCTCTTCCCGAAAGCGAAGCAGGCCTGAGTCTGCTGGTGGCGGCAGAACCTACTCCGTGAAACGGGCTACGGTTAAGCCTCGCCGGCTGCTCATTAAGGAGAGAGGCGAGGAAATAGGCGCCATTTCATAGGTGAATTGAATTACAACCATCTCCTTCTTTAGCTCTTCCTCTTCCTGAACTATGATCTAATTATTTTTTTTGTAGCCGTTAGAAGAGTCGGACTCCGAGAGCCGACCGCCGTTTCTGAAGTCAACCCGGCCCTGACCACTTTGATTAGTGACATATGTGCCGAGATTATTTCTGTCGGGGTTCTCTCGGCGGCGGCTGAGGGGTCTCACGTTGCTGAGGTCTCAACCCAGGGCGATGTGGGCTCCGCTGAACCCGTTCCTGAGACTGTTGAACCTCAGCAGGGAGACGCTGATCCAGTTGTATCCCCTTCCGGGGCGACTAGGGCAGAAGAACCAGCTGAATTCGACTCGGGTGTCGCTGGCGAAGAGATTACGGCGGGTGTAAGCGAGCCTCAGCCTCCGTAACTCTCCCCTGGTAAGATAAGCCAAGTCTTGACTAGGGAAGAGGCTCATTCGCTCTATCATCACATCCTTTGGATTAAGCTGGTTGATGGTTGCTCTGGACATACAGGTCCTGCTCCTTCACTGCCAATGATGGACATTGTCAGGGTAAAGTTCGCTAGAGGAGACCTGATGGAAGAGAGCGTGCCTCCTCCCCCTCCAGCTTACGTTGAGGGACCTTCCGCTGAATCGAGTTCAGGAGAGCGAGCGACGAAACTGCCGGGACGGGAAGAGATGGTCATTGCATCCTCCTCGGTTCATGTTGCTCCAACCTCGGGGGTCAACCTTTCTGCCCTGCCGAGTCTCCGAATTCTTCGAGCTGCGAAAGAAGAATTGGCCGCTATTCAAGCGTTCTTTCGCTCGGAATTTGTTTCCCTCGTGGTAGGGGCATCAAGTTTCGTCGCATCTTCTTTGACTCTGCCAGTCACTCTCCCTTTGACGCCGTCTTCGTCGGAAGTTCTGGATGAATCGTCAAGGGATGTGGTTGACAGTTTCTACCGTCACCTGAGGCGAGAAGTCGAAGCTGCTGTGGAAAGGGGGATCTCTTTTGCCCTGGCCCGCCAATGCGTTCGTGGTCAGATTAAAATTCTTAGAACCCTTCCCGGTGGGGTGGGGATAGTCGAGCTATTGGATCCCAAATTGCTAGAGGCGGATCAGCTTGTGGCCCAGTTTCAAGTACTGTGACAAGTTGATCTGTCTTCAGCGATAGATCAGGAGCGGGACTTCCTCGTCACTGTCGTGGAGAAGGTACGGACCACACGAGACGCATCTAAGCCGGTTATCATAAAGGACCTCGACGATCTATCTATTCAATACGATCAGCTGAGCCGCAGGAGCGAGGATTGTGTTGCTCGGGAGGCGGCCGCCTCTCGCAAAATAATCGATACGAGGGAGCAGATCCTCGAGCTCCGGAGGAAGCTGGCTTTCTTAGAATCTGAGCTCGAGGCCTCCTGTGCGGATAAAGAGTTACTCGTTCAAGAGGCCGAAAAGGTCACCCGAGCTTCTGCTGGCCTGGAGCGTGCTCTGAAGAGATTCGAAGATGGATGGCAGGCTCATGCGCATCTGGAGGATACAGAGCGGCTGACTCAGGAGGCCGAGCGCCGGGCCAAGCTACGATTTGAGCGGTCGACTGCCGTGCTGAGGGACCGCCTCAGAGAATTATGTATAGCCGAACCATAGTCGGCCTTTTTTCTTTCTTTCTTTGTCATTTTCCTTCGTTTTGATAGGAACGTGGTCCCCGAATATGTAGTACTTTTGCTTTTCAATAAATGACTGTGTTTTTATCATCCATCATCTATTGTGCTTGTACTGTATCTTTGGTATTCGTGATGTTTTCCCCACTGGAGGATTTTTTTATGGACCTATTACCCTTGGCTTACCTTGGTTGTAGGTACGGATAATAAGTTTGATAGAGATACCTAGAACGATTCCGTAGTGAGACGGACATAGAAGTTCTTGGTATTGGACAAAAGAACGCCATGGAACAGCTGGGCTCCGAAGGCGTATGATAATGAGAAAAGAGACGCATGTACTAGGAGATCTAGTACAACATTTTGTGGTCAACAGCGGACACTTGTGGTCAACTGAGGACATTCGTGGTCAACTGAGGACATTTGTGGGCCTATTATCCTTGGCATACCCTGGTTTTGGGTACGGATAATAAGTCGAGAGAGAACCAACATACTTACTCAGAGGTAATAAGGACATGGTAAATATGAGGATTTCTTCGATAGAATCTTCCTACTCAGAGGTAATGAGGACGTGGCAGGAGTGGACACCATGAAGGGTACATAGAACAACTCAGAGGTAATATGGACGTGGAAGTTCTACGTGAGGGTTGGTTTGTTTTTGATGGAAGTAAAACAACTCAGAGGTGACATCGACGTAGTTGTTTCAGGAACTTTGTGGATCTGTTACCCTTTTTATGCACTGAAAGTGCGGGTAGTGGATCATGAGGAATGAGCTCTTTTAGGAAGAAAGTTCAGAGGTATGATCATACATGACTTACTACTCAGAAGATGTGATATAGATTCATTTGGAATGACCAGAATGTAAGTTCAGCGGTACCTAAGGGTACATAACTTAACAGTCCGATTGATTTGGAGGATGTCGTTTAGACATAATACTTCTTCAAAAACTTGCCGTTGACGGGCAACATGAGCAAGTCTCCATTTTGTTTCGCGAGACGGTAAGCACCATTGGAGAATACAGCCTCGATAAAAAATGGGCCTTCCCACTTTGGCTGGAATTTGTCGGCAGTTTTATGAGTCATAACCATCGGCCTTCGAACTGCCAAAACGAGATCGCACACTTGGAATGTTCTGAGTTTAACCTTCTTGTTGAAGGCTCCGGAGATTCGGGCTTGATACAGTACGATTCGTTATTGAGCTAACAGGCGCTTCTTATCTATGGCCTCCAACTCTTGTAGTCGACGATGGTGATTATCATCTGTCATCAATCGATAGGTGAGGACGACGTGAAATGAGGGGATTTGAGTCTCCAATGGGAGAACTGCCTCACTCCCGTATACCAAGGAGAATGATGTGTTTCCAGTGGCCGTCCGGACTGTAGTACGGTATGCCCATAAGCATTCGCCAAGCTTCTCATTCTTGTCGCATTTGTTGGAAGACATAAACTTCTTGAGCAGCATGATTATAGTTTTATTGAATGCTTCTGCCAACCCATTCGCTGCTGGATTGTACGACGTTGAAGCAACATTCTGGATTCGGTGTTTATCGCAGTACCGATAGAAGGCATGGCTTGAGAACTGCGGACCGTTGTCGTGGATGATTTTTCGGGGCAGTCCAAAGCGATAGATGATGTGATGCTTGAGGAAGCTGATCACGTTTAAAGTCTTCACTTCTGCCAGCGGGATAGCCTCCGTCCATTTGGAGAAGTAATCTGTGATTGCGAGTATGAAGCGATGTCCTCGGGACGAAGACGGAGTGATCGGACCAATGATGTCCATTCCTCTTGCTTCGAATGGCCAGGATGCCACTGTCGGATATAGAAACTCGGATGGCTGGTGGATAAAATCTGCTTGGACTTGACAGGTTTTGTACTTTCTTGTATAGTCTATCACATCTATAACCATCGTGGGCCAGTAATAGCCCATTCGACGAAGGCGGTCTTGCAATTTTGGGCCAGGCTGATGGGCCCTGCAAACGCCGTCGTGAGCTTCGCGTACAGCTTCCTTGGCTTCTGTATTTGACAGAGGGACCCATCTCCATGATTTTCTTCGTCTTCTCCGTATCTATATGAATTCCCTGGAAGGTGATGATAAAACCCAGGAATTTTCCACTAGATACGCCCAAAAAGGATTTGGTAGGATTCATCTTCAAGTTGTGCGCTCGCATTAGGTCGAATTCCGTCCTCAGATCCTGCAGATGGTCTCCCTTAGAACAACTTTTGACAGCTATGTCGTCGACATAACACTTCACAGTCTTACGCAGATGATCTCTGAAAATGATGCTTATGGCTCGTTGGTATGTGGCGCCGGCATTCTTTAAACCGAAGGGCATGACGGTGTAACAGTACACGCCAATGGGTGTTCAGAATGATGTATGCTTCTCATCGTTAGAAAACATCTTGATTTGGTTGTATCCTGAGAAGCCATCCATGAATGATATGCGCTCAAAGCCACATGTGTTGTCGATCATGATGACCGTGATGGGAAGAGGGAACTCATCTTTGTGACATGCTTCGTTTAGATTTTGGAAGTAGATGCAAATTCGAATTTTTTTTATTCTTCTTGAGGGCTGGTACTATATTGGCTACCCAGTCTGGATGCTGTTCCTCGCGGATGAAGCCGCTGGCTATCAGTTTGTTGACCTCAGCTTCGATGGAGTTCATGATGTCCGGACGGAATCGTCGTTGTTGTTGTTTGACCGGCTTTGCGTTCGGACGAATGTTGAGCTTGTGGAGTGTAACCTCGGGGTTTAGCGCTGGCATGTCTTCAAAACTCCAGGCGAACACGTAAATATATTCTTTGACGAGTTGCAGTAGCGATTCCCGCTCTTCGTCTGTCAGACTTTTGCTAACGAAGATTAGTTTTGGAGAAGACTCATTGCCGAGGTCAACTTGCATGACCTTATCTTCAGTAGGGGCTCTCTTTGTTCGAACCGCTTTTTCCATTGTGCATCTAGTTGTTGGGCCCACGGCTCTAACTCAAGAAGTTTAGGAATGTCTTCATCTTCTTCATAGGCATCGACGAATGCTATATTGACAGACAAGACTTGCCTGAATACGTCTCCGATGCTGACATCCGAATCAGAAGTTGGTGAGCCGGTTGAGTGTGAATGCCAGTCGCATTCCTTATCTGAGCTTTTAGGGGTCGTTGCAGGTGTAACATAACCTAGCCCACATCTGGTCTTGTTTTAGTAATCCCATGGTTTCCCAGCCGGGACCGGCAATTGTAAGAGTAATCGCCGTCCAGTGCCGTAGTTCAAGCCTGGCGTAGTTTCTAGATCATACCCCTGTTTTTGCATGAGGTACTTGGATTGGGAACTATACAGATAAAGGGGCAGTCTCCCGGTGTCGGGTTCGAGATCAACTTCTTCTATCATGAAGGGTTGTGGATCATTCTTTCGGCCGAAGATGATTGGATAATCCTCTCCCTCGACTATGCGATAAGTGTCTTCCACTGGAGTAAGTCGGTTTGCGGTGTAGACATTTGTCACCTGTGTGTAGGTGGGTACCTATACCGTGTTCCATAGCATACATTGTACAAAGCTTATAAAGCTCGAGGTAGTTCAAAGATATCCCTTTATTGATGAAGTAAGGTATCTTTTCCAATGGAATTACATTATCTGCGGATGGAACATCAGTGTGAGCAGCCACATACTTGGCCAGCTCTGACTCTTCTTCAACTACCCCCTGTGTCAATGAAGACTGAGAGGATGACTTGGGCAGCTTAATCATCAGGGACTCCACAGGTGGAGCAGAACGTGGAGTCGTTGGCGTACTAGCGACCCCCAGTTTGGTGCTCGATGCTGGACGGGGAGTTGTTGACTGGCTAGCAGTCCCCGGCTTAGCGTTCGGCTGTCGATTCATTCTGGAAAGATGAATCGTCATCGGCTTGATAGAGGGATTGAGCTCCTCTGTTTGTTGCTGGCTAGCTCTAGGCAGCCTGATTGTCAGTGGCTCTGTCGTGGGTCTTGGCACTTGGCCAGACCCTGGCAGTCGGATTATCATCTGCTCCTCTTGTGCAGAGAGGCTGATTGCATCCTTACGCAGAGTGGCTGTAAGTGGTGCAGTTCTGCCAGGTTTGCAGGCTTGGAGGTGGATAGTCAGAGGTTCTTCCGATCCAGTTGCCACCTCAGTTTGAGCTTGAGTATCTCCTTCGACAAGGTGCCTTTTCGACTTCTCGTACAAGCATGAGTCTGAGTAGTAGGATTCGACCCTTTAAAGGGATCGATGTCGGCAAATTATGTCCTCACGAAGCCGTACTTATCGACGTACTTGAAGCACTGGTGCAGTGTGGAAGGCACGATCATGTAATCGTGTATCCAAGGACGCCCCAGGAGAATATTGTAGGAAGTGTCCATATCTATGACATAACAGGTCACTTCTGACTGAAGATCGTCGATTTGGCATTTCGGGCGAATCTTTCCGATCGAATAGCTTCTGCCTGAATTAAAACCACTGATGGCAGTGCTTGTCGACGTCAGGAGATGCATTAGATGCGCAGATGGTGCAGCAGGCTCTTCGGAATGATGCTTATGGAAGAACCGGAATCAATATGCATTCGATCCACCTTGATGTTGCCAATGTATCCAGTATAATACAGAGGGCGATCGTGCAGGTTGGTCTTAATAAGCATATCCTGCGGAGTAAAGACAATGTTGGGCATTGCACCTGTGCAAGCGTTGTCCTGGAGATCTGCAGGCGAGCTCTCCCCAATGAGATTGGACTGAGCCAGATATGCGTCGACATTCTGGAGTGCCTCTTTCAGTGCGATGCGAACATCTTTGGAGAGTCTCAGGAGCTCGTATAGCGACAATTTGGCCGGTGTGTTGGCCAATTGTGCCAAGATGTCAAAGTTGTAGGGCCTCTCCAGCCCATGAGGTACCTCTTTTTGGAGTGGTTTGTCAAAGCGAGTCTCCTTCGGCCTAGGCTTGTCGGTCATCGGAGGCTGAGGAGCATCAGCAGTAGCTGGCTGATGATCTTCAGCCGAGTTACCCGATGTAGGTTGGGATTGTGCACCCGACCGGGTGACGAAAGCTGTAGCTTCTTCGACCTCTACCGAGATTGTGCGACAGGATTTGACTTTCCCACTCTTCTTCTTGCTGGTGGAGGATGGTGCAAACTGAGTCACTTTAGGTACCAGGTCCGGATAGACCCATATGACCTCCCCTCGTGATGTGGTAAGGGGCACTAGACCAGCAGCTTGGTCTCGGAGAGGTAGAAGATTAGCAACCTCCATTGTTGCCCGAGGGATGGGTACTAGGCCGTCTTGAGTCTTTGTCAGAGGAAAGCTGTCGAACTGTACTGACACCATGTTGGCTGCCACGGTCACCTCTTCGAAATCAATGGCCAGGGCCTTAGAATCGATGAGATGCTGGATGTATCGCTTCAGTTGGTAGCAGTCTTGTGTAGCATGGTGGATATAGCGATGGTAGTGGCAAAACTTAGGGCTTTCCGTCTCTGCAGGTCGAGGCTCACGTCTCGGCGGAGGGAGCAGAATCCTGTCTCCTTGTATGAGCATGTCAAGGATGGGCTTGACATGGCTGTCTTCGAAGGAGTAAGTCATTTGCGGCCACTGCTTCTCTGCCGGCTTCGGTTCGGGCTTCGGAGCTGTGTCGGCCACCATAGCCTGTTTGCCCTTGTTGTCTCGATTGTTGGAGGGGTTACCACCATTGTTGCTATTGGTATTAGGGTGTTTGCCCTTGTCCTCTCCTTCCGAGATGTGCAACCCCAGTTGGCAAACTTTCTTCAATTTATCTTCTGTACTAGTGGCACTGATGATGAAAGTCTTCCAGTCTTTGAATTGACTCTCGCCCATCTAGAGACTGATTGTGGGAAGCAGCCTCTTTTGGCAGATTTTAATCAAGAAAGAATCTGGATTGCCATAGGGCAATTTTATCACGGTTTGGTGAAACCGCTCAATGTAGTTCCTTGTCAACTCCTTCTCTCCTTGAACAACGTCCATGAGGGTGGACATTGTCACATCTTGTCCTACCTTGTAGAATCTTTCAATAAACATATTTTTGAAGCCGGAGAAGGAATGGATGTAGTTGTCTGGTAAGTTGCGGTACCAGTCGAAGACGACCCCTTCCAACGCTCTAATGAACAACTGCGTAATGATAGCGTCGTCATGAGGCAGATGGTCGGTTGTGACTTCAAAGTAGGTGATGTACCTGCTTGCAGATGTCCTCCCATCATACGGATTAATGTTGAATGGTTTATATCTTGGTGGCAAGGGATCATCTCTCCACGCAGCAGGATACGGTTGTCGTATCCTGAAGTCCTAGCAGGTTTTTTGGGCGTAGAACATGGCCCGGAGCTCCTGGACCTCTCGTCTTGCCTCCCTGGCCTCGTCTGCAGCGGTGGGAGCTGATATTATAGGAGAATTGTCGTCTGGGGTTGAGTTCGAGTCCGTATTGGCCATGGGACCCAAGCTTGTCTGGCCAAGCGTCCTTCCTTGCAGAGTTGGTAGGGCCGTTTTGATCTCGTCGACGGATTTGACCAAGGTATGAAATATGGCCTCCAGAGTGTCGATGCATTGGCGATCAATGGGACCTTCTTGCTCATTCCCAGTCATAAATACTGTTCTCACACGGGGAACAGTGGAAGGAACTGTGGAGGATGTGCTCTCCGAATCATACCCTCGCAAAAAGAAGTCGTCGGGATACGTAGGAATGTTCTCCTCCGGTTCGGACTCGGAGGAAGTATTACCCCCTGTATAGGAGGCTGCCTCGTCTTGGGACCCGTGGACGTCCTCAGGGACATCCGGATCCACTGCAGCTGTGGAGGGAATTATTTCCCCGGGTGCATCTTCTTGGAACACCGGATTGCTGTGGACATTCGGAGAGGTGCTACCCCCAGCTTCCGCTACCCCCAGTGATATAGATGACAGATCTCCAAGTGTTGAAGATTTTTTCTTAGAGCGGGTGCCTTGGTAGACTCCTCCTGTAACGGTCGTGGACAACCGCTTAGAAGAGAGTTTCTTGGTTGAGATTTTTGGGCTGGAGACATTTGTTTTCTTCCCTTTCCTGCCGCCAAGGATCTTCTGAGCAGAATTGCAGGAGGCGACGAGAAGCGCTTCGTCCTCTGAGCTTGGTTGTTGCAGTCGTTGGAAGATGGATCACCGGTCTTCTTGTACTGCTACGCTGTTGCAGCATTAGTTGACATTGACTTGGGTGCAGTGATGTCCATGGAAGGACTCTTTGCACACCGAGGCTTCTTCTCTTTCCTTACGCTTGTGAAGGATCATGTCACGCAAGTCCGGTGTGTCTCGAGCAACCTTTACACCCATTTTATGGGCCTGGGAATCCCGAGCATCCGAGTGTGTTGGCACCATATTTGCTCCCTGATTGTTGGGAGACTCTTGGTAACCACTCTGTCCTTTTGCCGCCGGAGGCTGGACTCGAGTGGTTCTGTACAACTTTCTATCGGAGGCCCGCATAACAGTAAGCGGAGTGCTCGGATGGTCGGAGGTTGGGACAGCTGATTGAGCTCGCCGAGCCCGCGCTGTCTTAGACTTCTTCGCTCTAGCACCAGAGGATGAATAGTAGAAAGAGTCCAAATGGTGCCGTACAGAGTCTGGCATATTTTCTTGGGAGCATATGGAGTCAGGACCGCATGAGAGACGGTCAAAGACAGAACCCGAGTCGCATGGAGCATTCATGCGGCTGGCATTTATGGCCGCATAAGAATTCATGCGGCTGGATTTGGCTGCCGCATGGGCATTCATGCGGCTGGCATTTGTGGCCGCATCAGCATTCATGCGACTGGATTTGTTGGCCACATCAGCATTCATGCGGCTGGATCTGTTGGTCACATCAGCATTCATGCGGCTGGATCCGTTGGCCACATCAGCATTCATGCGGCTGGATCCGTTGGCCACATCATCATTCATGCGGCTAGATCCGTTGGCCACATCAGCATTCATGCGGCTGGATTTAGTGGCCGCATGAGTCTTCATGCGGCTGGAATTGTTGGCCGCATGAGCTTTCATGCGGCTGGATTTAGTGGCCGCATGAACCTTCTTCATGCGGCTGGCACCCTTATGCGTCTTCTTCCTGGACCGCATAGAGTCCCTATTTACTTTCTCAAGTCCAGCATCGTAGTGCTTTCCTCTACCAGACTTGAGAACAGCAGGGTCCTCTGCGACCTGAAGTGAGGCCGCATGTGAGTCTTCTCCATCGTCTTGGGTAGCAGAGAGCATTTCTTCCAGAGCTTGGGCAGCAAATGATTTGGGCCTCCACTCCCTGAGGGCCTTCTTCGTGCGGGCTCGCTTCTGGACCGGGCCATCGTTCCCGTCAGAGAGCATTTCTTCAAACGTCTGCTGGTCGAAGCGGACGACTAGCATCTGTTACTTGGAGACAAGTTTGGCCGCGTCCGATTGTGTCACCAACTCCTCAGCCGAGGAGAAGTTCGTCCCCAGCAGAGTCGCTATCGTGTTTGCCATTAATTATAAAAGAACAGAACAGTTTTATGGGAGGACTGGACTTTTACTTCACAATACAAACTCGCTCGTACAAAAGACAGCCTAGGAACAAAACCTAAGAAAAGCAATCTGAAGTACAATTGTTTATTTTTATTCTTGGGGGGTGACGGTAGAGGCTCGGAAGAGTGACGATAACTCTGCCTTACTCCTTGGACGATCGAACGCAGCTTCGGCTCCGGGGAAGAAAAGCTCTTTGTGTGTACGGGGGTTGCTAGTCTCTCTGCTCGAGCTTTGTACGTATAATCCTTGTGTCTCTTCGTCTCTGCCTCCCTCTGCTATTTATAGGAGTGGGGTGTACTGTACTTTCCCCTTAAAAAGCGGGTGGTTAGAGATTCGTTAAGATTTGTCTTGATCCTGCCTGTTAAAAATTAATCCGAGTTATTTATGTTGATTGCAACAAATCTGCATCATTTATTGGAAGTTGATCTGGACAGTTATGATGATTGTAATAAATCTGCATCGGGCAGTTATGATGATTGCAATAAATCTGTTTTGTTATGATTTGCTGGTAGCAACAAATCCGAACGGATAAGTCTTGGTCAATCGTCTGCCACGTGTCCCAACTGCTTGTTGTGTCGATCGCCATAAATCTGAATTGTTGGGATTTGATCAACTCCTGCCACGTGTCCCGATTGCTGCGAGTCGCATGGAGGACTGTCATAGTTAAGCCGCATGAGTGTGGCCTTTATTTGAACCGCATGGAAGTCCTTTAATCTGAGCCGCATGGAAGTCCTTTAATATGAACCGCATGGAAGTCCTTTAATCTGAGCCGCATGGAGGTCCTTGCAACTGAGCCGCATGGAAGTCCTTTAACATGAGCCGTATGGAGGTCCTTGCAACTGAGCCGTATGGAAGTCCTTACAACTGAGCCTCATGGAGGTCCTTGCAACTGAGCCGCATGGAAGTCCTTACAACTGAGCCGCATAAAGAGCTTCGAAAAATGGGTGGATCGTGCCAGCTATAAAGATTTTCCTCGTCTCTCTAGGAGCACGTCAAGAGTCATCATTTCATCTTTATGTCAGAGCTGTCAATCCGTTGTGTCAAGGCTGCTGCATTGCGTCAAAGCATTAAATGAGTCAGCTGCACATAGTAATGATGGCTAGCTGTGGATGCCTGCTTTTGAACTACCCACGGCCACATGGTTTTTCCGAGCCGCATAGAGCTCTCGGGGACTTCTGAGCCGCATGAAGCTCTAGGGGACTTATGAGCCGTATGAAGCTCTAAAGGATTTGTGAGCCGCATGAAGCTCTAAGTGAATTTCTGAGCCGTATGAGACTCCCACTGCTTTGAGCCGCATGGATTTTACTTGTTCTTTTCCATGCTTCTACACATATTCTTATCTTGATGTATTCTACTTATTAGCCTAGTTTATTAGACTTGTGTTTTCATTCGAGTCTATTCGGATATGTATGCTAGTCGGCTGCAGACTACGAACCATATTGCTCATTCTTATTGTTTTATTATTTTATGTGGATTGAGATTAGATTTGACTTACCATGATTAGACCTAATGCCATAGTCCATACAGCTTACACGTATTCGAGCTGGGCTGGAGTCCTCTCGATGCATAGCTGGCATTCCATTTCGGATAGACATGAATGATTATCAGATTGTATCTTAAATTGGTTCTTAAAATATCATCTCTGTCATTCCATTTCGGTGATAATAGAATTTATTTCCATCACCTATTTAGCTCTGGATATAGATGCCCTTAGTCCCTCTAGCCCAGTTCCTTATAGGGTTTCATTCTATTAGTCCTGAAGTTCCTTGGATGGTGTAGTCGCTTGGTAGCTTACAGATAGGTTTGTGTCTTGAGTATTAGTGTGGGTTATTAGAAGTATAGCTTTTGGGTTTGTGAGTGGTTCATGGTTAAGCATGTGAGATATAGGCCAGATCATTGAAGGCCGGAGCATATCGTATTAGTTACGTAACTGTACTGATACGAGCCTGCGAATATGACTAAACCTTTAGAAATCTCAATCCACTCTGCCTTGAAAATGCTCCTAAAATTTTTTCTACGTCCTTGAAATTTTATATTTGTTCTCGATTATTCTTCCTTGCCTTTCGAACCCTTGATTTTTGTCTCTTCCTATTTCAGAGTGATGAACGATCGTGCTGTCTAGAATTTATCAAAAATTCTTAAGTTATAGTATAATATTGCTTGATTATTTAATTTCTGGTTGTTTGATAGATATGTGGGGATTATAGATGCCATATGTCTTAGATATATATGGATAATGATTCTAGCAACTAGATGGAAGGTTATAAAGTTTTAGTGACATACCTTTGAGGGAGTTGCGTGACCAAAGGTGGGTAGAAGTCTTCGAGGTTTCCTAGTTACAAATGGCTAGGAGAAGGATATAAACTATTTTTGAGGAATTAAATTTAAGAAGATTAAGGTAAAAGTGGACTTTCTTTTGAATTTTAAGGAATAGTTATGAATTAGAATTTCGAGGACGAAATTATTTTTAAGGTGGATAGATTGTAAGCATCCTGATTTTTAGAATTTTTTTATTTTATTTTATACGATTTTATATTTATTAAATTATATTTTATTATGATTATTGATATACTTAAATCTACTTAAACAAACTATTTCAAATTAAAAGTTAACTATCCATCCTAATCCTAATCGTATATGAGCCTAACTTATTCCGAAATAGTATAATAACTTAATCCGAAACTAGTATAATCTTTTAAATCCACTATGGAGAGATATGGATATCCTCCTCTCTTCCGTATTCTTTCTAAATTTATATATATAAACCTATCATTGATGGCCTTATCATTATCAAACCGACTGGGAATACATATAGTTATAAACCCAACCTTCTCCCTACTCCTCCTTCGGATGTCCACATCTATAATACAAATTCCTAAACATCTCCGTCCTTACTATTTTCTTCAAACCCAACACCATTGTTGCACACCACATGCCACCGAGCCCCGCCTACTGCGGACAAACCCAGTCCCGACGTCACCGCTAATACGATAACTGACGTGTAGACGAAGACGTCGCGTACGCAGCTTCAATAGATCGGAAGGACCCCGGTGCCATCGGTCATCTCCATGTACCGAGACCTCCACAACGCATGCAGCCACCCATCTCTGCGGTTGCCAACCGGTCATCGCCAACGGTCGACTAAGGTGTTGAATGCAGAGATCGACGTGAATCCGTACTGAGTCCCCGACGGAGAGCTCCGACCGAACGCAAAGTCTCCACCAGCCTCTTCGCCACGTAGGCGAGACCCTGTATCCCGACTCTGTCCCCATGTTCGCTGCTGCGACATCGGGCCGAGCTCTTCCGCCCAGCCATCCTCATGAATTCGTTTGTAGGCTCCGCGCGAGTTGAACTTAGCCTCTGTGTGCACACTTTCAGCGCTATCGCTGCCAAGTTTTTTTTTCTGTTGCCAACACGTTTCATGTGTCCACATGATACTGTAGCAACAGTGTGGTGGGTCCCATATATATTAGGTAATATTCTTTTTTCTTGTTGTGTATTTTTGGTTAATATCTATTATACAAAACACAAAGGTTTTTGAATCCTAGGGCTGACTGTGTCAAGATAAAGAGTGGTTGGGATTTAATCTTGGTGAATCAAGGGTTGTGGATGAGTGAAATTTTATGGAGAATCCAAAAAGTGGGATTTACACTCATAATGGTTGTGGATGGGAGACCTGAAATCCTCTCTTGAGTTTCTTCTATCGTCCCATTGGTCTAAACCTTCTTCCCACAGATCATGCTCCCAAACGATTCTCATCCGTCCATATGGATTGAATCCAACGTCACACAGTTTCGATCCGTGTCACCCTTCGCCCCTCCCACGCAATATAAAAGTCTCCGTCCGGTCCAACCCATGTACTCAAACCATTCGACTCATAAAAAATTTAATACCCAAAAAAGCAGCAGCACGAGTAAACCCATCGAAAACTTGGAGAAATGGAGACCGGAGGAAAGATGAAGAAGGGAGCCGGCGGCCGGAAGGCCGGCGGTCCGAAGAAGAAGTCGGTGTCCACTGTTCGTCAAGGCCGACCTCCAGTTCCCCATCGACCGCATCGGCCGCTTCCTCAAGAAGGGCCGCTACGCCAAGCGCGTCGACAGCGGCGCCCCCGTCTACCTCGCCGCCGTCCTCGAGTACCTCGCCGCCGAGGTACCAAGCCTTAATTTTTCTTTTCTCCGAAACCCTAGATTTCCTTTGGAACCCTAATTTGATATTTCATTTTTTTTTGATTATGTAAGGTTCTGGAGTTGGCTGGGAATGCGGCTAGAGACAACAAGAAGAGCAGGATCGTCCTCCGGCACTTGCTTCTGGCGGTGAGGAACGACGAGGAGCTCGAGAAGCTGTTGGCGGGAGTGACCATCGCCCACGGAGGGGTACTGCCGAACATCAACCCTGTGCTGCTGCCGAAGAAGTCCGCGACGGCGGCGGAGAAGGAGCCCAAGTCGCCGGCCAAGGCCGCGAAGTCTCCCAAGAAGAAGAAGGCGTAGGAGTGTCTTCTTATTGTATGTAATTTTGGGTTTGGATTTGGTAACATTTCCTATTTAGGAAGATATGAGACAGGGTGCTGGTTTGTAATACATTTGTTTTCTTTCTATGCATTTCAAAAAAAAAACCTTTTTTCCCCATGGTTTCTTCCGTATTTTCAATTAATTTGAAACTGGCATTCTGCTGACTTTAATCTATAATAAATTAGAAAGACTGGAGAGTATAACCCGTACTTATCTAACACAGTTAATGTTGATGATATGATCCCAAATCTGATCGTTATGGAACTGAAAAATATATTGAGTAATTTGACATTTTTGAAGTAAGTTGTAGCAGAATTAAGAGAAATTAGAAGAAGATTTAGGTTGTGTTTGATTCATTGTAATGTAATCGTAATCGTAATAGAATTGGGTTTGTAATGTAATTGAGTTTGTAATATAATGAAATTACAATTACATTACCATGTTTGATTGGAACATATAATTAAGCCATGCAATGTAATGCCAATTATATTCAAGTATTTGGTTGAACAAGTAATGTAATTGTTATTTGTATTATTTTGACGAATATATCCTTAATATTTAATTTTTGGCCAAACTTATTATTTATATTTAACAAAAAAAAATGTATACAACACAAAAAGTACTTAAAATTATGTGTAAATATATGCAATTTTTTTTCTAACTTATTAGTAATTGATTTGAAGATAACGATTCCGCTACAATGGTAGTTGATTTGAAGATACTTATGCACTTATAGATGAGCAGATATTAGTTTATCAAAATCATTCAAAGGTATATTTTATGCTATACAAATATCTATTGAAGTGCAGCAGCTATGGTCTAATTTTTCCATATAAAAGGAGACAAGCACCAGTAAATTGACTTGAAAAAACATATTTTACTGCAGACACAATTTTTCTCTCCCGTAGAATAGATGAAATGACAATTAAATGGCATTTAAATCACAGAAAAGAGATGAAAGGTTAACATGGACAATCATAATTTTTTTTTCTTCATGTACAAACATAAGATATTTAAATACCCTTTCAGAAAATTTATATAGGAGAATAATTTAGATGGAAAACAAAGAAAAAATATGAGGTCCTTTCTGCTTAACTCCACCGAAAATTGAAATATAACAAAAATTTCACTCCACCTGCCCATTGCTGACAACTTCATAAAAAGGGAAGGGGAAAGAAAGAGGAGCTGTGCTGCTGCTTTTTTTTTTTCTCTTTGTCTATAATTACATCCAGCCCCACTCCCTCCCCCATGGCGGCTGCGGCGGCGCCCACCACGTTCCGGCAGGTCCGGCACCTCCAGACCTCCAACGCGTCGATCGCATGTGTGTGGACTGCTCCCAAAAGAACCTCCAGTGGGCCTCCATCTCCTACGGGCTCTTCATGTGCCTGGAGTGCTCCGGGAGGCACCGCGGTCTCGGCGTCCACCTCAGCTTCGTCCGCTCCATCACCATGGACTCCCGGTCCGAGCTCCAGCTCAAGAAAACGAAACACGGTGGCAACGCCTCAACTCCTTCCTTTCTCACCAGACGGGGAGTGCACTGCTGCAGCCTCGAGACGAAGAGGAAAGGGGGGCAGCAGGGAGGGGGCATGAAAAAATTTAGATCTAGGACTTTTTCTTCCATCGGGATTTCTGGAGTTGAAAATTTGTTAAAAGGACAAAATTGTAATTTAGAATCTGAAGATGTAATGTAATTAGGATTACATAGGTTTTGTGATGTAATTGATTTGAATAGAAGATGATGTAATGTAATCAAGTTTGTAATCGTGATTACATTACATCTATAGAAAAAATGTTCAGCCAAACATCCGAATTAGAATTACGATGTAATTTCAATTACATTACGTTGTCCAATTCCGTGAACCAAACGGGCCCTTAGAGATTTGAGGAAGAAACTAAGTTTATAATTCAAATTGTAAAAGGAACAGAAAATTTACATCCAGCAGTGGTTGGGATTTAATATTTTGATGGAGGCCTCATAATTATTATTGTTCGTTTAAAATTGGGGGTCCAAGATTTTGAGGGAGAATACCTTAAATGAACCGTGCCCGATGGGCACGGGTTATGACTAGTATATATATATAGAGAGATAGGAAGGTGTGACACTGACATATATAATAAGGAATAAACGGTTCAAAAGCCAACAAATTTTTTACGTTGTATAAATAAATATGGGAAGCATAACATTTTACTAAGGCTATTTTGGTTGAACTTTGTTTAATATAAAACCATAGGGATTCGAACTGTACGAAGAAAGGGACAAGTGTGAGAATAGAAAGAGGGAACTGCTTCCTCTTTACAAAATATAATGGTAATACTTTTCTAAACTCCTCCCTAATTCTTTAGTTACAAAAGTAACCACAAAACAAATAATCATATATAATACATGAGTCCAAGTGGGTCCCTCCCCCATGACTACAGTAGGTTAAACGTGGAAATGGAATAAAAGAATATGACAAATTTGAGATAGGCCCCTAAAAGTTTAGATAATTTATAACTAATCCTTATACTTTTATTTATGATATATATATATATATATATATATATATATATATATATATATATATATATATATATATATATATATATATATATATTAGGATATTATGTAAGTACTATTAATTTTAATTATAATATAATATAAAAGAAGTTGTCATTAGGAAATACTAATAAAATATAGAATATGCGGTAAACTGCTGTTTAATAGTAAACGGGTAAAACTTTCGCCTTAACCCTCATGAAATAGGTATTACCTGTGTAAATAAATAACCAATAGATTAGTTAGGTAATAATATATATTTATATTAATATACTAGGTTTTCTTTGGATTTATTTAGGCTATTGACCAAGATTGTTGTACCCACAAGTTCAGCACATCACCGGACAAAAGCAGGCAAGTATACCTTGTCAATCTTTACAGTTTTATTCACATGCTATGCTCTTTTCTTTTGTTACATGTCATTATTCAGTTTTATTGGTTGATGGTTGATATTGGATCCCTTTTACATTATGCGTATTAGTTGCGAGTCTCGTTCACATACTGTCTTTGTTCATGGTTGGTATCATAGTTCGTATTAGACATGTTCTCACATATTAGGATATTATGTAAGTACTATTAATTATAATTATAATATAATATAAAAGAAGTTGTCATTAGGAAATACTAATAAAATATAGAATATGCGGTAAACTGCTGTTTAATAGTAAACGGGTAAAACTTTCGCCTTAACCCTCATGAAATAGGTATTACCTGTGTAAATAAATAACCAATAGATTAGTTAGGTAATAATATATATTTATATTAATATACTGGGTTTTCTTTGGATTTATTTAGGCTATTGACCAAGATTGTTGTACCCACAAGTTCAGCACAGCACCGGACAAAAGCAGGCAAGTATACCTTGTCAATCTTTACAGTTTTATTCACATGCTATGCTCTTTTCTTTTGTTACATGTCATTATTCAGTTTTATTGGTTGATGGTTGATATTGGATCCCTTTTACATTATGCGTATTAGTTGCGAGTCTCGTTCACATACTGTCTTTGTTCATGGTTGGTATCATAGTTCATATTAGACATGTTCTTACATGTACTTGATTGAGTCGTATCGTAGAATGAGTGCGTTATAAACTGAACTGCTAATTCCTTGTTTAGATTTTCTCAACCTGCGAGTCCACACTCGGGACGAGGGTTGACTGTTTGCACCAGTGAGTCCACACTCGGGACGAGGGTGTTTGTTTTGAGCTAACCTGCGAGTCCACGCTCGGGGCAAGGGTTAGTGATTTGTTCAAACCTGCGAGTCCACACTCGGGGTAAGGGTTTGGTATCCGTTGATCTTTTGTTCACCAGTTTTTCTTCCAGCAGTTCATTTATGCATAGTTATTCTCATGTCCGTGTATCGTTATTGCTTAGTCTTTTCAGTTTGTGTCCTAGATTTTCTTCATACATGATAAACTGTTAGATAGGCATATTTTATGTATCTTGCTAGTCCTCTGAGGACCTGATGATCTCTTCATGTAGTTGGTTGCACGGAGTTAGATAGCTGTACATATGGTAGTCGATTACATCTATATGATTCAGGTATTTTGCTAGTGATATTGCTTTATTATCTTCTCGTGCTTTTATGATATATCCTACTTGATAGCCTAGTTTCATAGACTCAAGTTATTCCTGGAGTCTAATCGGACAATATGCTAGTGGGCTGCAAACCATGAACCATACTTGTTCATTCTTGATTTATATACATATAGTAGATAGAGATATAGTGTTGCTTTGCCATGTTTAGATCCATTACATAGTCCAGACAGCGTTTACGTATTCGGGTTGGACTAGAGTCTGTTCGATACGTAGATGGCTTGTTCACGAGCTCGCGCCCGAAAAGCGGGTGCGGGTTGTGACAATTTATCTCCCAAATCCACTCTTTCCTCCACCAAATTCTCTCACTCTTTCAAGGAGAAGGAGCCTACAAGGATTGTGGTGCCAAGAGCAAGTAGGAGAGTCCATTTGCTGGAGGAGTTCGTGTCGGGTTTGTGTCCGTTGGTTGTTCATTGGGAAACCACTCCTAATAGGTATATCTCTATCTAAACTCTTCATTTCTATGCATATAAGTGGTTTTGAACCCATAGGAACCCACCCCCATGTAGGAATGACCCTTAGGAATGATTTAGAGGCTCATTTGGAAGTTGTGATAGGTTTTGTGTCACCCATGGAAGAATTTCGAAGATGACACATCAAGTGTTTGTGTAATTCCCAATAGGTCATTTAGAATCCAAATTTCAGTTTTGTAGATGAATGAGGGTAGGTTAGTCATGGTTAAGGTGTCCCAGTTGGTTTTCATATGGATTCTTATATATATATATATATATATATATATATATATATAAAATATAAAAATATATATATATATATATATATATATATATATATATATATATATTTTTATATTTTATATATATATATATATATATATATATATATATATATATATATATATATATATATATATATATTATATATATATATATATATTTATAATTTATATATATATATACATATATATATATATATATATTTATATTTTATATATATATATATACATATATATATATATATATATATATATATATATATATATATATATATATATATATATATATAGTATGTATTTTTGACCCACAAATCACGTATATATGTAAATATATGTAAATTGGTATATATTTATGTATGTGGACTGTTTTAGATAAAATTTGTATATATATAGTGTGTGTGGTTGTGTCTTGTGTAAGAGTGAGAGAGGGAAAAGCATGTCTAGCTAATGGCCATCACACTTGGCCTTGGTTTGTAGTGGTTTGGATAGTGGTTGTGTGTTGTGAGTGTGTGTTTGAGGAAGGGAGAGGTTAGATGTGGTAGTGTGGTAGTGTGAGTATGAGTGAAAAGAGATATTGAGATGGATGTTAGAGTGTGTATTTGTGTTTGAGGAAGGGGGAGATTAGAGTGTGGTAGTGTGGTAGTGTGCTAGTGTGAGAGTGCTTGTGTTAGAGTGTGTGTTGTGAGTTGTAGTGTGAGTGAGAAGAGAGTGAGAGGAAAATTGATGTGTATGTGTGTGAGTGCATGGTGGAGTGTTAGATGTATGTGAGTGAGATAAGAAGGGGGAGAGAGGAGTGCAGCCCACAGCAGCAGCAGCATGAACTACCTGCAGAGCAGCAGCCTGCACCAGCAATTGCTGGCAGCAGTAGCAGCTACAGCAGCATGGGCAGTAACAGTAGCAGCATGGGCAGCAGCAGCAACAGCAGCATGGGCAGCAACAGTAGCAGCACGGGCAGCAGCAGCAACCGCCTATAGCAGCGGCAGCAGCTTGAGAGGAAGGGGGGCCAAGTTGCATCCACTTGTGTGTGGGTGTGAGTGGTTAGGAGGATTAGTTTAGTTAGTATCTTAGTTTTTAGTTAGTATCCTAGGATACCTAAGTGAGTATCCTAAGTTAGATATGTTAGAAGTGAGTATGTTAGATAAGTTAGTGTCTAGAAATCTAAGTTAGTATCTTAGTATATGGTAGAAGTTAGATATCTAAGTTAGTAACTAGTTGGATGTTAGTATCCTAGGATAGTGTCTAAGTTAGTATCTTAGGATGTTAGTATCCTGGGATAGTATGTTAGTTAGTATCTTGGCTAGATAAATTAGTATCCTAGGATAGATAAGTTAATATCTTGAGGGTATCAAGAGAGGGGATATTAGGATATGGGTTATAATTAGTATCCTAGACAAGTTAGATATCTTAAGATGAGTATGTTAGTGTCTATGTTAGAGTGGTCCTAAGTTAGTGTCTTAAGATATAAGTGAGTATCCTAAGATACATGTTAGTATCTTGGATAGGGTAATGTTTGTATCCTAGAGTTAGGATGAGGTAAGTTAGTATCTTCCTAGAAGTTAGTATCCTATGTTAGAGGTTAGTATCTTACTAGAAGTTAGTGTCCTAAGATTTGTCTATGTAATAGATAGTCTCTAGAGTATATCTCTATATACATATTAGAGTATCTTAGGGAGTTAGTGTATCTTAGATACGTGAGTAGTATCTTGGGATATCTAAGATAGTATCCTAGATGGATATGTTGGTATCTTGGTAGGAATTACCTATAGCCTAAGGATAAGGTATTAGCTAAGGTATTGGGATTTACCTAGATGGCTAAGGTAATGGATATGATGTTAAGGTAGATAATTAGATACTAGCCTAAGGTAGATGGTATATCTATTAGCCTAAGATATTGAGTTCTCTACTAGCCTAAGGGTAGAATATTACTACAGTAAAGGGATTACCTAGACTAAGGTAATGGGGTATTACATGGATGGATAGGGTATTAGGATATCTTGGTAGGTAATGACTAGAATTAGAATATCTTGGTAGGCAATGACTAAAAATATGATATTTAACTTAGATATTATCTTGTTTGACCAAGGTTGACTATTTTGACTGAAAGTCAAAGTAGAGTCAACATCTAATCTAGATTGGACTAGGAGTTGACCAGAGTTGACCAGTTGACCAAAAGTCAACTGTAGGACAACTATTGATCCAGTTTGACCTAAATTGGATTAGGAGTTGACCAAAGTTGATCAGTTGATCAAAAGTCAACTGTAGGTCAACCCTTGACCTAGATTGACCTAGTATGACTTAGTTTGACTTAGTTTGACCTAGTATGACTTAGTTTGATTTAGTTTGACCTAGATTGCATAGCACGCACTAAAAAATAATGCCTAACACTGTTAAACCCTATTTAACTCATGTATATCTCATCTGTAGGTCTGTGACTTCACTATGAGCCTCTATTCACCGTTGATATTTTCTACCGGACCGCAGGCGAGTACATTCTCTGATAATATTTCTGTTTTATGATATCGTATATGTTTCTTGTATTTAGTGTAGCATTCCTTGTCTCTTGACACATTGTTCACATGAATTGGTATTTGTCTGGATCCCGTCATGAGATGTTATTCTTTGTATTTCTTAGTATATCTTGTGCAAACCTTGTTCTTGTTCCTTGTGCATTGTATAGACATAATTCCTATGAAGGCTCGTGACCTTCTCAAAGAATTCGTGTCATAACGTGTCATGGTTGGATCCACTGTATCAGTCGGGGCAGGGAGTATTAGTGTAGATATGTGGTCATACCCCTATTGTGCAAGTATTGATTGTGAGTGTCAATCATACATCCCACGTATGATTAACTAGGCCATAATCATTGTGCAAGTTCCCAAGCCAGCCATATGTCAAAGCTAGTATTCACTCACATAGATAGTATGATTCTTGACTCTTGTACATGATATGATCAGTTTTCTTGCCATTGCTCTAGCTATAGTTTATATCTTTAACCTTGCTATGTTACTTTCATGTACTTTCCATTTCATATGTATATCCTCTCTATTTACTACTACATACTCTTTATCGTCTAACTAGAATTATTATTGGAGATTGTGCTCATTCTATCCTGACTGTACTACAAAAATTTGTTAGATTAGCGACGTTACAAAACGTCGATAAACTCGGCCAAAATGTTGCTAAACTAAATTAGCGACATTTTCAGCGACATTTAATAAACAACAGAAAAAAAAACGTGTCGCAAATCGAGAAAACGTCGCAAAACGTCGTTATGGCGACGTTAGTTAGCGACGTTTATAATGTCGCTAATTAGCAACGTTATTTGCGACGTTTTCAAGTGGTCGCCGATTAGCGACACATTAGCGACGTTCTTGCGACGATGTGGTGGCATCAGATTGTTTGCCACGTCAACAATTTAGCGACGTTTTCAGCGACCTTTATATTTGTTGCTAACTGTTAGCGACGAATATAAACGTCGCTAAAAATGTCGCTAAATTGAAATTTTTTTTAAAAAAAGAATCCAGAATGCAAATGTACAATCCAAAATACATAATCTAATCCCTGGGTTCGTCAACCCCTTCGGTGGAACACTCAACACCGACCCGCACAATACAATCCAGAATAGACCAAAAATAATTGGTCGTCTCCTCAAGCCTCTCGGAACATCACAATATGCATCACACATCACACAAACAAATATACATCACAATATGCATCACACAGCAAGCTATACCAATATACTTCACACACAAGAAAACAAATATCTATCACAATATCCAAAATGAGATATATCCATCAAAACAAATATCTATCACAATATCCAGATGAGATATATCCATCAAAACAAATTCAATCAATATATGTATCTACTGTCGTCTTTGCTGGGGCAGATAGAACTCCCTCAGCCAGTGCGCAAAAGTAGGATCCGCGGCAGCCAGATCAATATCCAAAGGAGATGGATGACTGGAACTCCGGGTGGAACTGCCCTGTGGTGCCACCTCCTCCTTCACAGCTTCCTCGGCTTTAGAAATTACTTCTAGATCAGCTCTCTCGGTGGAACTGCCCTCTGGAGCTGGAGCCACCTCCTCTTTCATAGCCATCTGTGCCTCCCTCAAGCGAGATCCTCGGGTCTTAGGTGCCATCTGTGAGAACGGATGCCATCTTATTTGAGTACATTTTCGAAAGCAGATAAAATACAGAAAATTTGATTTTTTGCCAAGTGTAACAACGGATGGCTCAGAACACAACCCAAAATTCATTCTAGCATACATTAGTGTGAATCATCTATGTTCTGTACATATGGTATAGTATATGTTCTTATCGTATCTAGTATTTGAAGAATGTAACAGAATCAAGATGAACTCATATAATGTAATACTAGGACATCATCTACTACTATATAAGATATAGTGATAGGTTGTCATATCATCATTGCCGAGGGATGAGGGTCGAAGGACAGTCAACTTTATCTACGGCTACATAGTTTCTGCCTCGCTAGTCGAATGGCTGTAGGGACTATGTCCTGATCACCATGTCGTACCGTAGATTAATGCAAATGGAGCTAGAGCTGGAGCCAAAATACAGAATCCAAAATACAAAATACAGAATCTAATCCCTGGGTTCGCCGAAAATACAAAAATAAAGATTGACATACAGTACTAATTCATATGTGTTTTAAGTATGAGAACGGATGGCTCAGAACACAACCTAAAATTCATTCTAGCATACATTAGTGTGAATCATCTATGTTCTGTACATATGGTGTAGTATATGTTCTTATCGAATCTAGTATCTAGTATCTGAAGAATGTAACAGAATCAAGATGAACTCACATAATGTAATACTAAAACATCATCTACTACTATATAAAATATAGTGATAGGTTGTCGTATCATCATTGCCGAGGGATGAGGGTCAAAGGACAGTCAACTTCATCTAAGGCTACATAGTTACATGAGCTAGTCGTCGCGAAACGTCGCTATGACGTCGCTAATAGCGACGTTAGTATGAACGTCGCTAAATTCCAATTATATTCTCCCCACCAATTCATTTCCCCCATTTTACTCTCTCACTCTCTCTCCTCCCCTCCTCCGGCGCTCTCACTCTCTCCGGTGCTCTCACAGTACTAATTCATATCTGTTTTAAGTGTGAGAACGGATGGCTCAGAACACAACCCAAAATTCATTCTAGCATACATTAGTATGGATTATTATGTTCTGTACATATGGAGTAGTATATGTTCTTATCGAATCTAGTATATCAAGATAGGTTGTCGTATCATTATTTCCAAGAGAGGGAGGTTAATTGGAGAAAGTTACTGTAGAAAGTGAAGACCGACATGAACTAACGCACGAAAATGAGGAGCTCTAAGCTGGAACAAGAAAAGTTGTGCTTTGGAAAAAGAACTCTTGTAAACTCTTTATTCATAAAGCAAGCTATAATTAATGAATACAGAACAAGTACCGAGTTCGTAACTCAAGTATAGAGCTTACAAGAGTTATAAACTTGATACTTGTTCTGTATTCATTATATCTTGCTTTGTGAACAAAGAGCTTACAAGAGTAGAACATCCAAAACACAACTTTACTTGTTACAGCTTTGATCTCCTCCTTTTCGTGTGTCAGTTCATGTCAGTCTGTACTTTCTGCAGTAATGACCACAAGTTTTATGTTCTTCAACGATATATTTCACATGCTTAATTGCCAAGTATGGGGACGAATGGCTCAGAACACAACCCAAAATTCATTCTAGCATATATTAGTGTGAATCATCTATGTTCTGTACATATGGTGTAGTATATGTTCTTATCGTATCTAGTATCTGAAGAATGTGACAGAATCAAGATGAACTCACATAATGTAATACTAAGACATCGTCTACTACTATATAAGATATAGTGATAGGTTGTCATATCATCATTTCCGAGGGATGGGGGTCGAAGGACAGCCAACTTTATCTACGGCTACATAGTTTCTGCCTCGCCAGTCGAATGGCTGCAGGGACTATGTCCTGATCACCATATCGTAGTCTAATACAATCCAGAGATTGATACAGTACTAATTCATATATGTAGTCCAATACAAATAGTCTAATACAAAAAAAATCAATATAAATAGTCCAGTCGAATGGCTGTAGGGACTATGTCCTGATCACCATGTCGTACCATAGTTTCTGCCTCGCCAGTCGAATGGCTGCAGGGACTATATGTACCGATCACCATATTACCAATTAACCAACCAACAAAACTACTTGTTACAAATATCGGTACTATCGGTGCATTCAAATCAGAGTATCACATTTTTTGGTGTCGGAAAACAAATAATTATTACTAAATTATCAAATTTTTCGGCACTATCGGTGCCCCTAACCAAGCCCCCCCTTCCTCCTCCCCCCCACACCACCCCTAACCCTAACCCGAACCCTCCCCTCCCTCCTGCTCCCCTCCCCTACCCCCCCCACTCCCCCGCTCCCCTCCTCCCCCACACACATACCAACCCCTAACCCGAACTCTAACCCTCCCCTCCTCCGCTGCTCCCCTCCCCCAGCCGCCCCTACCCCCCTGCTCTCCTCCCCCAGCCGCCCCTACCCCTACTGCTCCCCTCCCCCAGCCGCCCCCACCCCCAATGCTCCCCTCCCCCAGCCGCCCCCACCCCTGCTCCCCTCCCACAGCTGCCCCCACCCCCCCTGCTCCCCTCCTCCAGCCGCCCCCACGCCCCTGCTCCCCTCCTCCAGCCGCAACCACCTTCACCCGCTCCCCTCCCCTAGCCCCCCCCCCGCTCCCCTCCCCCTACCACCCACACATACCCACCCCTAACCCGAACCCTAACCCTAGCTCCCCTCCCCCAGCCGTCCACGTCCCCCCTGCCCCACCCTCCAGCTACCCCCCACTCACCCTCCAACCACCCGCATCCCCCCGAGCCACCCACACCCCCAACCACCAACAACCAAAACAGCCGGAGAGAGAGAGAGAGAGAGAGAGAGGGAGGGAGGAGGAGAGTCATGTACCGGAGAGGGAGGAGAGTTGCCGGAGAGAGTAAAATAGAGAGAAATGAATCGTTGGTGGGGACTATAATTAGAATTTAGCGACGCTAATACTACCGTCGCTAAATTAGTCGCTATTAGCGACGTCAGAGTGACATTTCGCTACGACTAGCTCATGTAATTAATATACGTCGTTGTCACATCGCTTATTTCATCGCTAGTAGCGACTATTAGCGACGTTTCAATAAAACGTCGCTAATGAACACAATTTAGCGACGTTAATCGAACGTCGCTAAATTTACGTCGCCAATTAAGCAGATTTTAGTAGTGCTGGATATGTTGACAAAATTTTACAGATGACGGTGAGGACGAGTGTCCTTCTTACTATGGTCCTCCTGACGTTGTGGGCGTAGACCGGGAGACCCTAGTCCATCAGAGGTTAGTTCCAGCCGATGAGGCACTAGTGGTAGCTCAGCTAGATTAGATTTGTACTGGACTTTATTTCCAGATAACACTTTGGCATGTTATTATTTTTAGAATTTGTATTTGAGATTGTTGACTCTGAGACTCTGGACCTGTATTATTCTGTGTCGGATTTTCTGGATGATATTTTCATATCTTGTTGTCTTTATCTTTCGATATTATTTATCCTTCTTAGAACATTGTGATTGAGTCTATTATATTGTCATTGTTTGTCCTCCGTTTGGAGTTGACCATCTCGACAGGTTTTGATATTGTAATTGTTGTTAGTTAGTAGACCTAGACAGCGTTCTACGTCGTTTCTGCGGTGTAGGCTGGGACGCTGTCACGCACTCGTGCCCCTACTCCAGGTGCGGGTCGTGACACACCATCCTGTGGACAATCCTCAAGCATAACCTCAAAGAACTGAAATATGTAAGGCAGATATATCGTATAGTGAAGTCGTCGCGATTTCTTGCGACACCTTTCCATAGCGGCGATGATAGTCTTAGGCAGACTGAATAGAACATAAAAATGGAGATGATAGATAGCAGAAATCTCCAAATATGAAATCTTATCAGTGGCGATATTCTTTGGAATAATTGTAGAAGCATGAAAATAAAGGACTATACGCTCACGTGATAAAGGGGCTATGTGCCCATATGATAAAGGGGGTTATGCACCCACATGATAAAGGGGGGCTATGCGCCCACAAAAAACTGCTTCATATACTAATCATGTACCCAAGTGTGGGTGCATAGTCTGCTCCAAGCACTATGCGCCCAAGGCAGAAACGACCCTACAACCCGGTCAGCATCCACGATCAATCATGGGCCGAGGCATGCGGCCACGTCAGTCTCCACGAGCAGTCGTGCATCGAAGCATGCAGCCACGATCTACCCACGATCATGCAGTCTTTATGCACCTACGTCCTATGCGCCCAAAGGGACACTATGCGCCTATAGTGAAATCAGTGTATTTTTTACCTATGTGCGCATAACAGTCGTTTCAGTGTAAAATGACTGTAAATAGAGGACATGCCTCTTCAAATGGATAGAACAGAGAGCATATCAGAGCCAAATTGCTGCCCTTCTTGCCAGTGAGCTGAGAGTTAGAAATTTTCTTAGGTTTTCTCCCACTTTTGTAAATCGGAGTGTCAACGGAGTAAATGAGCAATTGTCGCTCGATTTCCATTGTCTCATTTTCTAGTATTCTTTTTGTACTCGGGGATTCTCAGTGCAGGATCTCTCAGGTGTACTCAATTTGTAGTGCCTTGCGCTAATAAGAAAAGACAGTGATTCTTCTCTTTTTTGTAAGTGTCTACAAAAATGGCAACTCTGCTGGGGACTACCTTTTCCTCCGACGAGAAGGTGGTGACACAATCCGATACTGCTAAGGTGGGGGCACTCAAAAGATGCTGATCGTAAAGTTCGATCAGCAAGCGTTCGAAGAAATGCTCTAGAGGGATGGCTCTACTCCCTCAAAATTAGTGAAGCCGAACAAGTCTCGCAAGACTTGGCTTCCGAAGGCTCGTGTCGCATATCCTACCAGTACTGTAGAAGATGTGCAACCGAAGAAGTCTGTCACGTGGGCGCATAGGCCTTCTACATGGGCACATGGAGCTCCCCTATGGGCGCATAGCTCTGTCACAGAGGCTCCTGATGCGAAGAAGGTGCATGCTATTTAGGGCTCTTCTAGCCCGGCGACTCCTCTCATGAACAACCAACAACAGAGTGTTCAACACTCGAGACTCGACAAAGGAAAATACTACGATGCCAAGAATCGAAGTGCTCAACACTCTGGGTAAACTCAGCGAAGCCTGCAAACGAAGAAGGCAAAACTGGAGAAAAAAGTCGATGTTTCCCAAATTACACGACTAATGCCGTGCGCCAAAGGATTATGTGGGCGCATGATTCTGGTCAAAAGGCTTCTGTCTTCCATAGACTTTCTGCACCCATGCACCCAGGCTCTGCTGGCCCTTTCTATGTGCCCACATCTAGAAAGGCCAAGTGTGCTGCCAGATTTCTTGGAAAGCATGCGCCCAAAGGCATGCCCCAGGGCCAATACGCCCACAGCAAAAAGGCAGACCCCAACGCGTATAACACAGGGTTGTCTTCAAGGTCATCACGGAACTTAGGTATAGGGGCTGCCCCTGCATACCAACTAAGTTCGGATGTGCCAACTTCCCTTACAAACCCATATGCAAAGCTTGGCAATGCATGTGAGATGGGTTCTAAGGTGAAGCTCCCTTCTGTCGATTTATGCGACATGATAACTCACAAGCGTAAAGCGAGGGAGATCATTACTACTCATGAGGTGCCTCTACCGGAACACCCATGTACTAGTATTGTCATCAACTGTTGTTGCTCCAAAACAACGAAAGTTCCTCCAAGGCAGTCCGTGTTTCGACGACTGCAACGTCCTGATGATGAAACGCCACTATTTGTTTCATCTAACATGGCTTCGTGGGGTCCTCCCTATGGAAGCCCCAATCAAAGAAGGTGGATCACTAATCCAACCTTTTTCTTCCAGTCCTGCGAATAGAAGAAGAAGAAATCTGCCAGCAAACAGCCAGCGAGCTGTTACATCTGAAGGAGTCTATATGGGTACTTGGTCAAGGACGAGATCCCTTATAGATGGCGAGGACTCTCAAGCTGGGGGTGGTGTTCCCTCAGAACTTCAAGCTGGGGGTAGTATTCTCGTAGAGTTTGAAGTAGATGACCTCTACGCCGGGGGTAGCCTTCCAGATGACGATGATCTCTTCGAATCTGACGGTGACTATCTACTTCTCCTGCCTAAAGATGATGGCATCCTCAACTCTGAGACAGACAGTATCAGCACCAACTGTACTATTTATCTTCGCGTGCTATCGGCGTACATGACGGATGGAGAGAGACCTGAAGAAGCCAGTGATCAAACGAACAAGCGGCTGGAGAATCTTGAAATAGCAATCGCCAAGATCACTGACATGCTTACCAGCATCATGGCTGTCCAAACTGCTGGGGTTGTTCCCCCACTTCAACCAAACGTCTCAGCACACGTGTCATGACCCGCTACCGAATAATCGGATACGAGTAGGACACGCCCAGCCTTTGCCGATGGACACGACGAAGTAAGCTGTACAATACTAATGAAAACTCCAAGTTACAATGTAATATAAACATCCACAGCATCTATAAACGTTCCTGAAAATATCACCACAATCCACCATGTCTTTTACAATGATATCCGGAGACAGATCTGGTAAAATAAAATACAATAATGAAATCAAAATACAAAGTACAATATCCAGAAGAACAAATAAAATAAATCCTGCAATATTTAATGATATTATCGTGCTCCATGTGGCCTCAAGCTCACCTACAACATATCTTGTCTGAAAAAGTGCAAAACACAAACCCGACAAAAATAATATACAATGTATTCTGAAATACAGAATACAAGGTGAAAAGAGAATACAAGAAATAAATATGAAACTATGGTACCAGAAGTGGAGTGCAAAATTGAAGACAATGGACACGACAATCAATATGCAAAGACAATGAATGCGGCAATCAATAAACAAGACAATAAACACGACAATCAATGCAAGTGTGACCTTTTCAAAATATAAACCTAATGTGTGACCGGCTTAAGGACCACAATCCACAATCAATCAATTCACAATTCACAATTCTATAAGGTGCGGCTTAATTGTACGTGAGGTATACGATTAGGCTATTCATAATACCTAGGTTGGGTGTGGTCACACAAAAGTTAATATTTCCTCCAATCTCCGCAATAAACAATGACTCACAATGCAATGACGAACAAGGACGATGCAATCGTGTGTATCACGTGTCCAATATAAGAACATGGCACATAAATATAAGACAGAAAGACAAAGTAAAAGATCGAGTCGGTGTACTTGCCTCACTTTGGAAGCACGGGAGTAGTAGAGCATGGATGTTCACCTATTTTGGTACATGTTTGTCAGGGTTTGAACAAAACATTAGCTAAATTACTAACTTTACCAATTATCATATTCTAGCTAACTATTTAGTAGCTACTAAATATAATTTAGAAATATATATATCTCTAACTAAATAGAAAGGAATTTAAGTTTTTATAACAAAATATGCTATATAATATTCATTGCAAAATTAGATAATCATTATTATTTCTTTGAAAATAACTATTAGTTAAATTACTATTTTACTAGGAGCAAATCTATATATAGATATAGATTACAAATTTTACTAAACTAATTACTTTATGGAAATATTACTAGAATATTGATAAGAATGCTAATTTTACAACCCTAAGAATAATAGCATTTTACAATAACTTATAAAATATAATAATACTACACAATACTAAAGCCAACCATACTACACCAATATCCAAACCCATAAGTTCTCAGCCCACGTACCCAACCTGCTACTGATCCAAGCCTACTGAGCCCAAACAAATGCTATTGATGCAAACAAATAACTCTTGCAAAAGGACTACTCCCAAGCCCACTGTCCAAATTATTTCTTATGCTGCTTCAATAAAACAATTCTTAAGAAATTAAGCCCAACACTCTATATATCCTAACACAATAGCAAACCATCTCAAGCCCATAAAATATTGGCCCCTACATTGCTGTGGCTGACCCGGCCCATATCAATCCCTATCACTTAAAACAACCACACACACATAACATTCTCTCTTCCTCATTTCACTTCTTTACCAGCCGACACTTCATCTTCTTCCCCAATATCAAAACCCTAACCCTAATATTTACCCACAAGCTCTAATCTCCCTTTCCTTTCTTATAAATTCTCAGCATATAGTTAGGGAACCCTAGATCTCTCAAACACAACCCTAAACTCCAAAATCCAGAAGAAAGAAAAGGAAACAAGTAGATCGAGGCGAGGCGAGGCTCACCGTGATCGAAGGGGATGTCGATCCTCGACGTCAGTGACGGATCTGACGGCGAGATATGGATGCTTCGGTGTGATAGACCCCTATCTTTTCGGCAACTCGAGTGGCTGCACAGAGCTCGAAGGGACAGCTCGAACTCTGGGGTCGTTGGCGTGAGGATCGAAGGATCACCCGGTCTTCGAGGACGACACGATAGTCGAGATAAGGCAACGATGACTGGATCGTCATCCCCATCCTTCACAGCAGGTGGATCAGGACGCTTGGGCGAGGAAGCTCGGGGATGACTCCAGCTTCGAGACTCGATGACTACGCGGCGACGGAGCTCGATGGTGGCCTCGAGGAAGACGATAGTTGGAAACGACGAGAAGGAAGTCAACCGAGGACGATCACTCATCCCACGACCCAGAACTGGCCGGATCTCGGCGAAGTCAGCGACGACACAGGCGATAAAGTCGAAAGGAACCGTCGATCAAGAAGAGCACGACGGAGGTAGTCTGCCCGAGGTCAAAAAGGAGGTCATCGACGAGGACGGCGAGCTTGGCGATGAGAAGAGAACTCCTAGTGGCAGAGCAGTTCCGAGGAGGCATGACTCTCAAAGAGTGGCGTGGTCTTCGAGGAGATAGCTCGATAATCGAGGCAAGGGCCTTTGCAGTGGTGGCTAGGCGGTCTGCTGACTCCGACTAGTAGAAATTCAGTCAGCTTCGTCGGACTTCAGTGTTGTGTTCAGTGAACACTATAAGAAAAATGACGATTCTTGATGGTTTATAAGTTGATGGTCGTGAAAAATCGTCAAGAAAATGGGTTATCTTGACGAATTTAGCCTTACGTCAAGAAATACTTTATTTTATGTTAACTTAGCAATCTTACAGCATAAAAGTTGACAGTTTTGGAGGATCCGTCAAGAAACATCCTTTTATTCAGTGACGGTTCGGTAATAACCGTCAACTAATATATGCCTAAAAAAATTGACACGATTTTTTCAGCTGCCATTTTGGTAATTTTTTTGAAATGTAAATCTATATTGACGTTAGTCATTCCATTCCGCTTCATTTATTTCCAGATTCTTTCCTCCCCTTTCTATTTTTTCATCTCTCTCATCCACCAGCAGATAGAGAAGGAGACCTCGAATCTATATCTCCCTTCTCCTCTTCCTTCTCTACATCTCCATTCTCCTATTCTTCCTCTTCCTCCTCCTTTCTTTTCTCCTATAGACCCAAAACCCTAATCCCCAAATCCACCTAATCTTGTCCCCAAATCCTAACCCTACATCCATCGGAGAGGAGCATCGGGATGGTCATCACGGCCAACAGAGCTAGGAAGCCCTCGACGAAGCCTCCGGAGGAGGTGAAGAAGAAGGAGGACCCGAATAAGGGTCCGGCGCTACGTCGGCAGGAGTGGCTACTGCATTCGAACCTGTCCCTGAACGCGTTGTGCTCCTCGGACGCGTCGGTGGACTTGTTCTGCAGCCGGAGGCAGAGCTGAAGGAGAACGGCTTCTGCAGCACGCGCCGCACCAAGCTGATCTGCACCATCGGGCCCGTCCCGTGTGCCTCATAGCAGCTTGAGGCCCTCGCCGTCGATGGGATGAACGTCGCCTGTGATTGGTTAAGCTCGAGGCCCTCGCCGTCAACGGGATCAATAGTACTCATAGCGCTATCATGGATTAATCATAGGGAAGCCTGAAGGTAACTCTGAATCTTCACCTATTTGTATGTCCATGTTCTCCGGACACCTTCCAGAATCAAATTTGATCATTAGGTTTGATTGATTATTGTCATATGCCATTTGATACTACCCTTTAGCAAGGGCTTATGCCATTTTATACTACCCTTTAGCAAGGGAATGAGGGATCATATTTGATATCCTCATATGGAAACAAAAGACAGTTCAAGAAATTATTTTAATAAATAGAGTTATCACAAGCCTTCTAATAAAGCTGAACTAGCTGACCAGTGGTTGCCTGGAACGTCGAATGAAAACAAGAATATTATTTTGGGGGGTCCAGGTTTCTTAGGAATGCAGTACGTTTATCTAGGACGTGGAACATTTTTTGAGGAACACTCACACATATAAACGTATTGCATTCCTAAGAAATTTCTTAAGAATTCATTTGATCCCCAATTGATTTGGTCCGGGTTTCCACTATCAATTAAAGTACAATCTGGAGCATAATAAGTGTAAATCCCCAATTGATAGGCTAGCTTGTAAATTTTAGTTCTACACACGCGATATATGGGCATGAGACTAGAAAGTTAGAGTGAACTCAATAAAGTTGGTGATTTGCATTGTACAGATAAATCATTATGACAATGTAGCGTGTTGCTGCTTTTGGTTAATGATAGGAGAGACTTCAACTAGTAACGAAGTTGTTATTCTGAACATACATGAATCTGAAAGCTCCATATGTCATGGTTCCTGAATCCCAACGTAACACGTCCAGTACTGGAATTGACCACAAAGAGCAGAGACGTAGAAAACTTTAAGATACTGTTCATGTGCCCTTTTCTTTCCTCATTGAGACTGTCTTAAGATTCTTTGATGAAGGAACGTTGTTAGTACTGTAAAACATGCCCATTGCATTATATTAAATCAGTTTTTGTATACTTTTAGACCACAATAATGCTGATAGTCATTACCCCAATATAAATGTTTTATTATGCTTTCTGCTTTTGCTGGCACAATTTCTTAAACTCAACATTTCTACATTGGCATGTATCACCATAGTATTATTTGAAGTCAAATAACTTGATGTCTCCTATAAATGAAAATTGTTATTTACCACTTAATCTTCTATTTTGATTGTATGGAATGTCAAACCAGTTTTGTATGCCAGCAAGTAAGGTTTTATCTGTGTTTATGACAGGCAACTCGTCTTTTTGGTCTTGGTGATGAGTTCAGTGAGGCCGCAATGCTCGATAAACTTGAGGGTATGAAGGATATCACTGAACAAGTAAACAGACAATTCAAGGATCCAGTAAGGTCATTAAACTTTAAAGAATCTCGATTAGTGCTAAATTAACTAGCTATTTGAAAATATCATACAATTTCTTAACTAGCTAGTGTTTACACAATCAGCATTTATTCATCTAGTGGGGTTAGTCAAACTGGATTTCACAAATGTAGTGTGCTGCAATTTGAAAATCACAATCACTAGTAATTTGAAGAATGCTTGTAGTCGTGATTGTAGTCGGTGCATTTGAAAATCACATTCTACCGCAGTCTCCTACCTGCTGTCAAAAGCTGCTTCTGCTGCCAGTTTTTAAAAAACAGCAGCAGTCCTAAACCAAGCCTAAGTTATATTGCACAAACATTATATATACATGTAGACTCTGTCTTCCTTGTTCAAAATGCAATTGCAAATATTTTATGCATGATTCAGCTGCACATATATTTATCCTACTATGCAATGTGGTATGCTGACTTCTAATTTGTCCACAGGATGACCCAATTGCACTTGCACATACTTTGTTACCATTGTTATAACTTACAAGTATTAGCTTAGATCCTTATGCTTGTTTTTAGTTACGTACTCCATCTACTAACTTATATTGCATGGGCAGTATACATATTATATACATTAGTATCACGTTGACCTAAAATGCATTTGGATATATTTTATTCAAGGTTTAGAATTCTGATATAGTTGAAGATGCTATGCAGCTCTTCAAATGTCTGTACAGGATAGTGCAAAGGATTCATCAAGCCAGACTGACATGAGCAACAAGGTGCTGGAGGACCAGCCATTTCTTTCATCTATCCTTAACTCGGTATTAATGCAAACTTATGAAATCATGGAATTACAGTTCATTAGATATTGTTTCCGCTCCTTACATATTTCTCTGTTGCATATAATGATTACTCTCAGCTTCCTGGAGTTGACCCAAATGACCCTTCAGTAAAAGGCTTGTTGGCGTCTTTGCAAGGGAAAACTGAGGTATTTTTGTGAATGAAACTTGATACACTACCTGGATTCTAATTTCTTGTTATGTTAGGTTGGTCAGGTTAGAATTTAATTGTTAATTGATATGTTGGTCACTTTAGAATTTAATTGTTTATTTGACATCAAACTACTAGTAGTGTTATCTTCTTCATCTTACTGAATTATTAGCTCATTTGTTTGTTTGCCAGGATTTTACTTGTACAATATAAATTATCAATGCACTTACTGTATCAATAGCACAAACATTAAAAAAATGACGTTGTTTGGTCATGGATATGTTTTGGACATGAGAACAAAGAATATTACCATGTTTGTCATCAATGTCCCTGCAATTAGCAAATGCAAGCATTTATTTGTGGTTAACTCTACCTTCCCAGAATGTTTAACTTCAAAAGTCTGGTTGAGTTGCTGAAAAGCTGTAAAGAAGAAAGTGATACATTATTTGCCATACATTTCCTAATTCATGTTATAATATAATATAATTTAATTAAATTTGTCTACCAGTCCTTTTCTAATACATGTATTTCATGAGCAAATTTGAGTAAACCACACCGTTCTTCCAAGTTTTTTCTTATTTGGAATATTTTCATGAGCTTATATGAGTAGACCATACACCTTTCTGCTTTATATGATTTTTTTTGGTGTTATAAAATTACTGTTCTTAGCTATCTAGCTGATTCCCAAATTTCATAATTTTCCTTCTTTTTCTTTTTTCAGACTGAGGAAAAGAAAAATGAAGATAATCCTAAAAACAAGGAGGAAAAATAGACGATGCCTAGAACCTGCTCGTGCCTGCTTGCTCTCTATGGTGAGATTTGAATTTAAACCTAACTGTATTGTTCTCTGGGTTGGGTTTTCTGTGAGTTATCTGGTTCAATGCTGCTACAATAAAAGTGATCATTCTCTCTGATCTTATCTTTTTCTTATTTTCTTTGTTTGCCCATCTCTTTATGCATGAAATAGAATACGTCTTTACTGTATTGATGCTTAATGTCTTTCTTTCATTACTGTATACATTGATACACTATTATAAAAAGTTTAGCTAGAATTTTTACTGCATACATTGATACACTATTGTACTGCACATGGCTGATGCTCTAATCTTACACTACACTGACTATATTATATACTGCACAATGTTGAGAAAAATTAGCAAGCATTTTCATATAATAATGACAATGTCCATCCTTTGAGAGTAGATCCACTATGGATGCCACAATGGATGCCTCAAGGCTAAATTTAGTATTGTCTATTTATGCAAGAAACCCCATAGCTCTGTTTACTTCACCATTCTCCAACAAGCTCCCTTAACAATAGCATTAAGTATAACAGAATATGAAGAGTATGTTACAACATCGGGTGACTACATCATTTCTTTTGCATCAGCAACTCTTCCAGCTTGTATGTTAATAAGCCCTTACTTGAATCCTAGGTTTAACTTTCCCTCATGATAGAGCCCAAGCCAAGCCCTCCCTTTACTGCATTATACTGATTTCATAAACCTCCAACTGGTTACTCCATTCAGTGGATAGTTTGATATGGACTTGTATGTTAAGTGTCTACATATGAAAAAGATAAAACTTCCAAACTGATCTAGTTCCCGTAGATGAGTATGCATATATGTCTGTATGGACTTGTATGTTAAGTGTCTACATATGAAAAAGATAAAACTTCCAAACTGATCTAGTTTTCGTAGATGAGTATGCATATATGTCTGTATTTGGTGCATTTATTAAGTTCATGTCTACATCCATAATAGATTTGTAAGGACAATATTGTTCTCTTGTTTACTTATTGGTCAACAAGCTCATTAACATAAATTGGTAACTTGTGCTCTTGTTCTCTTTTTCTCTCAGGAACTACATGGAAAATAAATGTGCTGTGAATATGGAAGGGATGTGCACCGGCCGGGTTTGCTACATATCTAGGTTTTATTTGTATAATTTTCAGTTTTGGATGTTTAAGATGTATGGAAACTGCATACTTTGGTTGGATATGTTTGTGATTGGACAAGTGTTAGATGTTTATAGTTGGATGTATTGGAAGTTTGTGATGTATGAACAATATACAGTTTATTAATATAAAATTGGATTTTGTAGTTATTTGATGTATGTTTATCTTCTGGATTATTGATATTATGTGTGTTCGATTCATATTATATAATTATAAATAGAATTTTTGCTATATAAAATTTAGCTTCTCTTGACGGTTATAAACCGTCAACAATTAACTCAATCCTGCTGCAAGAGGACTTTTCTTGACGGCTAATAGCCGTCATCTAGGCTGGAGTCAAGAAAAGTTTTCGCCTACGTTGACGGTTTCTAGAACTACTATCTTGACGGCTAAAAATAGTCAAAAAAATTACTTAATATGACGGCAAAAAACCATCAAGAAAAGCCATGCCAGTGGCCGTCAAGAAAAGGGGGGTTCTTTTCTTGACTCTGGCCTAGTTGACGGATCTGCAACCGTCAAGATACCCATTTCTTGATGGGGAATCCCCTTCAAGAAAAGCCCTTATTCTTGTAGTGGAAGGTACGCGATGGTCGATCTCCGATGGTGAGGAAGATGACCGGTGGAGCATATATCTCCTGGCGGCTTGGGGTGGACTCCGGCGAACTCCACGACAGTGTTACGGCGGCAAACGGTGGCGGACGGCCGGAGATTGGCTAGGGGACAGAAGTGATAGAGTAAATGTCTGTGATGCGAAAGTGTGTCAGTGGGGGTTGGGGACTGTGCTTGTGTCAGAATTTATAATAAAATATTGGGTGACAATGCTGGTAAATAGTAACAGATCTGGGGGTGTTAGAGTATACTTGTAACAGATTCCTAACAAACTAACTAATCACTCTCTCTCTAGTTAAATAAAGTTAACACCCAAAAATCAGTTACTGCCAGTTAATTAAAAGTAACAATGTCAAGAAAAATAAAACATAATAATCAAAATCAATGTTAATTTAATAAATAACTTAATTACCAATAATCAATCAAAATAAAGTTTAATAGTTTAATTAACATGATTTGTTACAAAGATCTGCCACTCAACTTAGTTGTCAGAATCATCTATTATAAAAATCGTATTTATTACTTAAAACTATATTTTGTTAAGAAAGGAGTGATAAAATTTTCAAATAGGAAATTCAAAATCCATAAAACGAGTTTAGGGAGTTACAACACGCTAGTCCGGTTCGTAGAAACAACCCTCCTTCACTACAAAGGGAGTACCATTCCGTTATGCCTCCTCCAAATCCCGTAAATGCTGGGGGTGGTCCTTCGCCGACAGCACTTGACAACCGTACATCAGCCGTTTCTCAACATCTGCTTAATCAGCAGGATGCAATTGATTCTCTAGTTGTCGTCTCGATACAATCTCACACAAAGACAAGCTTCAGAAGATGGGAATATCTCAACCTTATCCTCCTGAATGGGAGAATGCCACTTGTCCTCTTAACTACAAGCCATTGACGCTAAATTCGTTTGACGGGATGACTTCTCATCGCCAACATATGACATACTTAAACATACAGACGCTGCACTTACCAAGAGACGATGCGTTCTTGTCAAAGATATTTATCAGCACCTTACAGGGAGTAGCATTTGAATGGTTCTGCAGTCTGTCTGACGGTTGCATTAACTCCTTCAAAGACTTGGAGAGGCTATTCCTCAATAGGTTTTATGAGAGTGGCATGCATGTTAGTATGTCCACCCTCATCGAGACTAAGCAGAGGAAAAGTGAGATTGTTATTGCTTTTATCGAACGCTTCAGACGACTAGCCTTGAAGATGCCCTTCGGTATACCAGACTCAGAGCTTATGGATACTTGTCGGTATAACTTCCTTCCTACAGTGAAGTTCTGTCTGGATATACATAAGTATGATACATGGCCCACTTTCATCGTGGCCGTTGATGCTGTTGAAAATGACGTTCCTAATCTGGAACTACTAGGGTTGAAGACACCCAAATTTGAAGACAAAAGTAAGCACCCCCAAACTATCCCTATCCGTGGGGGTAAAGGAAAAGAAGTCTTGAAGGTTGAAACTTCCAAGGGAGCTCCCAATTCTCAGAATGCTCCTGACAGACCCAAGAAGACTTTCTCCTTTGACGAGGATGACGTTATTACCAATTTTAACACGTTGATGAAGGGTAATAAACTGGTATTGCCTCCACCACGACGTCCTGAAGAGGCAAGCCGACTCAGTAACCCCAAGCACTGTCTCTATCATCAGTACGTGCACCATTCTACCAAGGATTGTATCATCTTGAAGAGGAAGATACAATAGCTCATCGACAGCCAAGTTATCAACCTCGAAGCTGAAGACAAGGTCGTGTCTTCTAACATGATCTCTCTTCAATTTGGTGACTTCCCTTCCACAGAAGTTCCAGACGGTGTAGTTCCAATTCCCAAGGCAATAATGGAAGTCGTCAATCTGCCACCAGCTCGCGATTCAATATCAACTCTGGTGCCACTCACGATGGAGCGTGGTGAGATTATGTGGGTCCATCCCGACCTTGTGCAAGAAATAAAGCAGGGGGTAAAATCTTCCAAAGCAAAGAGGGGCAAGAAATACAAGCCAAGCCATATGATGTCTTTTTCTATTTATGAAGTCCTATATGGTGAGACACTATCCGACAAGACTTACCTGCGAACTGATGACCCCGCACAAGAGGACGTAATGCCTTCTCAAGCTCCTGCTGCCCCAACAAGTACATAAACTGGTCCGTCTAAGTCCTCAACTGTATTACCCACTTTTCTAAAATAAGGGTAATTTTGAAATTTTATAATTATAATTATTTAATAATGATATTAAAACCATGTTATAATTTTTGGTAATTTTTTAATCAATTTAAAACTATTTAAAATATTGAAATGTGATTTTGATGGTTAAGTAGTGTAACCCTAGAATTGCTAAGCCTAGAGACTAATATTGACCACGGGGACCTAACCATGTGATTAGGATGACTAATTGTAACTTTTTAGCCTAAGGGTATTTTGGTCATTTTGACAATTTTGTGAAATTGTAAATTGTATTAATTAAATATGTGCTATTTGTTTAGGTGAGACTTGACCTAGAATCTTAGCCTAATCTAGATTAGCCTTGAGCCTAGAATCTTGATTAGGATAACCTAGTAATGACAAGATTAACAATATCTAGATATTTATAAGTAGGATATTTACCCCTTAGGATATTTGTGAAAAAGAAAGTCTTATGACTAATTGAACCAATATGAGGACTTAAAATTGGGTGGACAAGCCCTAGCCACTCATCTACATCTAAACCTAACCCTAAATTCATTTGTAGCCAGATTACAAGCCCCCCTCCCCACTCTTATAAGTATGCTCCTATGTTGTTCTTGCCTCTTTTAACACCTACTAAGAAACCCTAACTTGTTCTTCCCCAAATTCCTCCCAATTAATCCAAATTGACCCCAAATTGAGGCTACTCTCTTGCATTAGGATCCATTTCAGAAGTAGAGGCTAGTGGGGGCTTGCTTGCAAGAAGTGGAGCGCGTTTGGACATCGCTCGAGGAAGGAACTTCTCATTTCGGGACCCTTTTTATTGAGTTTGAACTCTCAATAGGTAAAAACCTACAAAACCTAATAAATTCCTGATTTCTTTCCATAGATGCATTTATTTAGGGTTCCCCTAGGTGTAGTCCAAGTTTGGTAGGAAATCGTGTCCATTTCGTGTCCATATCGGACACGTATCGGTGTTTTTGAAAGGGTATTTGATGAAATGCTTGTTAGAAATAAATATTGCTAATTTCAAAATCTAAATGAACAAATTTTGAGCCCTATATGTAGGGATTAATAATCACCAACTCTGAACAAAAGGACACTTGTGTTCGTGTCCAAAACGAGGTCGGACTCGCAGCACGACACTATCACAGTGTGCCCTGCTGCTCGACATTGATTGCGGACACGACATGCAATAGTTTGACACAAAACTTCATGGTTATGTGGAGGAGATGACTGACACCATGTCCAAAAAGTTTTGTGAGCCCTCGATCAGTGTGCACGAAGAAATTGCGTGTGCACTGAATCGAGCCTTGCACGTATAGTCGAGAAATCGATACTGATACGATGTAAATTCCTTAGACACAAGACACTTGGATACATTGCAGGCACTTGTGCACGTAGTCCTATACCAGGCAAACACCTAGACACGACCACGTGGTGTCTCGTGTCGTGTCCTAGACCAACTCGTACACGTGCACGAGGCTGTCTATGCATGTTTTAGTGTCTGTGTTGTTCTTTTGTGTTTGGACACGTCGTGTCCTGTTATTTGGACACGAACCCATCCCCCATGACACGTACACATGTGGGGGACACTTCTACACCCCTGTTTTTGGTTTTCATCAAGTATTGGGTTTCGATTTGGGTTCAAATTGAAAATGCTGATACTCTAAAACTGTGAAACTGAGTTAGATGGTTTTGATTTTTGAGTTTTAAAACAATTGTTGACTGAATTTATATATGAATTTAGATTGGTTTTAATATTGATAGTAGACACTGTAATGTAGATGTGGGTTGATTTATGAAATTGAGAAAAATACAAACCTGAGTTTTGGGTTGAGTATCAAACTGATTTTCGAAAACCTGAGAATGGGTTTTGATATTAAGGAAACTTAATATTGGTTAGGTTTGAATATGAAACTTGAATTGGGATTTGATTTAATACATTGCATGTTAATTTTTAAACTGAAACTTGAATTGGGGTTTCAAATACCTAAACTAAGTTGTCTCTAATTAGATAACTGAGATTTAATGGCACATTGAAAACTGAAATCATTAAAATTTTAAAACTGAATTTTCTGAGTTAAATTCTTGGTTGCTTGAAACTGTGAACTGAGATTTCCATTGAGTGATAACCTGAGAATGGGTTGTTGGTTTGTATGTTTGGAAGACTGAAATCAAACTGTCATTAGGCTGAACTGAGATTCGAAACCTAAGAAACCTCTTAATATTACATTGTATGCAATTCCTGAAACCTGGGAACCTGTTAATGTTTAATTGTTATGCAATTACTTGGAAAACCTGAGAACTGTGGTTAAAAACTGAAACTGTTGTTGAAAAGGAAAAAAACCTGAGATTGCTAGTCAGGCATATCTGAGTTTAGTGCAACAGTGAACTGAAATCTGAGAGTAGGTTGCAATGGGATTAAACTAAAATCAGATTTTACATGTTAAACAGGAAAACTAGATAAATGTATATATATGAATATATGTAGATAAATGCATATATGAATGTATGAAGATAGGTATGTATGAAATATAAACATGCAATGAAATATATGAATGTATACATGCAATAAAATATATGAATAAATACATATATGTTAACTAGAAGTTCAACTTTACCTAATGCTACACAATGTTTATACACACACACACAACCTCACCCCCTCTCTATCTCTCTAATATATGTATAATGTATTGTATATATATATATATAGGTTGATATATGCAATGATAGATTATATATTTATGTATGTATGTATAATGTATGTATGCAAGCCTAAATACAAGATGTATATGTATATATATATGAATGCAATGTTGAATGCAATGATAAATAATAGATGTAGGCATAAGTGTTTGTATGCAATGTATTGTATATATGTATATTGCTAATTAAGTTATAGGCTATGCCAATTGAGATGTATATATATATATATATATATATATATATATATATATATATATATATATTATATAAATATATATATATATATATATATATATATATATTATATCTATATGCCTTGGGTGATATAGGTGCCTTGCTTGTGTCTAGCCTTGAGTACTAACTAGGCTTGGTTAGGCCTAGTGTGATTTGTTTGGACTAGGATTGGCCTAGTTGACTAGTGTAATTGACTGTAGTTGACCATTGGCCAAATTGACCCTTGATAGCCTAAGTTTGACCAGTTGCCCAAGACAGCCTTGTTGTTGACCTAGTTTGACTAGATGTTGACTTAGTTTGACCCAGAGTTGACCAAGAGTTGACTTTGACCTAGATTGACCTAGAAATCATGTAGATGCATTGTACAATTCATTTATAACCCCCTTATATACATCACGACTTGTGTTGCTCTAAATAGGACTCAGATACCTCGTTTCGGACAGTGTATTCTCACAGACATTCAGATCACAGACGAGTACATTCTCTGATCGTTTCATACTTGTAACGACTTATATTCTTGCTCTAGATTACTTTACTTGATGCTGACACTTGTTATCACAGATTAGTACTATATGGATCTTTCATGCGATGTTATCCCCTTATAGGATACATCGGTTATTTCGTGTTCGTATACTTTATCATGGGCATCGTGTACTCCTTGTGTTTGTGTTATTCGTATACAAATCGTATGAAATCGTGTACTCTCATGTGCCCACATGATCATCTTGTACAACTATAATTCGTGTGCAATAACATAACTTGACTGGATCCTTGTGTATTGATTGGAGAGGGTGAGTAGAAAATGGTTATGTGATCAAATTCCCTATTGTATAAGACATTGTATATGTCCATTGTACCCTCGTGTATAATGGAGTCCCATTTTATTGTATAACCTAACCTGTTTACATAATCATATTGTGCTCTAAATCACTAGTCACTTACAGTTCTTACTTATCATATATATTTCCAGTTTATAAATATCTCTTATTTTCGTGTACATTTTCTTACAGTTCATGTATCTTACTCTTTTGCATGTTTTATATTTTCTGCCATGATATGAACTGCGTGAGATGTACTGTGCTCGCTCCTGTCCAGACTGGACCTGTCGAAAATATTACAGATGATACCGAGGTCTTCTATCCAACCTACTATGGAGCCCATCTAGACGACACCTGTGAGTTGGACCCACAGGAGGATCCAGCTCTAGTTGAGGACATCATCCATACTGCTTAGACTAGATTAGCTAGGCTTTATCTTATTTTTCTATATGTCATTTGTATTGGCTTTAGAGTTGTATTATTTTCTGGATGTTTGTGATGTTGTGTCGTTTAGACACTTAGACTTTCCTTCTGTTTGTATGCTCTCTTTTGAGATTTCATATTTATCATATCGTGCTATTTCCATCTCTAGATTTGTGATTGAGTTGTACCTTCTGTGATTTGTCCTCCGTTCGGAGAGTATATCATATTATATTTGGTTTGTGATAGTGACCTAGGACAGCGTTCTACCACCGACACTGCGGCGTAGGCTGGACGTACCCACTTCTCGTGCCCCTACACTGGGTGCGGGTCGTGACACGTTTTTAGTGGTGCCCATGCAGGTCCTGAGAGTCGCAGTTAGTGAGATTTTATAGCGGTACTCGAAAAATGGTGTCACTACAGCCTGTGGTAGGATATAGGATATAAGTTTTGAGGTACTCAATCACATCTAGGAAAAATTCTTATCTAAATTCCTGTCATCTATTCTTGTTGAAATTTTTTCCCTTGAAATAAACTGTCCTCCTTTGATTTTATCGCTTCCTTCTCAGTAATTGATTTCCTTGTTTGGTCTGTCTTCAGGATGGTTATGGAGACACGATCTCATCGCCCCGGCCAGGAGGATACTGTCGAGAGGTCTGCCACCTCTCGTCCGGCTCAGCCCAGTCAGGCAGCTCCCGTGGTACCTTTTCATGTCGGAGTTTCTGCCACATTCGGGGGTGTACCTCCGCCTATTCTGATATCTTCCCCCGTCTTTCCTGATTTCTTCCAGCAGCAGCAGCTGCCACCTTCTAGATCAGTTGACGCAGGGCAGTTTTTCGATTTCTTCCAGAGGATAGTGGAGGCCCAGCGACAGCTGACCGCCCAATTCCAGCAGGGCATAGAGAATGCCCATCAGCTTGCCCTGACGACGGTGGAGAAAGTTATTACGCAGCCCCTGGTAGGCCAGATTCAGTAGTATCAGCCGAAGACACCAGGGATCCAGGAGTTCCAGAAGATGCGTCCGCAGGACTTTCGCGGCACAGAGGGGATCTTATATGCCGATGATTGGATCGAGCATATCGAGGAGATATTTCGGCTGGCGGAGATACCAGCCCGACTTCAGATCGAGGCGGCAGCCAGCCAGATGCAGGACCTGGCCCGCACTTGGTATCAGACGGACCCGAGGGTCAGTACAGACTTGGGCAGCCTTCAAGAAGCTGTTCAAAGAGAAGTTTTTTCCTGACACGGCTCTTGGTGCCCTAGAGTCGCAGTTTGAGAGTTTAGTTCAGGGCAGTCAGACTGTCGAGGAGTACGCAGGGGAGTTCTGCCATCTGGGCAGATTTGTTGAGGGACTCAGTGAGACATCGAAGGCTCGGAGGTTCCGAAAGGAATTAGTCAAGGAAGTCAAGTTCTTGACCAAGAGTGACCGGAGTGCCACTTTTGAGAAGATTCTGGTGGGTGCCCTAGCGATAGAGGATGATCTTGAGCTGAAGCTCAAGAGGGGACGAGACGCTTTTGGAGCTAGTGGCAGTGCAGGCCCGGCCAAGAGGCCTTACATACAGATTCAGCAGCAGCAGAAGAGGCTTGTTCAGCAGCAGCTTCAGGATCAGGGACGTACCTATTTTCAGCAGGCACCCAAACAGCGGCAGGATGCTATGTACAACTTCTGCAAGAAGGCAGGTCATTGGTGGAATGACTGCAGGAAGAGGCTGGGTATGTGTTTACTTTGTGGTTCAGCGGAACATCAGTATAGGGAGTATCCCAAGAACTCGACACCATTAGCTCAGGCAGCAGCAGGAGCTAGGGCTCCGGCAGGACAACAGAGGGTTGTCCAACATCAACAGCAGGCCAGAGGAGGAGGCCAGCAGGGGCGAGCTTTTGTCATGACAGTCGAGGATGCACAGGCAGTAGGAGGGATGCTTGCAGGTTCTGTTCTTTTCGATTTCATTCCTACCTTTGCCTCATTATAAACTATCTTGAAATTTGATTCTATCTCTTTCTTATTTTTTTTGATAAGTTGATCTAGTATTTCATTATGATTAAATTTTCTTCTGAGATAAGTCGTATGAGCTAGGACGCCTCAGTTATGGGATCTAGAATCTTCTATAGTCATGTTAGATGGCATAGTGAGGACATATAGTCTGGTTTTGGATGTATTTTTCGGGTATGGGAATTTAAGGTTTTCGCGGCCAGGCATGCGGCAATGCGACAATTTCAAATACCATAATTCTAGAGATATGAAGATTCTAAGTATCATGATTTTGGACAGACGCATATGATTGTCGAACCATGTGATTTTGAGACTGATTGTTGGGGGTGTTGACCTAGAATGAGTACTACCATCTTAATTTCGAGGACGAAATTCTTCTAAGGAGGGTAGACTCGTAACACCTACTTTTCTAAAATGAAGGTAATTTTAAAATTTTGTAATTATGATCATTTAATAATGATATTTAAACCATGTTATAATTTTTGGTGATTTTTTAATTAATTTAAAACTATTTAAAATATTGAAATGTGATTTTGATGGTTAACTAGTGTAACCCTAGAATTGCTAAGCCTAGATACTAATCTTGACCACGGGGACCTAACAATGTGATTCGGATGACCAATTGCAACTTTTTAGCCTAAGAGTATTTTGGTCATTTTGACAATTTTGTGAAATTGTAAATTGTATTAATTAAATATGTGCTATTTGTTTAGTTGAGACTTGACCTAGAATCTTAGCCTAATCTAAATTAGCCTTGAGCCTAGAATCTTGATTCGGATAACCTAGTAATGACAAGATTAACAATATCTAGATATTTCTAAGTAGGATATTTACCCCTTAGGATATTTGTCAAAAAAGAAAGCCTTAGGACTAATTGAACCAATAGGAGGACTTGAAATTGGGTAGACAAGCCCTAGCCACTAATCTACATCTAAACCTAACCCTAAATTTATTTTTGGCCATCCATACAAGCCCCCCCCCCCACTCCTATAAGTATGCTTCTATGTTGTTCTTGCCTCTTTTAACACCTACTAAGAAACCCTAACTTGTTCTTCCCCAAATTCCTTCCAATTAATCCAAATTGACCCCAAATTGAGGCTACTCTCTTGCATTAGGATCCATTTCAGAAGTAGAGGCTAGTGGGGGCTTGCTTGCAAGAAGTGGAGCGCGTTTGGACATCGCTCGAGGAAGGAAACTTCTCATTTCGGGACCCTTTTCATTGAGTTTGAACTCTCAATAGGTAAAACCCTACAAACCCTAATAAATTCCTGATTTCTTCCCATAGATGCATTTATTTAGGGTTCCCCTAGGTGTAACCCAAGTTTGGTAGGAAATCATGTCCATTTCGTGTCCGTATCGGACACGTATCGGTGTTTTTGAAAGGGTGTTTGATGAAATGCTTATTAGAAATAAATATTGCTAATTTCAAAATATAAATGAACAGATTTCGAGCCCTATATGTGGGGATTAATAATCACCAACCCTGAACACAAGGACACTTGTGTCCGTGTCCAAAACGAGGTCGGACTCGTAGCCCGACACTGTCACAGTGTTCCCTGCTGCTCGATATTGATTGCGGACACGACACGCAATGGTTTGACATGAAACTTCATGGACATGTAGAGGAGATGACTGACACCATGTCCAAGAAGTTTTGTGAGCCCTCGATCAGTGTGCATGAAGAAATTGTGTGTGCACTGAATCGAGCCTTACGCGCACAGTCGAGAAATCTATACTGATACGCTGTAAATTCTTTGGACACAAGACACTTGGACATGTTGCAGGCACTTGTGCCCGTAGCCCTATAGCAGGCGAACACCTAGACAAGACCACGTGGTGTCTCGTGTCGTGTGTCGTGTCCTAGACCAACTCGCACACGTGTACGAGGCTGTCTGTGCACATTTTAGTGTCTGTGTTGTTCTTTTGTGTTTGGACACGTCGTGTCCTGTTATTTGAATACGAACCCATCCCTTATGATACGTACACATGTGGGGGACACTTTTGCACCCCTGTTTTTGGTTTTCATCAAGTATTGGGTTTCGATTTGGGTTCAAATTGAAAATACTGATACTCTAAAACTGTGAAACCGAGTTGGTTGGTTTTGATTTTTGAGTTTTAAAACAATTGTTAACTGAATTTATATATGAATTTAGATTGGTTTTAATATTGATAGTAAACACTGTAATGTAGATGTGGGTTGATTTATGAAACTGAGAAAAATGCAAACCTGAGTTTGGGGTTGAGTATCAAACTGATTTTCGAAAACCTGAGAATGGGTTTTGATATTAAGGAAACTGAGTATTGGTTATGTTTGAATATGAAACTTGAATTGGGATTTGATTCAATACATTGGATGTCAATTTTTAAATTGAAAATTGAATTGGGGTTTCAAATGCCTAAACTAAGTTGTCTCTAATTAGATAACTGAGATTTAATGGCACATTGAAAACTGAAATCATTGACATTTTAAAACTGAATTTTTTGAGTTAAAATCTTGGTTGCTTGAAACTGTGAACTGAGATTTTCATTGAGTGATAACCTGAGAATGGGTTGTTGGTTTGTATGTTTGGAAGACTGAAATCAAACTGTCATTAGGCTGAACTGAGATTCGAAACCTAAGAAACCTCTTAATATTACACTGTATGCAATTCCTGAAACCTGAGAACCTGTTAATGTTTAACTATTATGCAATTACTTGGAAAACCTGAGAACTGTGGTTAAAAACTGAAACTGGGGTTGAAAAGGAAAAAAACCTGAGATTGCTAGTCATGCATATCTGAGTTTAGTGCAACTGTGAACTGAAATCTGAGTGTAGGTTGTAATGGGATTAAACTAAAATCAGATTTTACATGTTAAACAGGAAAACTAGATTAATGTATATATGAATGTATGTAGATAAATGCATATATGAATGTATGAAGATAGGTATGTATGAAATGTAAACATGCAATGAAATATATGAATGAATACATATATGTTAACTAGAAGTTCAACTTTACCTAATGCTGCACAATGTTTATACACACACACACAACCTCACCCCCTCTCTACCTCTCTAATATATATATAATGTATTGTATATATATATATATATATATATATATATATATATATATATATATATATATATATATATATATATATATATATATATATTGGTTGATATATGCAATGATAGATAATATATTTATGCATGTATGTATAATGTATGTATGCAAGCCTAAATGCAAAATGTATATGTATATATATATATATATGAATGCAATGTTGAATGCAATGATAAATAATAGTTGTAGGCATGAGTGTTTATATACAATGTACTGTATATATGTATATTGCTAATTAAGTTGTAGGCTATGCCAATTGAGATGTATATATATATATATATATATATATTTGTGTCTAGCCTTGAGTACTAGACTAGGCTTGGTTAGGCCTAGTAAGATTTGTTTCGACTAGGATTTGCTGGAGGACCAGTCATTTCTTTCATCTATCCTTAACTTGGTATTAATGCAAACTTATGAAATCATGGAATTACAGTTCATTAGATATTGTTTCCGCTCCTTACATATTTCTCTGTTGCATATAATGATTACTCTCAGCTTCCTGGAGTTGACCCAAATGACCCTTCAGTAAAAGGCTTGTTGGCGTCTTTGCAAGGGAAAACTGAGGTATTTTTGTGAATGAAACTTGATACACTACCTGGATTCTAATTTCTTGTTATGTTAGGTTGGTCTGGTTAGAATTTAATTGTTAATTGATATGTTGGTCACTTTAGAATTTAATTGTTTATTTGACATCAAACTACTAGTAGTGTTATCTTCGTCATCTTACTGAATTATTTGCTCATTTGTTTGTTTGCCAGGATTTTACTTGTACAATATGAATTATCAATGCACTTACTGTATCAATAGCACAAACATTAAAAAAAATGACGTTGTTTGATCATGGATATGTTTTGGACATGAGAACAAAGAACATTACCATGTTTGTCATCAATGTCCCTGCAATTAGCAAATGCAAGCATTTATTTGTGGTTAACTCTACCTTCCCAGAATGTTTAACTTCAAAAGTCTGGTTGAGTTGCTGAAAAGATGTAAAGAAAAAAGTGATACATTATTTGCCATACTTTTCCTAATTCATATTATAACATAATATATTTTAATTAAATTTGTCTACCAGTCCTTTTCTAATACATGTATTTCATGAGCAAATTTGAGTAAACCACACCGTTCTCCCAAGTTTTTTCTTATTTAGAATATTTTCATGAGCTTATATGAGTAGACCATGCACCTTTCTGCTTTATATGATTTTTTTTGGTGTTATAAAATTACTGTTCTTAGCTATCTAGCTGATTCCCAAATTTCATAATTTTTCTTCTTTTTCTTTTTTCAGACTGAGGAAAAGAAAAATGAAGAAAATCCTAAAACAAGGAGAAAAAATAGACGATGCCTAGAACCTGCTCGTGCCTGCTTGCTCTCTATGGTGAGATTTGAATTTAAACCTAACTGTATTATTCTCTGGGTTGGGTTTCCTTTGAGTTATCTGGTTCAATGTTGCAACAATAAAAGTGATCATTCTCTCTGATCTTATCTTTTTCTTATTTTCTTTGTTTGCCCCTCTCTTTATGCATGAAATAGAATACATCTTTACTGTATTGATGCTTAATGTCTTTCTTTCATTACACTTGACTGTAGACATTGATACACTATTATAAAAAGTTTAGCTAGAATTTTTACTGCATACATTGATACACTATTGTACTGCACATGGCTGATGCTCTAATCTTACACTACACTGACTATATTATATACTGCACAATGTTGAGAAAAATTAGCAAGCATTTTCATATAATGATGACAATGTCCATCCTTTGAGAGTAGATCCACTATGGATGCCACAATGGATGCCTCAAGGCTAAATTTAGTTTTGTCCATTTATGCAAGAAACCCCATAGCTCTGTTTACTTCACCATTCTCCAACAAGCTCCCTTAACAATAGCATTAAGTATAACAGAATATGAAGAGTATGTTACAACACCGGGTGACTACAACATTTTTTTTGCGTCAGCAACTCTTCCAGCTTGTATGTTAAAAAGCCCAGACTTGAATCCTAGGTTTAACTTTCCCTCATAATAGAGCCCAAGCCAAGCCCTCCCTTTACTGCATTGTACTGATTTCATAAACCCCCAACTGGTTACTCCATTCAATGGATAGTTTGATATGGACTTGTATGTTAAGTGTCTACATAAGAAAAAGATAAAACTTCCAAACTGATCTAGTTCCCGTAGATGAGTATGCATATATGTCTGTATGGAATTGTATGTTAAGTGTCTACATATGAAAAAGATAAAACTTCCAAACTGATCTAGTTTCCGTAGATGAGTATACATATATGTCTGTATTTGGTGCATTTATTAAGTTCATGTCTACATCCATAATAGATTTGTAAGGACAATATTGTTCTCTTGTTTACTTATTGGTCAACAAGCTCATTAACATAAATTGGTAACTTGTGCTCTTGTTCTCTTTTTCTCTCAGGAACTACATGGAAAAAAATGTGCTATGAATATGGAAGGGATGTGCACCGGCCGAGTTTGCTACATATCTTGGTTTTATTTGTATAATTTTCAGTTTTGGACGTTTAAGATGTATGGAAACTACATACTTTGGTTGGATAAGTTTGTGGTTGGACAAGTGTTAGATGTTTATAGTTGGATGTATTGGAAGTTTGTGATGTATGAACAATATACAGTTTATTAATATAAAAATTGGATTTTGTAGTTATTTGATGTATGTTTATCTTCTGGATTATTGATATTATGTGTGTTCGATTCATATTATATAATTATAAATAGAATTTTTGCTATATAAAATTTAGCTTCTCTTGACGGTTATAAAACGTCAACAATTAACTCAATCCTGCTACAAGAGGACTTTTCTTGACGGCTAATAGCCGTCATCTAGGCTAGAGTCAAGAAAAGTTTTCGCCTACGTTGACGATTTCTAGAACTACTATCTTGACGGCTAAAAATACTCAAGAAAATAACTTAATATGACGGCAAAAAACCGTCAAGAAAAGCCATGCCAGCGACCGTCAAGAAAAGGGAGGTTCTTTTCTTGACTCTGGCCTAGTTGACGGATCTGCAACCGTCAAGATACCCATTTCTTGATGGGGAATCCCCTTCAAGAAAAGCCCTTATTCTTGTAGTGGAAGGTACGCGATGGTCGAACTCCGGTGGTGAGGAAGACGACCGGTGGAGCATAGATCTCCTGACGGCTTGGGGTGGACTCCGGCGAACTCCACGACAGTGTTACGGCGGCAAACGGTGGCGGACGGCCGGAGATTGGCTAGGGGATAGTAGTGATAGAGTAAATGTCTGTGATGTGACAGTGTGTCAGTGGAGGTTGGGGACTGTGCTTGTGTCAGAATTTATAATAAAATATTGGGTGGCAATGCTGGTAAATAGTAACAGATCTGGGGGTGTTAGAGTATACTTGTAACAGATTCCTAACAAACTAACTAATCACTCTCTCTCGAGTTAAATAAAGTTAACACCCAAAAATCAGTTACTGCCAGTTAATTAAAAGTAACAATGTCAAGAAAAATAAAACATAATAATCAAAATCAATGTTAATTTAATAAATAACTTAATTACCAATAATCAATCAAAATAAAGTTTAATAGTTTAATTACCATGATTTGTTACAAAGATCTACCCCTCAACTTAGTTGTCAGAATCATCTATTATAAAAATCGTATTTATTACTTAAAACTATATTTTGTTAAGAAAGGAGTGATAAAATTTTCAAATAGGAAATTCAAAATCCATAAAACGAGTTTAGGGAGTTACAACACGCTAGTCCGGTTCGTAGAAACAACCCTCCTTCACTATAAAGGGAGTACCATTCCGTTATACCTCCTCCAAATCCCCTAAATACTGGGGGTGGTCCTTCGCCGACAACACTTGACAACCGTACATCAGCCATTTCTCAACATCTGCTTAATCAGCAGGATGCAATTGATTCTCTTGTTGTCGTCTCGATACAATCTCATACAAGGACAAGCTTCAGAAGATGGGAATATCTCAACCTTATCCTCCTGAATGGGAGAATGCCACTTGTCCTCCTAACTACAAGCCATTAACGCTAAATTTGTTTGACGGGATGACTTCTCATCGCCAACATATGACATACTTAAACACACAGATGCTGCACTTACCAAGAGACGATGCGTTCTTGTCAAAGCTATTTATCAGCACCTTACAGGGAGTAGCTATTGAATGGTTCTGCGGTTGTCACGCCCCAGAACCAGAATACTGGCAAGTTGGGACGGACAAGGCCAGCTACGTATACCAAAGTACTCCGGTACTCCGAAACAACGTATAAGCTGTATAGATGGGGGTTACTACTACAAACCAACAGTCAATCCTAGGTCACATAATCCTAGATATCTCAGTCTCAGACAAGAAGTAAAGTACAAGAATATGATCATCATGCATATAAGACAGTAAAGCGTCCCAAACTATAATATATAGATGATCATGAAGCTAGTAATACAAAATGAAGAACTAGCAAGACTAAGTAATACATGATCAGCTCTAGCTGCAGTCTAGAAATATAACATCATGTCTAAGCCCGTAGGCCAAATGTCAAGTCCAAAACACGAGCTAAACACGTGCTCGGTGGCTAAACGCCTCAAAAGAATATGTACAGAAGAGAGTGGGTAAGAGAAAGAACACCCACTCAAGTCCCCTGGTGCTCCGGGTGGTCACGATCGAGAGGAAGGTCCGGAAGATCCTCGGGCTCCTCAACTAGATCTGGTCAATGCAAAACCAGTGGGGTCAGAACCCCAATAGCAAGTACCACAAAGGAAGCCAAACTTATGAACTAAAACCAGCATGCAATTCATAACATTTCTAAGATAAGCAGTAAACGAGACTAGAATATTAAATTGGTACCACAGTGTTTACGAAGGAAACTGTAACATGTAAGTAGGATAGCAAGTAAATAAACTGGACATGTGAGCATATGGTAAAGCCGAGCATGTAGTAGGAAGAATAGCATGTAAGAAAAGACAGGAGGCTAAGTACTACAATAAGATAAACTGAAGCAAGACTAGACTAGACAAGAATGGACTCCATCCATCAATCACGGCCAAGCAATGAGTACGGCTTGATACTTTAGCTAACTAGGGTTATCACATTCCTAGTTACTAACACATGCAAGTTTGAGAAATCCAAGTCCAGTTACCCGCCTGCTACTACCTGAATGATCCGGGCTAAAAGAAAAGAAGTATAGCAGACACACTGCAGTAAGATACATGTGTCCTAAAGAGGTGCCCCACTCGACGGTGTGCTGGAAGAGTGCTCATCATGACAGATAGCTCCAAATCCCAAGTATATATATATATAGGGCCAAGATCAAAAGGGATAGCAGGTAACCGGGAAAGTCTCCAATGATCTAGGTAATCAAGCTAGTAGTTTAGTCCTTAACATTTTTCTTGTTGGATTCTAGGTGTGGCAATCCGCAGAATCCATCCTAGACATGAGACATGCAAGACTGGACAAAATAAGCAAGATTGTGCACTACAACAAGCCACAACAAGACATGACAATATCAAGACAAGAGTGCGCTACTACGAGCCACTATCAAGGAGCTAGACATGTACTAGAATCAAGAGTGCGCTATGACAGGCCACTATCATGTAAGCAAGAAGGCATGGCAACAATTATCGTGACTTGTAAGAACGAGTCTATCAAAGGACAAATCATGGCATGGGGGGAAACAATAATTAAAGCTAAGTACATTTCATAGAATGGTTGAACATGTGCTAGTATCAAGTCTATATAGGGTGTACAATCATTATTTAACTGAGAAAGATCATGTTATCGTGTTAAGAAATCATTACAGTCGAAGAAAATATCAAAAACGGACAAAAACGGGCCAAAACGGGCAAAACCGGACAAAAACAGCATAAAACGGCATACCGGCGGTATACTGCGGCATACCGGCGGTATACCGAACTAAAGACAGTAAGTTTCTGGTACCAAAATGGCATACCGGCGGTATACTGCGGCATACCGGTGGTATACCGGTTTTTCAAACAGCAACGAAATTCAGAAAATTGTCAAAACTTGTTTCGGCCATAAAATCTTCATTTTAAATCGAAATTCGGACTTTTAAAAGTCAAAATTGCATAGAATTGAATTTCCTACAACATGGAACTATTAGATTTCACAAATTCAAAGATTTGATAGATCAATATCTCAAAATACTCCAAAACAGGGGTTCTCGGAATACCGAAACGAGTCCCGATTGCCACCAAACTCAAAATCCATGTATACTAGCTAGGTAAGGACCTCATACATGTATATGTGACCAAGATCTATGATGGTAACACTAGTATCACTCTTGATACCAAGTTTTTCTACTAGATCACTATTGGATTTTAACAGAAAATCAAATCTTGTTTAAATGAATTTTTGGAAACATGCACATATACGAGAATTATCAGGAAAACACTTTTAACAAAATGAGTTTAGGAAAATTCTAAGCATTTAATACCAAGGAAAACAAAAATGACAATAGATTACTATTGTTCAAGAATTTGGCAAGATGTACTTGCCTAGGTTAAGCTCCAAGCCTAATCTTCTACTCCACCACCAAGAGGGGCACGAAACCACACTCTAGACCTCGAGGTCAAGCTCTTGGCAAGCTCCAAGGGAAGAAAAAGGAAGAAGGAATGAAGAGAGTGTGAAGAGAATGAAAAGAGAGAGGAGAGAGAAAGTGAAGTGGTTTATATATAAAGGGAGAATTAATCTTAGCCGTTGGATCATGATCCGTGTGAAAATCTAAGTCAATCATGGCCATTCAAACAAAACCAATTGTCCATTGGATAATAGAGTGCATGCCCCTGTTATTTTAGCGTACATAACAGGGGCATGCACCTCTATAATCATGTCGTCTGGAATTCTCGCTAGTAAGCAAGGCTGCGATAATCATATGTGAAAATTTCTGACCCGAGGCTCCATCCTGATTTACCCCATGGAGTTACTTTTGACTTCGATTTAAATTGAGGACACCTTATGACCTAAAACTGCCAGCCAATTTTTGGACATGACCCAGTATAGGTCTACTACCCATATTTTGCTAGTAAGGTAATTGGTAAAAATAATGTATCCACAATGGTAAAAATAAAGGTGTCTGGCAGCCAATTTTTGGACATGACCTCGCTAGTGATCCTGAGGAGAGGTGTCTGACTCCTAATCAGAGCAATACAAGTCACAATGTATCCACAATGGTAAAAATAAAGTATACAATGCATACTACATGATTCCTAAGCCAAACTAGGTCAAAGTCAAACTTGGTCAACTCTAGACAATTCTAACAGTCAACTAAGTCAACTTAAGTCAAATTTAGACAAATCAAGGTTCTAGTCAACTTTAGATTAGTCAACAAGGTAATTGGGTCAAGGGTCAACTATCCAAGTCATAAATAATACCCTTATATAGGTCAAAGTCTAAACCAACTAGTCAATAGTCTAGGGTTTAGTCAAACTTAGGTCACCAAGTCATTTAGAGTCCATCCAAACTATTTCTAGGCCAATTTGGTTAAGGTTTGACCTATAGTTGACTTTGGTCAACCATGGTCAAACTTGTAGTCAAACTAAGTCACAGGAAGTCATACTAAGTCAAATAAGGCCAAACAAGATCAAACAAGGTCAAACAAGTCCAAGTTAGGTCAAACAATGTTAAACTAGTTAGGGTTAGTCAAACTAGTCATTCTAGGTTAGTTTAAGTCAAAACTAGGTTAAGCTAGTTCAAATTTGACCTAAGGTTGACCTTGGTCAACACTTAGTCGAATTGGGGTCAAACTAGCTAAGTCTTGGTTTACTAGTCAATTAGGGTTAGGCCTAATGGCCATAGGCTAGTATCATAGCCCATAGGTTAGTATTCCTAGGTCAAGGCTAATGATGGGGTTTTCATATAGACCTATAACTAGGAGTCACATATATATATATCTATATAATACCCAATATCAATATAGGAATAATACATATAATACAACCCACATATTTATATATAATGATAACACTATATATATATATCTAATACAATATATATATCATATATATACATATATATATATATGTAAACAAAACCTATATATATATATAATCATATATAGAGAGAGGAAAGAGAGAGACTCAATGAGAGAGAGAGCTAATCAGTGAGAGAGGGAGAGAGACTGAATAGTGGGGGGGGGGGGTGTGTCTCAGGTTTCCTGAGACAGGAAACCCCCACAGAAAACACACACACACACCACATATACATACATATATATACACACACACCACTACACCTACACACAACCAAAACTCCCCACATTCGACCCACACTCACAAATACATATATACTTCACATCTACACACTAAAATACACTAGTCTAATGTATTAAACACACACAAAATCGAATTGAAATTCGATTTTCAAAACTGGAAATTAATCCCAAAACAGGGACTGTTGCACTGTGCACTCGAATTTGAGGTAATTCGAAATACACGCAACCAAACGAGCTAAGACTCGTATCCCAAGGTTGGTAACTGGTGCCCCACACATACCCTAGTGTCCTAGGTACTTGACACGACATCACGACACGGTTTCTCGTTTCCAAACACAAGAAAACCACACCCGGGTAAACTCTGATACACACGCACACACACAGTATCGTGCACGCGTGCACTTAGCTCTAGGACACGACACACTCATCCACGTGTCTCGTGCTCGTGGGGGAAAGTTCGCCTAGGGGTCTACTAGGTGTCCACTAACCTGATTCGTGTCCAAGTGTCCGCGTGTCCGAGTTCTACGTGCGTATCAGAGAGGTCTGAAACGCGTGTGCTGTGCCAGTGTACGACCCGTGCGAGTGGATTTTCTCCCTCGACACAACACATCGTGACACAAGACTTTAGGGGTGTCTTATCAGACACTGCCCCTAGGTCTGTGCCAAGTGGCACGTGTCCACGTGTCGTGTCGTGTCCACACGAGGGGTCTGGTAGCAGTGGAGCTACGCAGTGCCTCGTGCACAAGTGTCGGGGGTTCGTGTACTTCACACGTGGCACGTGGGGCCACGTGCTCGTGTCAGGGGGTAGGCCTAGGGTCTAGGTGTGTGTCCATGTGTCTGTATTGTGTCCACGACACGTGTGGACACAATACAAAGTGTCAAACACTTGGGATTTAACAGTGTGCAGTGTAGTGTTTAACAGTGTGTTCGTGTCCAATTTGGACACGGACACGATACGATTTCGTGCTCAGTCCTAGGGTTTCGTGTCCTACATGTCTAGGGCTACCCAAAAATATAATTTGTTTCACAAAAACACAAGGTTTAGTCCTAAGTGGCATTTACACAAACACTGAAATTAAGACACAGACACGTGTCCGATACGGACACCAAAACACATCAAAATCCCACCAAACTTTACCCACAGTATTGTTATCCCTATATGAATGCATTTATGAAAGAAAAACAGGAATTTGACTAGGTTTGTGAGAAAATACCTATTGAGTGAAAACTCAAGAAAACAACTTCTTGGGGGGGTTGTTCACTGTCCTTGGGGGTGCCCACAGCTAGGGTATCCTTGCTAGCTAGCCTTCCTTGGTATCCTCACTAGTAGGGGGTTCCAACGCAAGAAATGGGGCTCAATTTGGTGGAGAAATGGTCAAGTTATGGAGGTGTGAAGTTGAGGGAAAACCTAAACTCCAATGTATTGAAAATGAAGCCTTTCTTGTGAAGGGTGTACACATATGGAGGGGGGTGTTCTTGGCTGCCATGGGGGGGGGTAGGGGTAGGCTATAGGGTCCCCTTCCACCTTGCAAGACTTAGTCTCTAAGGCTTTGACTAGGGGTTAGATATTCTAGGTTTATAAAATATCCTAGAAAGTTAAATATCTAGATATTTATCAACCTAGATATTTACACATAAAGTAAATATATACACTTAGTCTTCTAGGTTAGTGACTAACCCCTAGATTAGGGTAAACTAGCTTAGGGACTAACATAACAATAATCAATAATTAAATAATAATAAAAACACATAAATTTAAATAATTCCAAATAAATCCTAGAAAATTACCAAAATACCCCTTAGGCTAGAAATTACTAAAATGATATTCTAAGCCTATGGTCAAGTTCTCATGGTCATGGCAACTTCTAGGTTAGAGAAAACTAGGGTTTACACTAAGTTATTCTAACCAAAATCACAAAGTCATAAGTCATGACTTAGCATGACTTAGAAAATGGTTTAATCACACTAATAATCACTATAAACCATATCATGCCCTAATCACCATTATTAAATAATAAAAAAAAAATAATTCTTTAAAAATCTCTAAATTCTGAAAACAGGGTGTTACAAGTCTACCCACCTTAAAATAATTTCGTCCTCGAAATTTAGATGGTCGTACTCCTTCTAGGTCAAACCTCCAACAATCAAGGACGTAGCCACTACCTAGGCAACATACAAGGTCAACAAGCAAAATATGGGTAGTAGACCTATACTGGGTCATGTCCAAAAATTGGCTGGCAGTTTTAGGTCATAAGGTGTCCTCAATTTAAATCGAAGCCAAAAGTAACTCCATGGGGTAAATCAGGATGGAGCCTCGGGTCAGAAATTTTCACATACTGTTTATCGCAGCCTTGCTTACTAGCGAGAATTCCAGACGACATGATTATAGAGGTGCATGCCCCTGTTATGTACTCTACTGTTTATCGCAGCCTTGCTTACTAGCATGGCGAGGACTCTGAGTATCATGATTTTTAGACAGACGCATATGATTATCAGATTGTATCTTAGAAAGGTTCTTAAATATATCGTCTCTATCTTCATTCCAGTTATTATAAATTGTTTCCATCATTAAATAAATTAGGAGTAGAGATCTTCTTAGCTTTATAGAGCTTATGCATATGTAGTTCTTTCGTAGTGTGATGTTTTGATACCTTGTGATTAGGCCCTTGTCTTAGGAATGATAGTATAGCCTGGCTTTGAATAGTAATCCTTGTAGCTAGTTCTCCTTGTTGATATTACTAGTTTTCAGCCTTGATGATTGATTTATATTTTATTTCCTTTCTCTCTTTTTTCAGTATGGCACCCATGACCCGAGCCCGACGCCTGAGGGCAGCTGCAGCTACTGAGAGCGTGCCTCCACCTCCTACTGTTCAGAAGATAGTTATCCCTCTATCTGATCAAGGGGTGGTGGCACCTTCTGCCATTGAGGAGATGGTGGTAGCCTCGCCAGAGAGTCTTCCTTCATCTCCTGTCATTCAGGAGAGAGCTGCGAATTTGCCTGAGACCGAGAGCCCTTCCCTACCCTCTGTACTCCATACTGTACCACCCGAAGGTTTGCTACTTGATGCAGCCCAGGTGTTTGCACTTTTCCAAGAGAGGTTGATGGAGTCACAAAGAGTTCATGAGGAGGCCATGAGGGAGCAAATCCAGAGGTTGCTACGTCTGCGGGACTCTGTGCTTCTAGGAGGAGGGCCTAGCTCCAAGAGGGCGAGGAGCAGTACCCAGTCCTACCCAGAGCCTGAGGAGTACCCATTTATCCAGCCTATATCATCATACCCAGCCCAGTCTCCTGTCCAGCAGAGGCCAGCTGAGCCGGAGCCTATCTGTGCCTACTGCAAGAAGTCTGGACACAAGTGGAACAACTGTAGGAAGAGACTAGGATTGTGCCTAATCTGTGGTTCAGCTGCACACTGGATGCAGCACTGCCCTGCTATGCCTGCCCCAACCAGGGCCCTGCTTCCAGGAGGGAGTTCTGGTTCTCAGACCTAGCTGGAGGTGAGTTGACCTAACCTTAGTATTTCTTTTTTGAGAATTTTGATGCATCCCTTGCTTGTATGTTTTGATACCTTGTGATTGCCTAGTACTGTAGCATGGTTGGTATAACTAGAAGAGACCACAGACTGATATTGCATGCCATGACCCCATAGGTTACACTTTTCAACTGTATGATTAAGGTATATTCTGAGACCATGATTGCTGGGGGTTTTAACCTAGAAGGCCTGCTACCATCTAAATTTCGAGAATGAAATTTTTATAGGAGGGTAGACGGCCCTATAGCCTTGATGATTGTTGTTTCCTTACCTTCCCAAATTTGGACACCTTAGATTGCTTAAACATTTTGATACCATAGGACAGTATTGATCTAGAATGACTAGTGCACCTAGATGAGACCACAGATTGTTCCATTTAACCTGTCCCCCTGGTACCACTATTCATCATGATTTTGGTTCAATTTAGGCTATAGACCTTTCCCACTCTAAATTATGATCACCGTAGACACATTACCGTGACTTTTAAATTTGGAGCATAAGACTAGTTGTTTTCTCAAAACTAATTTCACATACGTGACCTAGACATGACATACTACACCCATGACCTTAGTGTCCCACTCAGGCATACCATTGTGTGCTTCATTTGCTTAGTACGATTTTTCTGACCCGAGGCTCCATCCTGATTTACCCCATGGAGTTACTTTTGGCTTCGATTTAAATTGAGGACACCTTATGACCTAAAACTGCCAGCCAATTTTTGGACATGACCCAGTATAGGTCTACTACCCATATTTTGCTTGTTGACCTTGTATGTTGCCTAGGTAGTGGCTTCGTCCTTGATTGTTGGAGGTTTGACCTAGAAGGAGTACGACCATCTAAATTTCGAGGACGAAATTATTTTAAGGTGGATAGACTTGTAACACCCTGTTTTCAGAATTTAGAGATTTTTGAAGAATTATTATTTTTTTATTATTTAATAATGGTGATTAGGGCATGATATGGTTTATAGTGATTATTAGTGTGATTAAACCATTTTCTAAGTCATGCTAAGTCATGACTTATGACTTTGTGATTTTGGTTAGAATAACTTAGTGTAAACCCTAGTTTTCTCTAACCTAGAAGTTGCCATGACCATGAGAACTTGACCATAGGCTTAGAATATCATTTTAGTGATTTCTAGCCTAAGGGGTATTTTGGTAATTTTCTAGGATTTATTTGGAATTATTTAAATTTATGTATTTTTATTATTATTTAATTATTGATTATTGTTATGTTAGTCCCTAAGCTAGTTTACACTAATCTAGGGGTTAGTCACTAACCTAGAAGACTAAGTGTAGATATTTACTTTATGTGTAAATATCTAGGTTGATAAATATCTAGATATTTAACTTTCTAGGATATTTTATAAACCTAGAATATCTAACCCCTAGTCAAAGCCTTAGAGACTAAGTCTTGCAAGGTGGAAGGGGACCCTATAGCCTACCCCTACCCCCCCCCCCCCATGGCAGCCAAGAACACCCCCCTCCATATGTGTACACCCTTCACAAGAAAGGCTTCATTTTCAATACATTGGAGTTTAGGTTTTCCCTCAACTTCACACCTCCATAACTTGACCATTTCTCCACAAAATTGAGCCCCGTTTCTTGCGTTGGAACCCCCTACTAGTGAGGATACCAAGGAAGGCTAGCTAGCAAGGATACCCTGGCTGTGGGCACCCCCAAGGACAGTGAACAACCCTCCCCCCCCAAGAAGTTGTTTTCTTGAGTTTTCACTCAATAGGTATTTTCTCACAAACCTAGTCAAATTCCTGTTTTTCTTTCATAAATGCATTCATATAGGGATAACAATACTGTGGGTAAAGTTTGGTGGGATTTTGATGTGTTTTGGTGTCCGTATCGGACACGTGTCTGTGTCTTAATTTCAGTGTTTGTGTAAATGCCACTTAGGACTAAACCTTGTGTTTTTGTGAAACAAATTATATTTTTGGGTAGCCCTAGACATGTAGGACACGAAACCCTAGGACTGAGCACGAAATCGTATCGTGTCCGTGTCCAAATTGGACACGAACACACTGTTAAACACTACACTGCACACTGTTAAATCCCAAATGTTTGACACTTTGTATTGTGTCCACACGTGTCATGGACACAATACAGACACATGGACACACACCTAGACCCTAGGCCTACCCCCTGACACGAGCACGTGGCCCCACGTGCCACGTGTGAAGTACACGAACCCCCGACACTTGTGCACGAGGCACTGCGTAGCTCCCCTGCTACCAGACCCCTCGTGTGGACACGACACAACACGTGGACACGTGCCACTTGGCACAGACCTAGGGGCAGTGTCTGATAAGACACCCCTAAAGTCTTGTGTCACGACGTGTCGTGTCGAGGGAGAAAATCCACTCGCACGGGTCGTACACTGGCACAGCACACGCGTTTCAGACCCCTCTGATACGCACGTAGAACTCGGACACGCGGACACTTGGACACGAATCAGGTTAGTGGACACCTAGTAGACCCCTAGGCGAACTTTCCCCCATGAGCACGAGACACGTGGATGAGTGTGTCGTGTCCTAGAGCTAAGTGCACGCGTGCACGATACTGTGTGTGTGCGTGTGTATCAGAGTTTACCCGGGTGTGGTTTTCTTGTGTTTGGACACGAGAAACCGTGTCGTGATGTCGTGTCAAGTACCTAGGACACTAGGGTATGTGTGGGGCACCAGTTACCAACCTTGGGATACGAGTCTTAGCTCGTTTGGTTGCGTATATTTCGAATTACCTCAAATTCGAGTGCACAGTGCAACAGTCCCTGTTTTGGGATTAATTTCTAGTTTTAAAAATCGAATTTCAATTCGATTTTGTGTGTGTTTAATACATTAGACTAGTGTATTTTAGTGTGTAGATGTGAAGTATATATGTATTTGTGAGTGTGGGTCGAATGTGGGGAGTTTTGGTTGTGTGTAGGTGTAGTGGTGTATGTGTATATATATGTATGTATATGTGGTGTGTGTGTGTGTTTTCTGTGGGGGTTTCCTGTCTCAGGAAACCAGAGACACACCCCCCCCACTGTTCAGTCTCTCTCCCTCTCTCACTGATTAGCTCTCTCTCTCATTGAGTCTCTCTCTTTCCTCTCTCTATATATATGATTATATATATATATATATATAGGTTTTGTTTACATATATATATATATGTATATATATATGATATATATATATTGTATTAGATATATATATATAGTGTTATCATTATAAATAAATATGTGGGTTGTATTATATGTATTATTCCTATATTGATATTGGGTATTATATAGATATATATATATGTGACTCCTAGTTATAGGTCTATATGAAAACCCCATCATTAGCCTTGACCTAGGAATACTAACCTATGGGCTATGATACTAGCCTATGGCCATTAGGCCTAACCCTAATTGACTAGTAAACCAAGACTTAGCTAGTTTGACCCCAATTCGACTAAGTGTTGACCAAGGTCAACCTTAGGTCAAATTTGAACTAGCTTAACCTAGTTTTGACTTAAACTAACCTAGAATGACTAGTTTGACTAACCCTAACTAGTTTAACATTGTTTGACCTAACTTGGACTTGTTTGACCTTGTTTGATCTTGTTTGGCCTTATTTGACTTAGTATGACTTCCTGTGACTTAGTTTGACTACAAGTTTGACCATGGTTGACCAAAGTCAACTATAGGTCAAACCTTAACCAAATTGGCCTAGAAATAGTTTGGATGGACTCTAAATGACTTGGTGACCTAAGTTTGACTAAACCCTAGACTATTGACTAGTTGGTTTAGACTTTGACCTATATAAGGGTATTATTTATGACTTGGATAGTTGACCCTTGACCCAATTACCTTGTTGACTAATCTAAAGTTGACTAGAACCTTGATTTGTCTAAATTTGACTTAAGTTGACTTAGTTGACTGTTAGAATTGTCTAGAGTTGACCAAGTTTGACTTTGACCTAGTTTGGCTTAGGAATCATGTAGTATGCATTGTATACTTTATTTTTACCATTGTGGATACATTGTGACTTGTATTGCTCTGATTAGGAGCCAGACACCTCTCCTCAGGCAGTATATCCTCTTCAGACATTCAGTTATCAGGCGAGTACATTCTCTGACCGTTTCATACTTGTTCAGGCTTTACTTCTCGCTCTAGATTACTTTACTTGTTGCTGTCACGTTGGTAACACGGATTGGTACTATATGGATCTTTACATGAGATGTTATCCCCCTCGGGAGCATCGGGTACTTCATGTTATGTGTGTTTTACTATCATCATGTACTCATATGCTTCCATTATTCATGTACACGCATGTGATCATGTACTCTCATGTTTACTGAGCTCTCATGTATACAATCATGTGCACCCTTTTATGGGCCCCATGTGATATCATGTACAATAACGTAACTTGTATAGATCCTTGTGTATTGATTGGGGAAAACGGGGGAGTAGAAGTGGACATGTGAATAATTCTAAAGTAGTGTAATCATGTACAAACTCCGTAGTGTAATCATGTATAAGTCTAGCCATTCACATGCCTATCTTATGCTCTACATCACTAGTCACTTACAGTTCTCTATATACAGTAGATATTTCATTACAGCTATCTCTTTTACAGCGTATATTTCCTTTCAGCAGTTCATGTATCTTACTCTATTGCCTGTATCATATTTCCTTACATGATATGCACTGTGTGAGATGTATTGTGCTCGTTCCTGTCCTGATTGGACCTGTTGAAAATATTACAGAGGATGAGGATGAGGCCCTGGTGTCTACCTATTATGGAGCAGGACTAGATGATACTTATGTTGTGGACCCTCAGCAGGTTCCACCTACAGCTGAGGAGGATGTTCCAGTAGTCTAGACCAGTTTAGTCTAGGCAGTCTTTTCTATATCTTTTTTTTTCTCACATTCTGTGTTGTATTTTGAGATGTGGAGATGTATAGACTCTTAGACTTTTGTATTATGAGTTGACAGTTCTGGATATTATGTTGTACTAGACACTTAGACCTTTTTCATCTATGCTATGGTTCTCCTTGAGTTACTATCTATCTATCTGTTTTTTATTCTTCTACCTTAGATGTGATTGAGACAGCATATTGTTATATCACCTCCATTCGGAGAGTATATACTGTACAGGTACTTTTATATTGTTAGATGATTGACCTAGGACAGCGTTCTACCGCCGATACTGCGGCGTAGGCTGGGCGTTGTTACGTTCTCGTACCCTGACAATGGGTGCGGGTCGTGACATGTTTTTAGTGGTGGCCCATGCAGGTCGAGTTTATGTAGTGGTATTCGAACTAGAGTATCACTACAGCCTGCAGTAGGATTAGGATACATATTTTAAAGGTACTCAATCACTGTTAGGATTCCTTAAAAGATTCCTGGGACGACCCTTGAGAATCTTATTAAACTTCAATTTGAATCATTTCCCTTGCTTGTTGCTCTCACTCCTTGATTATCGAATTTGATTTTGTTGGATCGTTGTTGATTTGATTTTCCTATCGAGATGAATTTTTATGGTCCGAGTTACGATATTTTTCTGATAACATATGACGACGGGAATACTGGGATGGTAAAATGTCTACTTGGTTATGGAACCTAGAGTTTATCGCAGCTACATTAGCTGGCGTGGCGGAAACATAGAGACCTGACTTCGGATGTACGTATCTTGGTTATGAGATTTGGAATTCCTCGCAGCTATACTAGTCGGCATAGCGAGAATTCCAGACGACATGATTATAGAGGTGCATGCCCCTGTTATGTACTCTACTGTTTATCGCAGCCTTGCTTACTAGCGTGGCGAGGACTCTGAGTATCATGATTTTTAGACAGACGCATATGATTATCAGATTGTATCTTAGAAAGGTTCTTAAATATATTGTCTCTATCTTCATTCCAGTTATTATAAATTGTTTCCATCATTAAATAAATTAGGAGTAGAGATCTTCTTAGCTTTATAGAGCTTATGCATATGTAGTTCTTTCGTAGTATGATGTTTTGATACCTTGTGATTAGGCCCTTGTCTTAGGAATGATAGTATAGCCTGGCTTTGAATAGTAATCCTTGTAGCTAGTTCTCCTTGTTGATATTACTAGTTTTTAGCCTTGATGATTGATTTATATTTTATTTCCTTTCTCTCTTTTTTCAGTATGGCACCCATGACCCGAGCCCGTCGCCTGAGGGCAGCTGCAGCTACTGAGAGCGTGCCTCCACCTCCTACTGTTCAGGAGATAGTTATCCCTCTATCTGATCAAGGGGTGGTGGCACCTTCTGCCATTGAGGAGATGGTGGTAGCCTCGCCAGAGAGTCTTCCTTCATCTCCTGCCATTCAGGAGAGAGCTGCGAATTTGCCTGAGACCGAGAGCCCTTCCCTACCCTCTGTACTCCATACTGTACCACCCGGAGGTTTGCTACTTGATGCAGCCCAGGTGTTTGCATTTTTCCAAGAGAGGTTGATGGAGTCACAGAGAGTTCATGAGGAGGCCATGAGGGAACAAATCCAGAGGTTGCTACGTCTGCGGGACTCTGTGCTTCTAGGAGGAGAGCCTAGCTCCAAGAGGGCGAGGAGCAGTACCCAGTCCTACCCAGAGCCTGAGAAGTACCCATTTATCTAGCCTATATCATCATACCCAGCCCAGTCTCCTGTCCAGCAGAGGCCAGCTGAGCCGGAGCCTATCTGTGCCTACTGCAAGAAGTCTGGACACAAGTGGAACAACTGTAGGAAGAGACTAGGATTGTGCCTAATCTGTGGTTCAGCTGCACACTGGATGCAGCACTGCCCTGCTATGCCTGCCCCAACCAGGGCCCTGCTTCCAGGAGGGAGTTCTGGTTCTCAGACCTAGCTGGAGGTGAGTTGACCTAACCTTAGTATTTCTTTTTTGAGAATTTTGATGCATCCCTTGCTTGTATGTTTTGATACCTTGTGATTGCCTAGTACTGTAGCATGGTTGGTATAACTAGAAGAGACCACAGACTGATATTGCATGCCATGACCCCATAGGTTACACTTTTCAACTGTATGATTAAGGTATATTCTGAGACCATGATTGCTGGGGGTTTTAACCTAGAAGGCCTGCTACCATCTAAATTTCGAGAACGAAATTTTTATAGGAGGGTAGACGGCCCTATAGCCTTGATGATTGTTGTTTCCTTACCTTCCCAAATTTGGACACCTTAGATTGCTTAAACATTTTGATACCATAGGACAGTATTGATCTAGAATGACTAGTGCACCTAGATGAGACCACAGATTGTTCCATTTAACCTGTCCCCCTGGTACCACTATTCATCATGATTTTGGTTCAATTTAGGCTATAGACCTTTCCCACTCTAAATTATGATCACCGTAGACACATTACCGTGACTTTTAAATTTGGAGCATAAGACTAGTTGTTTTCTCAAAACTAATTTCACATACGTGACCTAGACATGACATACTACACCCATGACCTTAGTGTCCCACTCAGGCATACCATTGTGTGCTTCATTTGCTTAGTACAATTTTTCTGACCCGAGGCTCCATCCTGATTTACCCCATGGAGTTACTTTTGGCTTCGATTTAAATTGAGGACACCTTATGACCTAAAACTGCCAGCCAATTTTTGGACATGACCCAGTATAGGTCTACTACCCATATTTTGCTTGTTGACCTTGTATGTTGCCTAGGTAGTGGCTTCGTCCTTGATTGTTGGAGGTTTGACCTAGAAGGAGTACGACCATCTAAATTTCGAGGACGAAATTATTTTAAGGTGGGTAGACTTGTAACACCCTGTTTTCAGAATTTAGAGATTTTTGAAGAATTATTATTTTTTTATTATTTAATAATGGTGATTAGGGCATGATATGGTTTATAGTGATTATTAGTGTGATTAAACCATTTTCTAAGTCATGCTAAGTCATGACTTATGACTTTGTGATTTTGGTTAGAATAACTTAGTGTAAATCCTAGTTTTCTCTAACCTAGAAGTTGCCATGACCATGAGAACTTGACCACAGGCTTAGAATATCATTTTAGTGATTTTTAGCCTAAGGGGTATTTTGGTAATTTTCTAGGATTTATTTGGAATTATTTAAATTTATGTGTTTTTATTATTATTTAATTATTGATTATTGTTATGTTAGTCCCTAAGCTAGTTTACCCTAATCTAGGGGTTAGTCACTAACCTAGAAGACTAAGTGTAGATATTTACTTTATGTGTAAATATCTAGGTTGATAAATATCTAGATATTTAACTTTCTAGGATATTTTATAAACCTAGAATATCTAACCCCTAGTCAAAGCCTTAGAGACTAAGTCTTGCAAGGTGGAAGGGGACCCTATAGCCTACCCCTACCCCCCTCCCCCCATGGCAGCCAAGAACACCCCCTCCATATGTGTACACCCTTCACAAGAAAGGCTTCATTTTCAATACATTGGAGTTTAGGTTTTCCCTCAACTTCACACCTCCATAACTTGACCATTTCTCCACCAAATTGAGCCCCGTTTCTTGCGTTGGAACCCCCTACTAGTGATGATACCAAGGAAGGCTAGCTAGCAAGGATACCCTAGCTGTGGGCACCCCCAAGGACAGTGAACAACCCCCCCAAGAAGTTGTTTTCTTGAGTTTTCACTCAATAGGTATTTTCTCACAAACCTAGTCAAATTCCTGTTTTTCTTTCATAAATGCATTCATATAGGGATAACAATACTGTGGGTAAAGTTTGGTGGGATTTTGATGTGTTTTGGTGTCCGTATCGGACACGTGTCTGTGTCTTAATTTCAGTATTTGTGTAAATGCCACTTAGGACTAAACCTTGTGTTTTTGTGAAACAAATTATATTTTTGGGTAGCCCTAGACATGTAGGACACGAAACCCTAGGACTGAGCACGAAATCGTATCGTGTCCGTGTCCAAATTGGACACGAACACACTGTTAAACACTACACTGCACACTGTTAAATCCCATGTGTTTGACACTTTGTATTGTGTCCACACGTGTCGTGGACACAATACAGACACATGGACACACACCTAGACCCTAGGCCTACCCCCTGACACGAGCACGTGGCCCCACGTGCCACGTGTGAAGTACACGAACCCCCGACACTTGTGCACGAGGCACTGCGTAGCTCCCCTGCTACCAGACCCCTCGTGTGGACACGACACGACACGTGGACACGTGCCACTTTGCACAGACCTAGGGGCAGTGTCTGATAAGACACCCCTAAAGTCTTGTGTCACGACGTGTCGTGTCGAGGGAGAAAATCCACTCGCACGGGTCGTACACTGGCACAGCACACGCGTTTCAGACCTCTCTGATACGCACGTAGAACTCGGACACGCGGACACTTGGACACGAATCAGGTTAGTGGACACCTAGTAGACCCCTAGGCGAACTTTTCCCCACGAGCACGAGACACGTGGATGAGTGTGTCGTGTCCTAGAGCTAAGTGCACGCGTGCACGATACTGTGTGTGTGCGTGTGTATCAGAGTTTACCCGGGTGTGGTTTTCTTGTGTTTGGACATGAGAAACCGTGTCGTGATGTCGTGTCAAGTACCTAGGACACTAGGGTATGTGTGGGGCACCAGTTACCAACCTTGGGATACGAGTCTTAGCTCGTTTGGTTGCGTGTATTTCGAATTACCTCAAATTCGAGTGCACAGTGCAACAGTCCCTGTTTTGGGATTAATTTCCAGTTTTGAAAATCGAATTTCAATTCGATTGTGTGTGTGTTTAATACATTAGACTAGTGTATTTTAGTGTGTAGATGTGAAGTATATATGTATTTGTGAGTGTGGGTCGAATGTGGGGAGTTTTGGTTGTGTGTAGGTGTAGTGGTGTGTGTGTATATATATGTATGTATATGTGGTGTGTGTGTGTGTTTTCTGTGGGGGTTTCCTGTCTCAGGAAACCTGAGACACACCCCCCCCCCCCCCCACTGTTCAGTCTCTCTCCCTCTCTCACTGATTAGCTCTCTCTCTCATTGAGTCTCTCTCTTTCCTCTCTCTATATATATGATTATATATATATATATATAGGTTTTGTTTACATATATATATATGTATATATATATGATATATATTGTATTAGATATATATATATATATAGTGTTATCATTATATATAAATAAGTGGGTTGTATTATATGTATTATTCCTATATTGATATTGGGTATTATATAGATATATATATGTGACTCCTAGTTATAGGTCTATATGAAAACCCCATCATTAGCCTTGACCTAGGAATACTAACCTATGGGCTATGATACTAGCCTATGGCCATTAGGCCTAACCCTAATTGACTAGTAAACCAAGACTTAGCTAGTTTGACCCCAATTCGACTAAGTGTTGACCAAGGTCAACCTTAGGTCAAATTTGAACTAGCTTAACCTAGTTTTGACTTAAACTAACCTAGAATGACTAGTTTGACTAACCCTAACTAGTTTAATATTGTTTGACCTAACTTGGACTTGTTTGACCTTGTTTGATCTTGTTTGGCCTTATTTGACTTAGTATGACTTCCTGTGACTTAGTTTGACTACAAGTTTGACCATGGTTGACCAAAGTCAACTATAGGTCAAACCTTAACCAAATTGGCCTAGAAATAGTTTGGATGGACTCTAAATGACTTGGTGACCTAAGTTTGACTAAACCCTAGACTATTGACTAGTTGGTTTAGACTTTGACCTATATAAGGGTATTATTTATGACTTGGATAGTTGACCCTTGACCCAATTACCTTGTTGACTAATCTAAAGTTGACTAGAACCTTGATTTGTCTAAATTTGACTTAAGTTGACTTAGTTGACTGTTAGAATTGTCTAGAGTTGAACAAGTTTGACTTTGACCTAGTTTGGCTTAGGAATCATGTAGTATGCATTGTATACTTTATTTTTACCATTGTGGATACATTGTGACTTGTATTGCTCTGATTAGGAGCCAGACACCTCTCCTCAGGCAGTATATCCTCTTCAGACATTCAGTTATCAGGCGAGTACATTCTCTGACCGTTTCATACTTGTTCAGGCTTTACTTCTTGCTCTAGATTACTTTACTTGTTGCTGTCACGTTGGTAACACGGATTGGTACTATATGGATCTTTACATGAGATGTTATCCCCCTCGGGAGCATCGGGTACTTCATGTTATGTGTGTTTCACTATCATCATGTACTCATATGCTTCCATTATTCATGTACACTCATGTGATCATGTACTCTCATGTTTACTGAGCTCTCATATATACAATCATGTGCACCCTTTCATGGGCCCCATGTGATATCATGTACAATAACGTAACTTGTATAGATCCTTGTGTATTGATTGGGGAAAACGGGGGAGTAGAAGTGGACATGTGAATAATTCCAAAGTAGTGTAATCATGTACAAACTCCGTAGTGTAATCATGTATAAGTCCAGCCATTCACATGCCTATCTTATGCTCTACATCACTAGTCACTTACAGTTCTCTATATACAGTAGATATTTCATTACAGCTATCTCTTTTACAGCGTATATTTCCTTTCAGCAGCTCATATATCTTACTCTATTGCCTGTATCGTATTTCCTAACATGATATGCACTGTGTGAGATGTATTGTGCTCGTTCCTGTCCTGATTGGACCTGTTGAAAATATTACAGAGGATGAGGATGAGGCCCTGGTGTCTACCTATTATGGAGCAGGACTAGATGATACTTATGTTGTGGACCCTCAGCAGGTTCCACCTACGGCTGAGGAGGATGTTCCAGTAGTCTAGACCAGTTTAGTCTAGGCAGTCTTTTCTATATCTTTTTTTTCTCACATTCTGTGTTGTATTTTGAGATGTGGAGATGTATAGACTCTTAGACTTTTGTATTATGAGTTGACAGTTCTGGATATTATGTTGTACTAGACACTTAGACCTTTTTCATCTATGCTATGGTTCTCCTTGAGTTACTATCTATCTATCTGTTCTTCATTCTTCTACCTTAGATGTGATTGAGACAGCATATTGTTATATCACCTCCATTCGGAGAGTATATACTGTACAGGTACTTTTATATTGTTAGATGATTGACCTAGGACAGCGTTCTACCGCCGATACTGCGGCGTAGGCTGGGCGTTGTTACGTTCTCGTACCCTGACAATGGGTGCGGGTCGTGACAGGAAACTGTAACATGCAAGTAGGATAGCAAGTAAATAAACTGGACATGTGAGCATATGGTAAAGCCGAGCATGTAGTAGGAAGAATAGCATGTAAGAAAAGACAGGAGGCTAAGTACTACAATAAGATAAACTGAAGCAAGACTAGACTAGACAAGAATGGACTCCATCCATCAATCACGGCCAAGCAATGAGTACGGCTTGATACTTTAGCTAACTAGGGTTGTCACATTCCTAGTTACTAACACATGCAAGTTTGAGAAATCCAAGTCCAGTTACCCGCCTGCTATTACCTGAATGATCCGGGCAAAAAGAAAAGAAGTATAGCAGACACACTGCAGTAAGATACATGTGTCCTAAAGAGGTGCCCCACTCGACGGTGTGCTGCAAGAGTGCTCATCATGACAGATAGCTCCAAATCCCAAGTATATATATATAGGGCCAAGATCAAAAGGGATAGCAGGTAACCGGGAAAGTCTCCAATGATCTAGGTAATCAAGCTAGTAGTTTAGTCCTTAACATTTTTCTTGTTGGATTCTAGGTGTGGCAATCCGCAGAATCCATCCTAGACATGAGACATGTAAGACTGGACAAGATAAGCAAGATTGTGCACTACAACAAGCCACAACAAGACATGACAATATCAAGACAAGAGTGCGCTACTACGAGCCACTATCAAGGAGCTAGACATGTACTAGAATCAAGAGTGCACCATGACAGGCCACTATCATGTAAGCAAGAAGGCATGGCAACAATTATCGTGACTTGTAAGAACGAGTCTATCAAAGGACAAATCATGGCATGGGGGAAACAATAATTAAAGCTAAGTACATTTCATAGAATGGTTGAACATGTGCTAGTATCAAGTCTATATAGGGTGTACAATCATTATTTAACTGAGAAAGATCATGTTATCATGTTAAGAAATCATTACAGTCGAAGAAAATATCAAAAACGGACAAAAACGGGCCAAAACGGGCAAAACCGGACAAAAACAGCATAAAACGGCATACCGGCGGTATACTGCGGCATACTGGCGGTATACCGGACTAAAGACAGTAAGTTTCTGGTGCCAAAAACGGCATACCGGCGGTATACTGCGGCATACCGACGGTATACCGGTTTTTCAAACAGCAACGAAATTCAAAAAATTGTCAAAACTTGTTTCGGCCATAAAATCTTCATTTTAAATCGAAATTCGGACTTTCAAAAGTCAAAATTGCATAGAATTGAATTTTCTACAACATGGAACTATTAGATTTCACAAATTCAAAGATTTGATAGATCAATATCTCAAAATACTCCAAAACAGGGGTTCTCGGAACACCGAAACGAGTCCCGATTGCCACCAAACTCAAAATCCATGTATACTAGCTAGGTAAGGACCTCATACATGTATATGTGACCAAGATCCATGATGGTAACACTAGTATCACTCTTGATACCAAGTTTTTCTACTAGATCACTATTGGATTTTAACAGAAAATCAAATCTTGTTTAAATAAAATTTTGGAAACATGCACATATACGAGAATTATCAGGAAAACACTTTTAACAAAATGAGTTTAGGAAAATTCTAAGCATTTAATACCAAGAAAAACAAAAATGACAATAGATTTCTATTGTTCAAGAATTTGGCAAGATGTACTTGCCTAGGTTAAGCTCCAAGCCTAATCTTCTACTCCACCACCAAGAGGGGCACGAAACCACACTCTAGACCTCGAGGTCAAGCTCTTGGCAAGCTCCAAGGGAAGAGAAAGGAAGAAGGAATGAAGAGAGTGTGAAGAGAATGAAAAGAGAGAGGAGAGAGAAAGTGAAGTGGTTTATATATAAAGGGAGAATTAATCTTAGCCGTTGGATCATGATCCGTGTGAAAATCTAAGTCAATCATGGCCATTCAAACAAAACCAATTGTCCATTGGATAATAGAGTGCATCAACACTATTCACGAAAATATCCAAGCACTATTCACGAAAATATCTAAACACTATTCCTGAAAATATCAAAAACCGAAAATATCTAAAGTGTAGAAAACATGTCCGGGCGGTATGCCGTCGGTATACTCCGGTATACCGACGGTATGCCGATCAAGAAGAAAACCTATAGTTTTGGGAAAAATTTAAAGTATTCCGGAAACCATGAAAATATGAAATACGCTGCAAAATACGTATCCGTATATAAATACCGATACTGTGAGACGAGTCTCACAGCGGTCTACCTGACGGTTGCATTAACTCCTTCAAAGACTTGGAGAGGCTATTCCTCAATAGGTTTTACGAGGGTGGCATGCATGTTAGTATGTCCACCCTCATCGAGACTAAGCAGAGGAAAAGTGAGATTGTTATTGCTTTTATCGAACGCTTCAGGCGACTAGCCTTGAAGATGCCCTTCTGTATACCAGACTCGGAGCTTATGAATACTTGTCGGTATAACTTCCTTCCTACAGTGAAGTTCTGTCAGGATATACATAAGTATGATACATGGCCCACTTTCATCGGGGCCGTTGATGCTGCTGAAAATGACGTTCCTAATCTGGAACTACTGGGGTTGAAGACACCCAAATCTGAAGACAAAAGTAAGCACCCCCAAACTATCCCTATCCGTGGGGGTAAAGGAAAAGAAGTCTTGAAGGTTGACACTTCCAAGGGAGCTCCCAATTCTCAGAATGCTCCTGACAGACCCAAGGAGACTTTCTCCTTTGACGAGGATGACGTTATTACCAATTTTAACACGTTGATGAAAGGTAATAAACTGGTATTGCCTCCACCATGACGTCCTGAAGAGGCAAGCCAACTCAGTAACCCCAAGTATTGTCTCTATCATCAGTACGTGCACCATTCTACCAAGGATTACATCATCTTGAAGAGGAAGATACAACAGCTCATCGACAGCCAAGTTATCAACCTCGAAGCTGAAGACAAGGTCGTGTCTTCTAACATGATCTTTCTTCAATTTGGTGACTTCCCTTCCACAGAAGTTCCAGACGGTGTAGTTCCAATTCCCAAGACAATAATGGAAGTCGTCAATCTGCCACCAGCTCGCGATTCAACATCAACTCTGGTGCCACTCACGACGGAGCGTGGTGAGATTATATGGGTCCATCCCGACCTTGTGCAAGAAATGATACAGGGGGTATAATCTTCTAAAGCAAAGAGGGGCAAGAAATACAAGCCAAGCCATATGATGTCTTTTTCTATTTATGAAGTCCTATCTGGTGAGACACTATCCGACAAGACTTACCTGCGGACTGATGACCCCGCATAAGAGGACGTAATGCCTTCTCAAGCTCCTGCTGCCCCAACAAGTACATAAACTGGTCCATCTAAGTCCTCAACTGTAATACCCACTTTTCTAAAATAAGGGTAATTTTGAAATTTTGTAATTATAATTATTTAATATGATATTAAAACCATGTTATAATTTTTGGTAATTTTTTAATCAATTTAAAACTATTTAAAATATTAAAATGTGATTTTGATGGTTAAGTAGTGTAACCCTAGAATTGCTAAGCCTAGAGACTAATCTTGACCACGGGGACTTAACCATGTAATTAGGATAACTAATTACAACTTTTTAGCCTAAGGGTATTTTGGTCATTTTGATAATTTTGTGAAATTGTAAATTGTATTAATTAAATATGTGCTATTTGTTTAGTTGAGACTTGACCTAGAATCGTAGCCTAATCTAGATTAGCCTTGAGCCTAGAATCTGTAGGAACGATATAGTAAAGCGTAATACTCTAGGGGGGGTGAATAGAGTTGGCAGCGGAATAATGCTAATTAAAAAAATGTTAGCAACACAATCACAGTATATATAATCACAGTTGAAATAATGTAAAGGCAGAGTTCAGAAAGCAAACGCAAAGACAGCGATGTATACTGGTATCCCTCTGTTGAGGACTAATCCAGTCGGTAGAACTCTTGCTACCAGTTGAATCCACTATAGGAAAAACCGCAAGTTTTCTTACGAAGTCCTTGCAACTTCTACAACGCGAGCTTTGATACGAAGAACTCGTCCAACTTCAAATGTGAAGAGGTATTCTTCAATCAAGCCTTCTGATTACAATCTCTCAGAAACTTCTAGACCGTACCGCACTGGCAAATCGACTATAGGATTGTAACTGGCTTGGGATCTGAAATTGTAAGCTCTAGAAAACTCTTTGGAAGGCAGAAAGCTTTAGATAGAGAGAAGATTGAAAGTGAATGAGTGAATTAAAATGATCGAAATCCTTCTCTATTTGTAGGAGTTCCAAAGGGAGAACTCTGTCAGAATTTGGGCTGAATTCGGGCAGAACTCTATGAGCAAATCTTGGTCAAATCCGCAACTGCAGGAGGACCAAGTTCCAGAGAATTCAAAAATCAAACGGCCACCAACCGAACTCTGGCCGAACTCTGGCCGAACTCTGGCCGAGTTCTGTCAGGGTTAGGTTAGGGTTTTAAAAATAGGTTTTGGTGATTTTTAAAAACCTTTTTGAAAACCTTTTTGACAGGTCATTTTAAAAACATTTTGAACTATTTTGGGGATAGCCTATTTGCCAGTACGACTCGGTGTACAACGTATTCCTAGACTCAAATAAAGTAAAAATTACATTGCATAGAAAATACAGACTCAAGTAAGCAAACAGATCTTCAGTCTTGAACGGAGTGAATATCCAATCTTGCTTATGTCCAAGAAGCTGAGATGTCCCAACTAGCTTCGTATATCCAGACAGAGTTTTGATCAATTATTAAAATCAGGTTGACCATATGACCAATGGGCCAACAATCTCCCCCATTTTGATAATTGACAAACTATGAATGATATAACATTAAGCATGTTCAAAAAGAATCAAAACATAGAAATTGTTCATGTCCTGTATGTAACTCAAAAAAAATGTTAGATTTTAATTTTCTCCCCCTTTGTCACTTAGCAAAATAATTGCACAAGAGAAGGCTCCCCCGCATTAAATGCAGAAGGCTCCCCCGCAATCAATGCATAAGTAACAAATAGTGAGAAAACATAACAAATAAAATAAAAAGAGTAAACATACATCATCACAGGCATGTAAAGTTTCAAAAACATAAAAGAAATCTCAGGCATGCTATTTCACAGGTAGTTTGTAATGAAGAAGCAGTATAAAGAGATAGTGCTAAACAAAATACTGAAATAAACGAAGATGTCATAATTGAAACATCATAAACATGTCCATGAAGATAAAAAGTACTGAAATCAAACTACAAAGTACTGATAAGAACTAAAAACTAATGATAAAAACTTGGAATGTCGGAGCACTTCCAAGTATACAATAGAATGTCACTAAATAATCAAATCACATCTCATAATCACTATCCTCATCATCATCATCATCAGCAGCTCGGCCAGCATGACCGGAAGTACCAGCACCAGAAGTACCAGCACCAGTAGGATGAGTAGGGGCGCCAGCATAGAACTCACCAACGTAATCTCGAGGAGCACGATACCAATCATAGGCGTTACCTGGCTGGAAGTAGGCATGGACAGCCTCATCCTCACATCGGTAACCCGAAAAAGCTGGATCACGAGGGATGGAAGCAGCAGAATGACCAGTCTGGGCAAAACACAGATCGGCCAAGGAGTTTGCCATCGCCTGATAACGAGTGACATCGTGAAACTCACGCTCGCGAGCCATGTCCATCATCGAGACGTGCAAAGCTGATAAGTGCTGATGTATGCCCTCAAAAGTCATGGCATACGGCTGATGTGGTGGAGGAGGTGCAGTAGGAGGAGCAGGAGGTGGAGCTGAAGCAGTCCGGCTGTGACGAGATAGCTGGAGAAACTTGGGCTCAGAGTCCTGAGTACAAGTCGATAGATCGATCTCGAATCGCTGAAAGATACGAGGGAGAATCATCGCGTAAGAGAGATTTTGATCTCTAGCACGACAACGTCCCATCATCTGAATGATAGTCTTAGGGGCGAAAAAAAGAATCCCCTTAAGAAGATGGTACATGGTGGACAGCTCAAGCGAAGTCACATCATCCTTGGAAGTGGATTTTGGAAGTAGAGTAGAGTAGATGATGCGATGCAATTCATAGTTAAACAAGTTCATGTTGTTAGCCTTGAACTTTCCAGAACGTACTCTGTCAGGTGCACAGAGTTCCGCTTTGAAACTCGTGAGTGTAGTGCCTTCGGGGAAATCGAATTCCGTGATGTCAACTAGCGGTTCACCTTCATTGGAAATACCAAGAATCTCTGCTAGGAGAACATCATTGAACTCAATGTCTATGCCTCCAACACGTGTGCTCACGTCAAAAGTGTTTACTACGAGATTGCAATAGAACAATCTAATGACATTAGTAGCTATTGGGAAGCACAGTTTAAAAAATAAGTGTAACCCTAATGCCTCAAACAAGTGACGATGATCGAGAAATACCGTCCATTTAACCGGAGCGCCGCCGCATATGGATCGGATGGAAAAGTCATCGTACCATAATAAGGCTTGATCGAGGGTTTGAAAGAAGAACCCATCGAAAGCACCGTCGCTCTTTTGGATCGGCAAAAACAGTGAATCCGTGTGAGGATTCGAAGACGACCCTTCCTCACTAGGAGTGGTCTTCTTTCTCTTAGACGGATTAAATCTAGGTGTCATTGAAATAAAAAGCACTAATTGAAAGGTAGAGAGAGAGGGAGTTATACCTCACGAAAATTAGATATGTTGTAGAGAATGATGATCTCCGCACGATTCCAAAATTTGGAAGGATTTCACCAAGTAGATTGGAAGCAATAGATTGGTAAAGAACTAGGGTTTGGAGGTCGGGGTCGGCTGCTGCTGCTGTTGTAATTAGTTTGGAAGCAATGAAAGAGAAGAAGCTCTCGGGTTCTGGATATATACACAGATACCTACAACCGAACTCGGGCCGAATTCGGTCAGAGCTCTGGCCGAATTCGCCTAGGGTTCTTCAAAGTTGATTTTTGCCACTTCTTTTTCATTGACTCGTTTCAAATATTTAATTCAAAGATTAGTTATTTTAGTCTTCAACTAACATAATTAATAATATTTTATGAATTAAATGTCATTACACAGTGACTATCTCAGATTAGCTGTAGGAGTACTGTTCCAGCTGGCGGAGGTTCACCGGAGAACTCTTAAATACCGCTTCGCTTCAACCGTAGTTGTGGTGACAGACAGACTCTTTATTAGCTTGTCTCTAATACAGTTTTGCATAATGATATATAATCATAAAAATAAAATTAATTTATATTACTGACGTCCAAAATTCCTAATTCTCGACGTAAATAATTGAAGCGATCTTCTGCTAGAGGTTTAGTGAAGATGTCAGCTAATTGATTTTCAGTATCTATGTACACAAGGTTTATATCTCCATTTTGATGATGATCTCTAAGAAAATGATGCCGAATCTCGATATGTTTAGTACGAGAGTGACATACAGGATTCTTAGTCAAATTAATAGTGCTCGTGTTATCACAGAAAATGGGAATATGTATGAAAAATAAATCAAAGTCTTCTAGGGTTTGTTTCATCCACAAAATCTGAGCGCAACAACGTCCTGCGGCGATGTACTCAGCCTCTGTTGTTGATAAGGCTACAGAATTTTGCTTTTTACTAAACCAAGAGACTAGAGCCTTGCCTAAGAAATGACATGTACCGCTAGTACTTTTTCTATCAACCTTGCATCCCGCAAAATCTGCATCCGAATAACCAATAAGGTCAAAGGATTTAGTTTTGGGATACCACAAGCCGACAGAAGAAGTGCCCTTAAGGTATCGGAAGATACGCTTAACTGCGGACAGATGTGATTCCTTTGGGTTAGCTTGAAAACATGCACACAGGCAAACACTAAACATTATATCTGGACGACTAGCAGTTAAGTAAAGTAAACTACCAATCATACCTCGATACTTACGTGTGTCGACTGGCTTGCCTTGTTCGTCAGAATAGCTTTGTTGAAGTTGCCATCGGAGTGCCAATAGGTTTGACATTGTCCAGATCGAACTTCTTTAGCAAATCTTTTGTGTAATTGGCTTGATTAATGAAAGTCCCATTGTCGGTTTGTTTGATTTGCAATCCGAGAAAGAATTTCAGCTCTCCCATCATGCTCATCTCAAACTCATTCTGCATACACTTAGAAAATTCTTGACAAAGAGATTCATCAGTGGATCCAAATATGATATCATCAACATAGATTTGAATTAAAAGCAACTTGCCATTAAAAGATTTAATAAATAGTGTAGTGTCAACCTTTTCTTTTGAAAAAACCGTTGTCAAGTAGAAAAGAGCTTAGACGATCATACCAAGCACGAGGGGCTTGTTTCAAACCGTATAGAGCTTTCTTCAACTTGAAAACATGGTCAGGATTTTTGAAATCCATGAAACCCGGAGGTTGTGCTACAAAAACTTCTTCTTTTATAAATCCATTTAAAAAAGCACTTTTTACATCCATTTGAAAAAGTTTGAAATCATGAAAACATGCAAATGCACATAACATGCGAATGGATTCTAATCTCGCAACTGGGGCATAAGTCTCATCGTAGTCGATACCCTCTTCTTGATTGTATCCTTGAGCTACGAGTCGAGCCTTGTTACGAGTTACTAGACCATCCTCATTCAGTTTGTTTTGGAATACCCAACGGGTGCTAATGACCGGATGATCAATAGGCTTGGGAACAAGTTCCCAAACTTGATTCCGTTCGAATTGGTTCAATTCCTCTTGCATGGCATCTATCCAGAAACTATCACTACATGCTTCATCAATAGATTTAGGTTCTAGCTGTGAAATAAATGCAACACTAGAAACAATATCTCTACAGGATGTACGAGTACTTATTCCCTTGGTAATATCGCCAATTACCAAATCCTTTGGATGATTTGCTATAAATTTCAACCTTTTTGCTTCATTCTGAAGGTAGCTGGTTCCTGGATCTTCTCTAGGAGGTTCAGCTAGTGCAGAGCTTGGTTGAGAATCAGCTGGAGTTGAGCTTGATGTAGGCAGATCTTCATCACTGTCATCGAGAGTCATTTGGTTCAATTCATCAAAAGTGACATTGATTGATTCTTCGATGATCATGGAACATTTGTTGAAGACTCTGTACCCTTTGCTCTTGGCCGCATAACCTAGAAATATACCTTCATCGGCCTTTTCGTCAAACTTTCCCAAGTTGTCTTTAGTATTAAGAATAAAGCACTTACAGCCAAATATCTTAAAGTATGAAACTGAAGGAATTCTATCAAACCATAACTCAAATGGAGTCTTCTTCGATTTGGGTCGAATTAGAACTCTATTGAGCACAAAGCAAGCTGTATTGACAGCTTCAGCCCAGAAGTATTTGGGTAGGCTAAATTGATTTAATATTACTCTGGCCATTTCGGTTAGAGTTCTGTTCTTACGTTCCACAACTCCATTTTGTTGTGGAGTTCTAGGGCAGGAGAACTCATGAATAAAACCGTGTGTGTCACAAAATTGCTCAAAATCAGCATTCTCGAATTCGCCACCATGATCGCTTCTAATTCGAGTGATCATGTAACCTTTTTCATTCTGTACTTTCTTGCAAAAGGTGACAAATTCTGATAATGCGTCATTCTTGCGTGTCAAGAAATATACCCACGTGTATCTAGAGAAATCATCTACAATTACAAATGCATATAATTTACCTCCGAGGCTAGCAACTCTGCTAGGACCGAATAAATCCATGTGTAGCAATTGTAGAGGTCTAGTAGTACATACTGCGTTTACAGACTTGAATGTGGATCTGGTAGCCTTGTTCTTTTCATATTGGCTGCATACCGAATCCTTCTTGAATGTTATGTCTGGTAAACCGCGTACTAACTTCTTTGTGGATAATCTTGAAATTGTATCCATATTTGCATGACCGAGTCTCATGTGCCATAGATGACTCTCATCACTTTTGGACATTAAGCATCTACCTGAAATGTTAGCTTCTTCCAACAGATAGAAAACATATATATTGTCTTCCCTGATTCCTTCAAAGATAGTACTACCAGTTGAGCTATCAACTATAGTATATTTGTCTTTGCCAAAGTTGATACCATAACCATGATCAGCTAGATGACTTATGCTGAGCAGATTATGTTTCAACTCGGTAACTAGACAGACATCTTTAATCACGGGATAGGGAGACTTACCAACATTACCGATACCAATAATATACCCTTTCAAATTATTACCGAAGGAAACATAACCTTCCTTCTTTTTCTTCGACAGTGTTGCAAATAGAGTAGCGTCACCGGTCATATGCCGTGAGCAACCGCTGTCGAGGATCTATTTGCTTCTAGCATGTGAAGGGTGTTCCACCTACAAAACAGTTTGCAGATGAAACCTTTGGTACCCATTTCTTGTAGGGTCCTGAATTGTTAGCTTTAGGTATCCAAGCATAAACATTTAAATCTACAAGCTTTCTCATTCTACATGCAGATGATATATGACCAATGAGGCCACAATAATGATATTGTGCATGTCGAGTGTTGAAAGCTGAGTGGTGTGCATGGTTGGTAGGTTTGGGTTTTCTAGTATAGAAGAATGCATACCTATGATCATGTTTGGGCTTAACCTTTTGGGGTAAAGGTTTTATATGGTTTGGTCTGACAGTGTTTGGCTTGGGAATGTTCCGATTTCTCGGTAAGTAACACGTGTTAGGGTAGGAAGCAGCAAGCTCAGGCTGTTTTCCTAACCTAATTTCCAACCTTTTGGAAGTGTCATATAACTTAGTATAATCAGAAGTGAGTGATTCCATTCTGATTTGTGCAGATTAAAGATTTTTCTTTTCTTTAGAAAGATCTTCTCTCAATTGGTCTATAATCTTGTCTTTCTCTTCGGATGACTGTTTAGTCTCGTGTAATAAGAGCTTTATAGAGGAAAGCTCACCAGACTCACTAACATTAGCTCTAACCTCAGCTAGTAGGTCGGTAAGTCTTCCTATTTCTCCTTTGTACTCTTTGAGTACCTTCTTAGCGGTCTGATATTTACTACGCAGTTTCCTGTAGTCAAGCATCAGGTCACTGAAGGCATCTCCTAATTGCTCAAAGGTGAAGTCATCATAAGTTTCTACAGGTTCAGTAGGTACCTGATCGGTTGCCATGAAGCATACATTTGCAGCGTCCTCTGAGTGTTCGTCTTCTGAGTCGCTGGCTTCACTTTCATGCCATATGCTGGTGTTGGCATATTTCTGAGAAGTTGATCTTTTCAGGTTCCCTTTATCATACCTGTTGTTCTTCTTGCTCGATGATGAGTTGATGGGACAGTCCTTCTTCATATGTCCCTTCTTCTTGCAGCCATAGCAGACAGCATCTTCTTGGTACCAGTTGTTGCTGTTGTTCTCTTTGACTCTCTTCTCATGTCTCATGAATCTTTTGAACTTCCTTGCTAGGAGAGCTTGATCTTCAGCGTCAGATCCACTGCTGTCTGAGTCATCTTCAGCAGCTTTTCTGTGCTGAGCCTTGAGGGCGATAGTCTTCTCCTTTGGTGCAGGCTCTTCAAAATCTTGCAGCTCCAGTTCATGAGTGAGTAGCTTACCCATGAGTACTTCAAGTGACATTGTGGTGAGGTCGTTTCCTTCAATGATAGCTGTAGCCTTCGGAATCCAGTTCTTGGTGAGAGCTCGCAGGAGTTTGCGAATCTTTTCGTGGTTACTGTAATCTTTGCCTAAGGAGGACAAAGGGTTTACAATATCCAAGAACCTCTCGAACATTTGTGTGACTGTTTCATTTGGCTTCATTTTGAACGCCTCGTACTCTTGAGTAAGTCTGCTGACTTTTGACTCCTTGACTTGAGTCGTGCCTTCATGTGTAACTTCGAGAAGCTTCCACACACCATTTGCCGTTGTGCATGTAGATACCCTGTTAAATTCTGTTCTGTCTAAGGCACAAAAAAAGAGCATTAATAGCACGTGCGTCAAGACTGGCCTTTTTCTTTTCCTCCTCTGTATAACTGCTTTGGGGTTTTTCAACCAAAACTTCCTCGACAGTTATACGAGGTGGCTTCTGATAGCCATCAAGAACAATAGCCCATAAGTCAAAATCAAGAGATTTTAAGAAAAAACTTATCCGTGTTTTCCAATAAGTGTAGTTAGTACCATCAAACAGTGGGGGTCTGTTTGTGGCCTGACCTTCACTTGTGAATTTCATAGTAGCCATGTGATGTGCTGTGATCTATATAACAGTTAATTAAAATGAATAAATAATTGCACTGTTACCTTTGCTTTACCTATAACACCCGTTCTGATACCAATTGTAGGAACGATATAGTAAAGCGTAATACTCTAGAGGGGGGTGAATAGAGTTGGCAGCGGAATAATGCTAATTAAAAAAATGTTAGCAACACAATCACAGTATATAATCACAGTTGAAATAATGTAAAGGCAGAGTTCAGAAAGCAAACGCAAAGACAGCGATGTATACTGGTATCCCTCTGTTGAGGACTAATCCAGTCGGTAGAACTCTTGCTACCAGTTGAATCCACTATAGGAAAAACCGTAAGTTTTCTTACGAAGTCCTTGCAACTTCTACAACGCGAGCTTTAATACGAAGAACTCGTCCAACTTCAAATGTGAAGAGGTATTCTTCAATCAAGCCTTCTGATTACAATCTCTCAGAAACTTCTAGACCGTACCGCACTGGCAAATTGACTAGAGGATTGTAACTGGCTTGGGATCTGAAATTGTAAGCTCTAGAAAACTCTTTGGAAGGCAGAAAGCTTTAGATAGAGAGAAGATTGAAAGTGAATGAGTGAATTGAAATGATCAAAATCCTTCTCTATTTATAGGAGTTCTAAAGGGAGAACTCTGTCAGAATTCGGACAGAATTCGGGCAGAACTCTATGAGCAAATCTCGGTCAAATCCGCAACTGCAGGAGGACCAAGTTCCAGAGAATTCAAAAATCAAACGGCCACCAACCGAACTCTGGCCGAACTCTGGCCGAACTCTGGCCGAGTTCTGTCAGGGTTAGGTTAGGGTTTTAAAAATAGGTTTTGGTGATTTTTGAAAACCTTTTTGAAAACCTTTTTGACAGGTCATTTTAAAAACATTTTGAACTATTTTGGGGATAGCCTATTTGCCAGTACGACTCGGTGTACAATGTATTCCTAGACTCAAATAAAGTGAAAATTATATTGCATAGGAAATACAGACTCAAGTAGGCAAACAGATCTTCAGTCTTGAATGGAGTGAATATCCAATCTTGCTTATGTCCAAGAAGCTGAGATGTCCCAACTAGCTTCGTATATCTAGACAGAGTTTTGATCAATTATTAAAATTAGGTTGACCATATGACCAATGGGCCAACAGAATCTTGATTAGGATAACCTAGTAATGACAAGATTAACAATATCTAGATATTTATAAGTAGGATATTTACCCCTTAGGATATTTGTGAAAAAGAATGTCTTATGACTAATTGAACCAATATGAGGACTTAAACTTGGGTGGACAAGCCCTAGCCACTCATCTACATCTAAACCTAACCCTAAATTCATTTGTAGCCAGATTACAAGCCCCCCTCCCCACTCCTATAAGTATGCTCCTATGTTGTTCTTGCCTCTTTTAACACCTACTAAGAAACCCTAACTTGTTCTTCCCCAAATTCCTCCCAATTAATCCAAATTGACCCCAAATTGAGGCTACTCTCTAGCATTAGGATCCATTTCAGAAGTAGAGGCTAGTGGGGGCTTGCTTGCAAGAAGTGGAGCGCGTTTGGACATCGCTCGAGGAAGGAACTTCTCATTTCGGGACCCTTTTCATTGAGTTTGAACTCTCAATAGGTAAAAACCTACAAACCCTAATAAATTCCTGATTTCTTCCCATAGATGCATTTATTTAGGGTTTCCCTAGGTGTAGCCCAAATTTGGTAGGAAATCGTGTCCATTTCGTATCCGTATCGGACACGTATCGGTGTTTTTAAAAGGGTGTTTGATGAAATGCTTGTTAGAAATAAATATTGCTAATTTCAAAATATAAATGAACAGATTTCGAGCCCTATATGTGGGGATTAATAATCACCAACTCTGAACACAAGAACACTTGTGTCCGTGTCCAAAACGAGGTCGGACTCGCAGCCCGACACAGTCACAGTGTGCCCTGCTGCTCGACATTGATTGCGGATACGACACACAATGGTTTGACATAAAACTTCATGGACACGTAGAGGAGATTACTGACACCATGTCCAAGAAGTTTTGTGAGCCCTCGATCAGTGTGCACGAAGAAATCATGTGTGCACTGAATCGAGCCTTACGCGCACAGTCGAGAAATCTACACTGATACGTTGTAAATTCTTTGGACACAAGACACTTGGACACGTTGCAGGCACTTGTGCCCGTAGCCCTATAGCAGGCGAACACCTAGACAAGACCACATGGTGTCTCGTGTCGTGTGTCGTGTCCTAGACCAACTCGCACACATGTCCGAGGCTGTCTGTGCATATTTTAGTGTCTGTGTTGTTCTTTTGTGTTTGGACACGTCGTGTCCTGTTATTTGGATACGAACCCATCCCCTATGACACGTACACATGTGGGGGACACTTTTGCACCCCTGTTTTTGGTTTTCATCAAGTATTGGGTTTCAATTTGGGTTCAAATTGAAAATACTGATACTCTAAAACTGTGAAACTGAGTTGGTTGGTTTTGATTTTTGAGTTTTAAAACAATTGTTAACTGAATTTATATATGAATTTAGATTAGTTTTAATATTGATAGTAAACACTGTAATATAGATGTGGGTTGATTTATGAAACTGAGAAAAATGCAAACCTGAGTTTGGGGTTGAGTATCAAACTGATTTTCGAAAACCTGAGAATGGGTTTTGATATTAAGAAAACTGAGTATTGGTTATGTTTGAATATGAAACTTGAATTGGGATTTGATTTAATACATTGGATGTTAATTTTTAAACTGAAACTTGAATTGGGCTTTCAAATGCCTAAACTAAGTTGTCTCTAATTAGATAACTGAGATTTAATGGCACATTGAAAACTGAAATCATTGACATTTGAAAACTGAATTTTTTGAGTTAAATTCTTGGTTGCTTGAAACTGTGAACTGAGATTTCCATTGAGTGATAACCTGAGAATGGGTTGTTGGTTTGTATGTTTGGAAGACTGAAATCAAACTGTCATTAGGCTGAACTGAGATTCGAAACCTAAGAAACCTCTTAATATTACACTGTATGCAATTCCTGAAACCTGAGAACCTGTTAATGTTTAACTATTATGCAATTACTTGGAAAACCTGAGAACTGTGGTTAAAAACTGAAACTGGGGTTGAAAAGGAAAAAAAAAACCCTGAGATTGCTAGTCATGCATATCTGAGTTAATTGCAACTGTGAACTGAAATATAAGAGTAGGTTGCTATGGGATTAAACTAAAATCAGATTTTATATGTTAAACAGAAAAACTAGATAAATGTATATATGAATGTATGTAGATAAATGCATATATGAATGTATGAAGATAGGTATGTATGAAATGTAAACATGCAATGAAATATATGAATGAATACATATATGTTAACTAGAAGTTCAACTTTACCTAATGCTACACAATGTTTATACACACACACACAACCTCACCCCCTCTCTATCTCTCTAATATATATATATATATATATATATATATATATATATATATATATACAATACATTATATATATATATATATATATATATATATATATAATGTATTGTATATATATATATAATGTATTGTATATATATATATATATATATATATATATATATATACAATACATTATATATATATATATATATATATATATATATATATATATATATATATATATATATATATATTGGTTGATATATGCAATGATAGATAATATATTTATGCATGTATGTATAATGTATGTATGCAAGCCTAAATGCAAAATGTATATGTATATATATATATGAATGCAATGTTGAATGCAATGATAAATAATAGTTGTAGGCATGAGTGTTTATATACAATGTATTGTATATATGTATATTGCTAATTAAGTTGTAGGCTATGCCAATTGAGATGTGTGTGTGTGTGTATATATATATATATATATATATATATATATATATATATATATATATATATATATATATATATAATATAATATATATATATATATATATATATATATAATATAATATATATATATATATATTCTTATATATATATATTATATATATATATAAAATATATATATATATATATATATATATATATATATATATATATATATAATATTATATATTATATAAGATATATATATATTTTTTTATATATATATATATATTATATATATATATATATATATATATATATATATATATATATATATATATATATATATATATATATATATTTTTTTTTTTTTATATATATATATTATATATTATATAATATATATAATAAAAATATATATATATATATATATATATTATATCTATATGCCTTGGGTGATATTGGTGCCTTGCTTGTGTCTAGCCTTGAGTACTAGACTAGGCTTGGTTAGGCCTAGTAAGATTTGTTTGGACTAGGATTGGCCTAGTTGACTAGTGTAATTGACTGTAGTTGACCATTGACCAAATTGACCCTTGATAGCCTAAGTTTGTACAGTTGACTAAGATAGCCTTGTTGTTGACCTAGTTTGACTAGATGTTGACTTGGTTTGACCCAGAGTTCACCAAGAGTTGACTTTGGCCTAGATTGACCTAGAAATCATGTAGATGCATTGTACACTTCATTTATAACCCCCTTGTATACATCATGGCTTGTGTTGCTCTAAATAGGACTCAGATACCTCGTTTCGGACGGTGTATTCTCACAGACATTCAAATCGCAGGCGAGTACATTCTCTGATCATTTCATACTTGCCACGACTTATATTCTTGCTCTAGATTACTTTACTTGATGTTGACACTTGTTATCACGGATTAGTACTATATGGATCTTTCATGCGATGTTATCCCCTTATAGGATACATCGGGTATTTCGTGTTCGTGTACTTTATCATGGGCATCGTGTACACCTTGTGTTCGTGTTATTCGTGTACAAATCGTGTGAAATCGTGTACTCTTATGTGCCCACATGATCATCTTGTACAACTATACTTCGTGTGAAATAACATAACTTGACTGGATCCTTGTGTATTGATTGGGGATGGTGAGTAGGAAATGGTTATGCGATCAAATTTCCTATTGTATAAGACATTGTATATGTCCATTGTACCCTCGTGTATAATGGAGTCCCATTTTATTGTATAACCTAACCTGTTTACATAACCATATTGTGCTCTAAATTACTAGTCACTTACAGTTCTTACTTATCATGTATATATTTTCAGTTTACAAATATCTTTTATTTTCGTGTACATCTTCTTACAGTTCATGTATCTTACTCTTTTGCATGCTTTATATTTTCTGCCATGATATGAAATGTATGAGATGTACTGTGCTCGCTCATGTCCTGACTGGACCTGTTGAAAATATTACAGATGACACCGAGGTCTTCTATCCAACCTACTATCGTGCCCATCTAGACGACACCTGTGAGTTGGACCCACAGGAGGATCCAGCTCTTGCTGAGGACGTCATCCCTACTACTTAGACTCGATTAGCTAGGCTTTATCTTATTTTTCTATATGTCATTTGTATTGACTTTAGAGTTTTATTATTTTCTGGATGTTTATGATGTTGTGTCGTTTAGACACTTAGACTTTCCTTCTGTTTGTATGCTCTCTTTTGAGATTTTATATTTATCATATCATGCTATTTCCATCTCTAGATTTGTGATTGAGTTGTACCTTCTGTGATTTGTCCTCCGTTCGGAGAGTATATCATATTGTATTTGGTTTGTGACAGTGACCTATGACATCGTTCTACTGCCGATACTGTGGCGTAGGCTGGACGTACCCGCTTCTCGTGCCCCTACACTTGGTGCGGATCGTGACATCAACTGCCGACAAAGCTAAGCAGAAGGGGACTCGATTTGATAAATCTCTGAAGTTACCAGCTCCCGAAGGCATGGATCGGCCTTACAACTTTGACATACTAGCACAACTGGCCAATACACCTACCAGATTATCATTGTTCGATCTACCGCAGCTCTTCAAAGAGACGCGTAAAGCTTTAAGTGAGGCATTACTACATGTCGACTCTTACCTCGCTGAAGTCAAAGTTTCTGCTGAAGATCCGGTCTCTTGTCCTCATTGCCATAGCACTATGGAAGTGGTTCCCAACATAACCTTTTCACATGAGCACATGCTACTAAAAAATAATCGTCATGATAGACCTCTGTACTATACAGGGTATATCGGGGCGATTAAGGTGGATCGGATGCATATCGATCCAGGTTCCTCCCTCAGCATCATCCCTAGAAGTTTACTCCAAATTCTAGGGATCCCTTTGCACAAGCTGTCTGCAACCAATACAACTATCATGGCTTTTAATGCTGGGAGAAGCCACCCTCTGGGCCAGATCCGTCTCAAGTGCCAGATTGGTGATTTTCGAACAGAGGTTGCTTGCTATGTAATCGATGCCAATGTGTCCTACACCGTCTTGTTAGGTCATCCGTGGATACAGAAGAATATGATTGTTCCTTCTACCCTTCACCAGTACTTTAAGTACGTCAACAATGATGGCATCGTGAAGGCAGAATTTGCCGATGTCGATCCTTTCAAGGGTATTGAAGCCTACTATGGAGATTCGGTACTCTATCAATTTCAGCCTCCCAAGGATGTTGGCAATGAAGCTGACGATGAAGCTGAAGTTAATTCATTTGCCAGTGACGGTCCCTTAGTTATCCGAGTCAAAGGACGTACTACTCCACAATTACTTCAAATCCTCTCACAATCCAGGTCAAAAAGAAGCGTCCTGATGTTATCGTACCATTGACCATCACTCTCCGTAAAACAACTCCGGTGAAACCCGCTGAAGCCTATCCTCCCAATCCTGATGAGTTACCCTACGTAGTGAACTTGACCAAGTCTGTGACTCCTGTCCCAGGTGATGATGCCCTTAATGAGTATATCAATACTCAAAATAATGTACCTTCAGTGGATGATGTTATCCCTGAAGAAAAACTTGAATATTTTCTTAGTAAAAGTTTATCTTTGAATTACTCTGATGTCTACCAGTCTGTAAACTAGTACGTAGATACATTGTATTCCTTAGAGTATGGCATAAGACCACATCTTTGCATGTCGGTCACGATACCCCGTCTGCGGGAAATAATCTGGCCAGAGGATATCCACTACTTCATCGTTCCAGCAAAAAAGAAGGTCGAAGAACTAATCATCTTTGGTCGAATAATTTGCGAAAGAAAGTTCGTTCAAGACTTTACTACTCCCAATTACAACGTATAAGCTGACTATGATTCAGCTACAATGCAGATTTATCGATATAGTTGGCAGGCCAAAAATATCATCCAGAACATGGGATATGATATAAAAAGCGACCAGGGACTTAACCACGGTAAAGGACGACGATTGCCAATACGTCACTTTGCTCCTCCCGACAAATTCGAGAACTATTGTCAACGAAACGGTGTTGGTTTGGGTTATCTTGCTCCTCCAACAACTCCTGAAGGATTAGACGTTGAAGTTGATCATTGTTCTCATTCTTCTGATTCCTGCCTCTGGGATTCAGACTCCAACATTGAAGACATGTTCAAAGCAACTCTATCCGTCAACATGGTGTCAGTTGACCAAATTGCAGAAGATGTCCAATCAATCGAGCTCGAACAATGGGCTCAAAAGATGGACACCAGGTGGAAGTTATGTTTCGAACAACATAAACCACCTACTGAAGACGAAGTCGTCCAAGTTAATTTAGGAGATCAATCGTCTCTTAAACTAATCTTTATCAGCAAAAGTCTATCTGCTGAAGAACGACAATCTCTTATATAGCTTATAAGAGAATATATCGACGTCTTTGCATGGAGCTATGAAGACATGCCAGGCTTAGACCCTAAAGTTGCTATGTACCACCTAAATATCTCGTCTAAGGCTAAGACAGTGAAGCAGCAGCAACGGCGGTTCCGACCAGATATCATGAAGGCCATCGAAAGTGAAGTCAAAAAGCTTATTTCAAGTGGTTTCATTCGCGAAGAACAACACCATGACTGGGTCGCTAACATTGTTCCGGTCATAAAAAAGAACGGTAAAGTTCGAGTCTGTATCGATTACCATAATTTGAACTCTACATGCCCAAACGATGAGTTCCCTCTACCGATCACCGACGTAATGATCAACAATACTTGTGGCTTTGAGCGAATGTCCTTCATGGATGGGTTCTCAGGCTACAACCAGATCAAGATGTTCCCCGATGATGAGAACCACACATCTTTTCAAACACCGTTGGGGGTATACTGCTATACGGTGATGCCCTTCGGATTAAAAAATGCGGGTACGACATACCAGCGAGCTATGAACACAATTTTTGTGATCATTTGCACAAAATAGTGGAATGCTATGTAGATGATATTTTCGCTAAAAGTCATCTCAAGGGTAACCACCTCCAAGATTTGAGAACGGTGTTCGAACTGATGCGTATACACCAATTCAAGATAAATCCAACCAAGTCTTTTCTGGGAGTCTCCAGTGGCAAATTCCTTGGTTTTGTTATCACTTCAAAGGGTATACATCTTGACCCAGAGAAGGTTAAAGCTATCCTCGATATGTGTCCTCCAAGAAATCTCAAAGAGCTATGCGGACTCAAGGAAGGTTAGCCTATATCAGACGATTTATTTCAAATCTTTGTGGAAGGTGTCAACCGTTTACTCAGAAATGAGTATCTTTTATCTGGACTGAACAATGTCAGCGCACATTTGACGACATCAAGAAGTATCTCACAAGCCCCTCAGTATTGGTGGCTCTGATAGTCGAAAAGCCATTCATGTTATATGTTTGCGCTATAGATCATTCTCTTGGTGCCCTATTAGCTCAGAAGAATGAAGGCGGTCATGAACAGCCAATCTATTACCTCAGTCTCATGATGGTTGGTGCCGAACACAGATACACACCTGTGGAAAAAGAATATCTCGTACTGGTATTTGCTATCCAGAAGACATGTCACTATGTGTCTGGACAGACTATCCATATCATATCTAGAGTCAATCCTCTCAGAATACTCATGACTAAACCGGGTTCTCTTAATTCTCGTTTAGCTATATGGGCAATGCTGTTGACTCCATACGATATGCTGTTCGCTCCTCAGAAGGCAGTAAAAGGCCAAGCATTAGCTGACTTCTTATCAGCTCATCCAGTGCCAGAATCTTCCAAACTCTATAATAAAATCCCAGATGAAGTGGTTTAGTCTAACACTACAACTGAGGAAATCCCCATTTGGTGAATATTCTTTGACGGTACGTCAAGAACAGGACCTAAAGGAAATATTGTAGCAGGAGTAGGGATCGTGCTTGTTTCACCCGATCATCTGGTTATACACCGTACATATTCTCTCGTGGAGCCTTGCACCAATAATATGGCCAAATATAATGCCCTACTGATTGGCCTTCAACTGGCAAAACAACTGGGAGTTGACTATCTTGAAGCTTATGGTGATTCTAAGCTAATAGTTAGTCAGGTTCGAGGGGATTATGAAGATCTCATCCCATATCACAAAGCGATAATCGAGTTGGCTTCTACCTTCGCTGAATTCTTCATCGAGCACGTACCTCGATTATAGAATATAGAAGCAGATGCTTTAGCCGGTCTGGCTGCTTCCTTGACCGTTCCTATCAATACTCAGCATTCGATCACAGTGACTGGTCGAGAGTTATTCTGTGTGAAAGATGCCTTGCATATTCATCACAGCTACGCAGCAGAGACGAACGTCAACATCAAAGACTGGAGATTCCCTTTCATAGACTACGTTGTCTACGAAATCCTTCCTGATGACCCGAAGGAAGCAGTGTCTATCCAACGACGATCCCTCAGATTTTACTATGATATAGCTACCAAAATGTTGTACCGACGTTCTTACGATGGGTTACTGTTACGATGTTTATCAGACACAGAAGCCAAACATGCACTACGTGAGGCTCACGATGGAATTTGTGGTGCACACCAACCAGGACCCAAATTATAAGATCACCTCAAACGAATGGGTTATTATTGGCACATGATGATAGCAGATGCTGTTGAATATGCAAAGAAGTGTAGGGTTTGTCAATTCCACGCTGATTTCATTCATCAACCCTCGGAGTTTCTACACTCGACGGCAGCTTCTTGGCCTTTTGAAGCCTGGGGTATGGACGTCATCGACCCAATTAGCCCGCCATCCTCCAGAGGACATCAGTTTATCCTGGCTATAATCGATTACTTCTCCAAATGGGCGGAAGCTATACTGCTCATCGAAGTAAAGACATCAAACGTGATCAGTTTTGTCAAACATCACGTCATCTACCGCTTTGGCCTGCCTCGTAGGATCATCGATGATAATGTTCCACAATTTGTGAACCATGCATTCTATCGGTTCTGCGATAAGAATTGAATCCAGAATGTAGCCTCTATCGCTTACAATCCAGCAGCTAATGGATTAACAAAAGCTTTAAATAAGACTATCATTAAACTTCTCAAGAAATTCGTGTCTTCAAACAAGCACGATTGGAATGAGAAACTCGATAAATGTCTCTGGGCCTATCGCACAACGGTTCGGACTCCTACAGGCAGTACGTCATTCTTTCTGGTTTATAGAAGTGAAGCAGTTCTTCCCCTAGAAATCTAGATTCCCTCTCTTCGAGTAGACTTAGCCAATGAGTTGACTGCCGAAGAAAGTTACCGTCTACGACTACAAGAGCTGGAAGCGCTAGACAAAAAATGCTTATTAGCTCAACAGCGTATTGAGCTATACCAAGCATGCATTTCTAGAGCCTTTAATAAAAAGGTGGAGAAAAGAATCTTTCAAGTTGGTGATCTGGTAATAGCAGTGAGAAGACCAATGGTCATGACGCACAAGACAAAAAGAAAATTCTAGCCTAAATTGGAAGGTCCTTTCGTTATAGAATCGATGTATTCTAACGGTGCGTATCGACTAACCAAGCCTGATGGTGACTTGCTTATGATGCCAATCAACGGCAAGTTCCTGAAGAAATATTATGTGTAACCTTCAGCGTTCATAGATACCCTACTTTAATCATGTAAATGTACAGTGTGATGTTTATGTGATTCAGAGAATCGTCTAACTATTAACCATATTTCAAGAGTCTTGAATACGCCATGGATAATGGGTCCTCTAAAAATTATCTTCGTTTGAACTCTGTCCAAACTCGATCTTATGAAAACAGTCACGTCCATATTACCTCTGAACTATTTTTCGATAACTATTCCCCAGTGGGATAATTAAGAAATGTTTTGCCACATCCATATAACCTCTGAGCAAAACGCTCATCAGAAATAATCACGTCCATATTACCTTTGAATTATTTACTGACTCCTACTTAAATGTTATATACTCGTCCACATCCATATTACCTCTGGTCGAGATATAAAACATCCTCTGCTATTACGTCCATAGTACCTCTATTAGCAGCTTCTTTCAACTTATTATCTATATTCAAGAACCTTGAATATAAAATGGGTAATGAGTCCACATCTAATTCTCCAGCGGAATACCTACAAGAAATATCTCTACTACGTCCATATTACCTCTAGTTCTGATATTTCACAAACTATATTCATGAGTTTAGAAAGCCAAAATATTCTTCATTGAATTGTTCTAAAAAAAGCAAGATACAAGAGTTTTTTTTTGGCTAAATGAGCCAATTATAAATAAAAAAAACTTAAGGGATACACAATTGATTGATGTTATCCCTCAAAGCCATGACTTCAGCTTGTGATTTGACAAGAGCACGATGATGCGCTTATTCCTACCGAGTGGTCTCATCCCTGAAGGGAACTAGTCTCGCATGCTCCTCCTCCAACTTTACCAGCTGCTCTTTCAATTGGTCTGAAGTTGTGACAGTCACAACAGCCTGAGCTGTATAGTCCTCATGTTCAGACACAACCACTCTTAAGTTGGTCTATAGCTGGGCAATCTCCTTATGAAGCCACACAATCTGATTATACTTTCCAGTGATCTGGGCGGCCAGCTTGTCCTTCGAAGAAATACGAGCTTGGCTTGCAGCATTGAATTGTTCATATTGATCAGCCAGCTCACTAATCTCTTTAGCCAGGGCTTCCTTTCTCGCTTGGAAAGTAGCCTCCTCCTCTTCAATAGCCACAACCAAAGCTGCGTCTTCTTCAAAAAATATCGAGGTTGGGCTTCGTCGACTGACTTCATGAAATTTGGCCACTCGGTCTTCCAAGTCAGCTAGGACTTTCCTTAAAGCATTTGCCCGCTCATCGTAACCAGCAATGCTTTCAAGGACTGCCACCTGGTATTCAGCAATAGCCTTTACAGCCCCGAAGGTGGCATTCTGGTTCAAGACTCCAGGAAGCTTCACTTTCAGGATAGAGTAGAAAAGTTTTATGACTTCCTGATCCATTTCATCATCTTCAAAGGAAGTTGTTGGAGATAGATCTTGATGGGGATCTTCCGCCCCAGGAAGAAATACTTGGAAAGAAGCCGAACCTGACAATCAAGCAATATACATATCAGCAATGGGAAGACAAACTTAAAGAGTGTGAATGAGTTGTAATTTTATACCTCATGTCTGCTAAATGTCAACTTGAGCTAGGGAAACAATAGCAGACCCAGGTCGCTCAATGTCAACCTCAGCCGAAACAGATACAGGTTGCTTGTCTTCTACGGCCCCAGTTGGACCTGAAGCAGATTCGGAAACAGCCGCCTCGGTGCGCTGATCAACTTCTTCAGCTACCGATACCGACTCACCAAAAAATGGTCAGAAACAAGGGCCCTAGCTGGACGCAGAGCGGATTCAATAGCGGCCGTCTTAACGCACCGTTCAACTGCTTCTTCAGCAACCGATGCCGGTTTACTAACAAAACCTTCTGCACCAACTACCCCGGGAGAACCGAGGGCAACTTCTTGTCTTGCCCCAGTGTCTGGGGCAGCCTCTGTACTTTGTTCCCTCTTCTCGTCTACAAGGGAATACACGATGGAAGTCAGCCTCATGAGAAGTACGTAAAATTGAAGTCAAAAAATCTCATCCAAAGTAAGGTGCAAGAATAACGTAGCCCCGGGAGGGTGAGCTGATTGAATTTGACTCTCGTCCAACTCCTTTATTAGAGCCCCAAGCTCAGACATATCTCCTAAAGAGATATCATAAGAGGGACTGGTTTCATCCGTCGGTTGAGGACGAATGGGGGATACGGTCATTACGTCCACCTTTTCAGACGAAGAGGCACCTGTCTTGGTCACGACTTCAATGTCCTGTGCAAAGGATAAACGCAAGGATAAGAGAGCGTTATTTGAAGACTGCACAAGTATTGGTTTTACCAAAATGGCTATGGAATCAAAAATGGGATCTACCTTCGGGATAGTAATGGCCTGTGACGTCGTTTCACTCCTTTGTGTTTGTCGAAAAGATCTTTTTGGAGGAGGCGAGCCGGCACCCACATCCTTGACCTTCTTTACATCTCTGACAATAAGTTTTTTCTTCCTTTTAAAAGTCAACTATTGAGCTAGTTCAGTCGAAGCTTTTTGTTTTTTGAAGAAGATCAAGGAGAGAAGTGTCCTCTTCAATATCTTCCCTTTGTGGTGCTGTAGCAACCGGCTCTTCAAAAGCTGCCCTCCGTGGTAGTGCTGCTGCCGGCTCTGCTGCAGGTGCGACACCTTTCCTTCTATGGCCCCTCATTGCTCGGGCTTGTCCTATATCGGTAAGAGTGGGGGCAAGCCTAGTCCCCGATACTAAACTCTGCTCGCGGTCATAGCGAAGATTAAGGGTATTGACCTGAGTATAAAACTTTGTAGCAGCAAAGAGCAGGTGAGTTTCAGGTTTATCTTCTGGCAAAGTAAAAATTGCCCCTGTGCATCCGGCGTTGTAATAGCCCCATGCATGCGCCCCGTCAATCAGGCTTCCTATCGACTGACGATGAGGGCTAGGGTTGCCCAGAAGAAGCTGGCTATACCCAAACTGCCAAAATGACTTGGCAGATAAGGTTCCAAGAAAGTGTGGTTCCTATCCCTGAGCACCAGATGAGAAGGCATGATAGGCAGGAGCCAACGGAATGCTCCAGGAGTCAAGCTCGTAGTGAGTGCTCCCTCATCTACTAAAGTATCACCTACGCGGCCACTGCCAGATAGAGGGGACACTATAAAGAACTCATAATTCTGTAGGAAGTTCAAAGCCCTCCTATAAGTAGGCACCCCGGTGACGGCCCAGTCTGCGTCATTGAACCTACGAAGAAAGGCATCTCCTGCCAAAGAGTCTGCCATCAGCCCGACATTCATTAATCTGGGACAGTGCAGCACCAGCCATCCCATTATGTAATGAAAAGGAAGTTCAGTCCGGGTAAAGTCCTTTCTACCATCAGGCGTCACCGTACTTGCAGTAAAGTCCTGCAAATCTCGTTGGATGGCGCAGACTATTAGAGGAAGCAGGGCGAACCGATATCCGAACACCAGCCTTACAGCCGAAAGAATCATACCCCGGCTCATCCTCTCGATAGACCCTAAACTACACAGTCGTGGAGCCACGTCATCAGAAAAGCGGCCAGCACAGCCTTCTCCGACAACTTGAACTCAGCTTGCCGGAAGAAGTGATAAATTGGCGACTCTTCCTCGGGATCATCGTCGTCGTCGGTGTCTGCTGCCCCATGATCTGTCATCAATTTCTCTATCTCAGATTTCATTGAGGGCTTGCGAGTTGAGAAGAAGACCAGGTCGTCTTCTTCTTCTTTCTTAATGAAGACATAGTTAGTCCAAGACCTCGTATGGGGAATGGCTCCCTCGGTCTTACCCTTCTTTGTGATCCTGTGACAGATAAAAAAGTGACAGAGTAACTCTTTGTACACTCCCACCATCTCATGGTTTTCCTTCTCCAGGTCTAAAAGCTCTTCATCACAAGGAACGTATTCCTCGTACGGCTCCGTTCCCTAGGGCAGCTTTGATATTGCATGCATCTCATGCAGAGCTAAACCCATCTCCCCGCCCACAGTGAAGAAAGTACAAGTGTAATGATTGTACAACTCCACCAACGCGATAAACATAGGCCAATTCACTTTTGTGCCATATTGGGTGGCTCTAACGGCATAAAACAGGCCGACAGCTTTTAGGGTGTCCTCGTTGGTCAAAAGCACCCATTCAGTAAGGTTACTGCAGAATAGGACAGGGTATCTCCAACCTTCCATCCGCAGCTTCCCTTTCGGATACGACTCCTTCTTTGACATCATCAGATTGGAGAGGGTCTCGGCAGTATAAGGATGAAAATCAGTCAGAACGTCATTTATTATGGCCCCAGGGTGCAGCCCCCTCGTAGAATAGGATGTGGAGCCCATGACACACTTGAAGGTGTCTTTCTTCCGGTCACTGGAGTTAAATTGGATCTTTCCAAAGACGACTCCATGAAGTTCAGGGGTCAGATCCCATTTCATTTGTCTCTGGACAGCTAAATCGATAAATACCGACATAGGGTATTGGCGTTCCATAGTCGGCAACCATATCCTCAGGTCATTCAATCTGACTACCAGAGGGTCCCTTAGATGTTTCGGTTCGTGCCCCTCCGAGCACGAACTTCTCATTGTTCATCATCTGCTTCAGGAATATCTTGTCCTGTTCAAGCATAGCGATCAACTGCACCGAAGGTTGGTTTTGGCTGATCTTAGCTTGAACGTTCCTGATCATGGCAGTGATGAGGCTTGAATCCAGAGCATGGCAGGCAGAGCTGAGAGGAATCCCACAAAGAGCTGGGACAACCATGTCAACTGCAAAAACAGAACAAAAATTCAAAAAAGACTGTCGTGAAAAAACTTTCTATGCGCCTGAATTCTATTCGCCCATATGGCCTTTGGGCGCATAGGAGTCCTTCTTGAACACAGAATATTTCTGTGTGGGCGCAACAAGTATGTGTGTGCATGACTCTGTAGGCGCATTCAAATGCTACACAGAGGAAGGTTGCTTTGGGCGCATATCAATAGCTATACGCCCAAGCAGAAATAAGTCCGAGCGTCGTAAATTAACGCTCTGGACTTTGTTTTAAGGGCATCGCCTCACCCAGAATAGGGTCTTGAACTAGTGAAGACGTTGCCGAATGAGGAGAACCGCTCGCTGTAGCCTCCTTACCCTTCGCGGACCTCTTGGGAGTCGAAGCAGCCTTGGGAGACATGATCTCACAAAAAAGAGGAAACAAAAAAACTCTTAGAAATTTCTGAAAAAAGGAGAGAATGAATTTTTGTGACGACCCAGAACCAGAATACTGGAGAGCGGGGGCGAACATAGCTAGCTACGTATATTGAAATGGAATCCACCTCGCTATACGGTCACGGCTGTCTAGATATGAGGGTTTACTACAAGCCAACGGTCTCTTAAGGTCAAGCCTATTGTCTCAATCTCAAGCAAGTAATATAATTACAAGATGTTAGACCACCAAATATACAATAAAAGGCATCCCAAATATTACATATTCAGCTGATCATGAAGCTAGTCATACAAAATGCGAGGACTAGCAAAAGTTAAGTCATACATGATCAACCGTAGGATTTGTTAATCATGTTACAGCCCGTAGGCAGACAGTAAGTAAAGATGCATCGAGCTAACAGGTGCTCGTCGGCTAAACGTCTCAAAAGAATAAATTTACAATGTAGTGGGTGAAACAAAATAAAAAACCCACTCGTAGCCCGGGTTCCTTCTAGTCGCCACCATTGGGCTGGAAGTTCGGTAGATCCTCGGGTGCTGCTCCAAAATCTGGCCACACAAAACCAGCTGGGTCAAACCCCAGAAAGAACAAGTGCCACAAAGGAGGCCACGAAATAAGAACAAAAGCCAGCATATCAGAACATAAGAAAATGAAAGAAAAGTACAAGTAATAAAGAGTACAGCAGGACAGTGAACGACTAGGGACGTGGAACCGTTCCGGAAGCCAGGTTACAACCCGTAAACCAAACAAGGACCGGGGTTGTAACCCTTCGCCTGAATAGCGCCTTGTCTCTACCCATTTATTGTTAAGATAAGTAAAACAATCATGTTCAGGGGTACCAGGTACAGGGACTTAGACGAGACTTAGACCAGGCTAGACACCATCCATTCACAAGCGGCCAAGCAAATACTACGGCTTACTACTTAACTAACTAGGGTTATCACAAGCCTAAATTACTAACAAGATGTAAATGAGAAATTTCCAGTCCCAAGCCCTGCAGACTATCCAGTTATCCTTCCGCGGGTTGAGAGTATGGTTGGGTACATCGCCCAGGAGACGATATACCCTTAGGTGACTTAGAGGGTGCAACACATGACAGTGTGCTGAAAATGTGCCCTACGCGTCGGCAAGCTACAAGTCCATTAAAGCGCCCAGATAACGAGATTGCTTGTGATTGGGAATTCTCCATATTCTAGTTTGATCTAATCATTAGCCTAATCCAATTTAGTACGAGTCCCTGGCCGTGGTACCCAGGGAGTCACGTCCTAGACATGATGCAAGATAAGACAAGTAGATTTACACGAGCAACAAGAAGGAACATCCACGGTGTCAGGGCAAGTCAAGTACGACCAGTTATCAAGTCAAGTCAAGTCAAGTCAAGAGTGCGCCGCGGCGGCCACTATCAAGATATCAAGTTACAGGGGATTAATTAAAGGTTGCAGGTTATAAGTTAAAAGCCACAAGTTACAAAGTACCACATCGAGTTACTGCCAAGATCAGAGAATGCTAGCCATAAATTAAAAACACAAAAAATCGTGTCAAGACGTGCCAGGTCAAGTCAAGTCGTGTTGTAGGCATCAAGCTATCAGAAAGCAAAATCAGCAAGAGAAAAACCGAGGACCAAGGGGAACACCAAGGGTCAGGAGGGGAAGCCATGGCACAGGGTGTGCCAGGCAAGGGGCTCGGGCAAGCGGCGCCAAAAGACGCGCTCGGGAACGGTCGCAGCGCGCCAAGGGGCGCGAGCGGGGTCAACAGGGTAAACTGCGCGCGGGGCATGCGGGGGGGGGTCAGCAGGGCGCGCTGGGGCGCGGGGCGCAAGGCAGCCAGGCGCGCAGGACAGCGCAGTCGGCAAGGCGCGCTGCGGCACGGGCCAGCAAGGCAGCCAGGCGCGCAGGAGCGCAAGGTAGCCAGGCGCGCAGGGCAGCGCAAGGCAGCCAGGTGCGCAGGACAGCACAGTCGGCAAGGTGCGCTGGGGCGCGGGCCAGCAAGGCGCGCTGGGCAGCGCGGTCAGCTGAGGCGCGCAGGAGCGCAAGGCAGCGAGCGCGGGGCACAGCGCGCGCGGGCGAGGGCAGCAGCGTACTAAAGAGCGTGCACGCCAGCGGGTCAGCGGCCAGCACTAAAGAGCACGGCGCAGGGGAGCAGCCCGGCGCTAAACAGTGCGGCTGGGAGGGGGTCTTCTTCTTCCTCATGCTGAGAGGAAGAACACCAATGGCCTCAAAACTTTGGAACTTCACAACTTGGTCCATAAAATGCGAAATCCGGAATTTCAATAGTCTAACTTGTGTAAAATTCGATTCTCTACAACATAGAAGCATCAAAAAAAGCAAAAATCCAAGTTTGGTAGATCAAACCCAAGAAATTCCGAAAATGGTAAAAACTTAGATCTAGGAGAATCCAAGCTCCAAATCCAAAAATGTCAAGTTCTAATGTTGTTCCAAATCATCTAATTAAGCTAATAGGCAAATAAAATTTGGTCTTCATGTGGTGGCAAGATGCACTTGCCTATGGGTGGGGTGTTGTGTGGAAGAAGGAAGAAGAAAAAGGAGTTAGAATTTAATGAGGGAAGTAATAAGGAGAGGGAATGGTTGGTGGGGATTTTAATGAGGGTGGATTGTGGTGGAATGAGGGTGCAGTATAGGTTAAGGTGTTCCATTGGGTTTAAAATTAAACCAAACCAAACTAAACCAACTAAAACCGAGCCGAACCGAAACCCAAAATACGAGAAAACCCAAAATTTTGCAAGTCGAGAAAAATAAAATACATGCCAAAATCCAACTACGAGTATAAATACGAAATACAGAAAATGAGGGTGACAACTCTACCCACCTTAAAAGAATTCAGTCCTCGAAATTTAATCAAGGAGCTAGAGATGTAAGAGCCAGCTATACTATCCACAATTAAGCTACACTAAGCAATCAAACAATCATACATGCAAGCAAGGGATAGAAAGCATAAGGCATAAAGAAGACATTATATCTTATGAGTCAAACTAGTCGGGATATCGCGATCGGATGTCGTCCTCACGCTCCCACGTTGACTCACCTAGAGAGTGATGACCCCAAGCAACACGGACTAAGCTAATAGTCTTGTTCTTGAGTATCTTTTCTCTCCGGTCCAATATAGACACGGGCTTCGCCTCATACGAAAGGTTGGTACCAACAACCAATTCCGAATGGTCCAGGATATGGCTCGGGTCCGGAATATACCGTCGTAATTGGGACACATAGAATACATCATGGACCTCACTTAGCGACGGCGGAAGAGCGAGACGATAGGATACATCTCCTACTCACTCCAGGAAATCGAACGGCCCTATATACCTAGGACTAAGCTTTCCCCGTACGCCAAAGCGAATGACGCCGCGGTTAGGCGAGATCCTAAGGAATACATGATCGCCGATAGCAAACTCTAAGGGACGTCGATGAGCATCGGCCCAATACCGCTGGCGATTTTGGGCCACTCGAAGACAACTCTGATTCTTCTGACCACTTCAACTGTCTGGGCAATCATTTCTGGACCGAGCATCTGCCTCTCTCTAACATCATCCCAGGCTAACGGGGATCTACACTTCCTACTATACAGTGCCTCGAACGGAGCCATCTGAATACTGGCCTGGAAACTATTATTGTACGAGAATTCTACCAGGTGCAGGTGATCCTCCCATGAACCACCGAAGTCGAGGGTACAAGATCTCAACATATCTTCAAGAGTCTGGATTGTGCGCTCTGACTGACCATCTGTCTGCGGGTGATAAGCTGAGCTAAACTGAAGATGAGTTCCCAAACTCTCTTACAGGCTGCGCCAAAAGTGTAACGTAAACCTTGAATCTCGGTCCGAGGTGATACTGACGGGCACACCATAAAGCCTGACAATCTGGCTGAGGTACATCTCTGCTAGCTGAGCCGTAGACTGCCCAACTCTGAATAGAAGAAAATGAGCCACCTTCGTGAGCCTGTCAACTATAACCCAAATAGCATCTCGATCAGCTGGGGATCTAGGCAATCCAGTTATAAAATCTATGGTCACATGCTCCCACTTCCATTCTGGAATTGGCAAGGGCTGAAGAAGTCCAACGGGCCTCTGATGTTCAGCTTTAACCTGCTGGCATACCAAACACCGAGAGACAAACCGGGCTATCTCCCTCTTCATGCCATTCCACCAAAAATACTGACGAATATCTTTATACATCTTCGTGCCACCGGAATGAATAGAATACTGTGAACTGTGAGCTTCTGCCATGACCTCCTGTCTGATATCTCTACTGGGTACACAAAGACGAGTGCCGTGCCGAAGTGTACCATCTTCATGAATGCACAACTCTGGCCTTCTTCCTGCCTCACACTCTGCTCTGAGTCGCTGAATCTTAGAATCTGTAGATTGTGCCATCCGGATCCTCTCAACTATGCTGGACTGAACCTGTAGACTGGCCATCAACGCCACGTTGGTATGAAGAACCACTTCAATTCCCATATTCTAAAGATCTGCCAATAATTCTGGTTGTGCCGTTAGGAAGTAAACTCCGGCTCTCCTGCTCAATGCATCTACTACAACGTTGGCCTTCCCTGGGTGATACTGCAAATCCATATCGTAGTCCACCAATAGCTCAAGCCATCTTCTCTGCCGCATATTAAGGTCCTTCTGGATGAAAACATACTTCAGGCTCTTGTGATCTGTAAATATCTCCACTCTGTCTCCGTACAAGTAGTGCCGCCAAAGCTTAAGTGCAAATACTACTGCTGCCAGTTCCAAGTCGTGGGTCGGGTAATTCTTCTTATGATCACGAAGTTGACGTGAAGCATAAGATATTACCTTCCCATGCTGCATCAAGACACACCCCAATCCTCTGCCTGAAGCATCGCAATAAACTGTGAATCCTCCGATCCCATCTGGAAGTGTGAGAATGGGAGCCATTATCAAACCTCGCTTAAACTTCTCAAATGATTCCTGGCACTCTGCTGTCCAAGCAAACCGCACATCCTTGCGGGTCAACTAGGTCATCGGCGCTGAAATCCTCGCAAAATCTGAAACGAATCGCCGGTAGTAGCCGGCTAATCCAAGGAAGCTGCGAACCTCTGCTACTGAGATAGGTACTGGCCATGTCTCGATAGCCATAATCTTCTGGGGATCCACTTCTACTCCTTCTCGAGTAATGATGTGACCCAAGTACGAAATGCGATCGAGCCAGAACTCGTATTTACTAAACTTGGCGTACAACTGATGTTCTCTAAGCGTCTGAAGGACGATTCTGAGATGGTGCTTATGCTCTGCTTCGCTCTTGCTGTAGACCAGGATATCATCTAGGACCACGATCACGAACTAATCCAAGTAAGGCATGAAAATGCGATTCATGAGGTCCATGAATACGACTGGCGCATTGGTTGCTCCAAAGGGCATAACTAGAAACTCTTAATGCCCGTACCTTGATCTGAATGTCGTCTTCGGGATATCCTGCTCTCTGACTCTGATCTGGTGGTATCCTGACTGCAAGTCTATCTTCGAGAACACTGAAGCCCCTTTGAGTTGATCAAACAAGTCATCTATCCTCGGGAGAGGGTATCTGTTCTTGATTGTCACTGAGTTCAAGGTACGATAATCTACACATAACCTGGACGTACTATCCTTCTTCTTTACAAAAAGCATCGGGGCTCTCTAAGGAGATCCACTTGCACGAATGAATCCCTTGGTCCTGAGTTCTTCAATCATCTTGTACAAAATCTCCAACTCTGAAGGCGCCATCCTGTACACTCGCTCTGATACTGGTGTTGTCCCGGGGATCAAGTCTATAGTGAACTCGATCTTCTGCTCTGGTGGTATCCCTGGAAGTTCTTCTGGGAAGACATCTGGAAACTCTTCAACTATTTGGGGTAACTGCACTGCTGCTACTGCCATCCACAATACTGGGGAAGATGGTTCCACTGTGCCTCTGGAAAATGAAAACTCTGGCTCCTCTGGAATACTGAAAACAACCCTGCCAATGTGGCAGTCTATCCTAGCATACTGGTTCCGCAACCAATCCATGCCTAAGACTACATCATAGTCTGTCATAGGAAACTCTATGAATCTAGCGGGGAACTCTCTACCGCTAACTACGATCCGACACGAGGAAAACACTCGATCTACTCCCACAAGACCATTACCAGTAAGTATATTGAGCCTTACTGATAATGACTCTAGCTCCAATCCTATCCGTGTCATAAATCGTGCAGACATGAATGAATGTGATGCACCAGAATCAAATAATACCAATGCTGGAGAGGAATTGACGAGAATAGTACCTGCCACTACCTCACCTGGTGTAACTTCTTCTTCCATAGCCATCATCATTGCCTGACCTTGTCTTCTGGCTGTGGGTCCCCTCTGCTGGAAACCTCTCTGCCTGTTCTGCACTTGGGCTTGGGTATACTGCTGCTGGTTCTGCTGATGAAACGCCTGGGCCAGAGGCAACAATGGCCTCGGGTACTGCTGCTGCTGCATAGGTGCTAGTCCCCTAACCGATGGACTGGTTAGGTTAGAAGAGGACGAACTACCCCTATTCGGGCAGGCTCCTATCTTGTGATCTGCCGCTCCACAAGCCAGGCACAATTCCTGCGCCCTGCGACAATCTGCCACCACGTGCCCTGGCTTCCCGCAATGAGAACATCCCATCGCGAAAGTCTGCTTCTGCTTCTGCTGCTGTGGGTACGTCGGGGTTGAATGCTGAACCGACGTTACTGAGGCCGCCCGCCTCGGAGCTCCAATGGTCAAACCTCTTACTGCCGGGGCTGGAGCTGATGATTGGTGTATCTGATTGTGGGACCGCTTCCTACCTCTGGTCCTGTCCACGATCCTCTGGGAGGTGTACTCGTGCCTCCTAGCTGCCCTTAATACTGCATCGAACGTCTGGTGCTCGAACTGCTCGACTGCCAACAAGATCTCCAAATACAGTCCCTACTGGAACCGCTGGGCCCTATCAAACTCGGTCGCCACCAAGGTGGGGGTAAACCTACTGAGTCTAGAAAACTCAGATGCATAACCGTCGACCGTTCTGCCTCCTTGCTTCAAGTTGGTAAATCTCGTCTGTAGGTCGTACCGAGCTACAGCATCGAAATACTTCGTCTGGAATCTTTCTCTAAACACCGCCCAAGTGACCGGCGCCGCTAATCCTACGGCCTGCGCCGCCCACCAACTGTAAGCTAAGTCCAGCAACTGTAGGCGTACCACCGCCACCTTCTCATTCTCAGGTGTCCTAGCTACTTCCAGAATCACCTCGGTATCCTAAAGCCAAGCGTCCGCGGCAATCGCATCCCCGCTGCCGTCGAAGAATAGAGGATTCAGGCGTTTGAAGCTGTTGGCCGTGCTGTTCCCTGGATGACCGCCTCTGGTCAAAGCATCTGCCACTACCTGGTGCAAGGCGTCTCCTCTACGATCCTGGGAAGCTATCAAGGTCCTGATGAGACCTACCAAGGTGCCATCGTCAGGTTCAGCGAGCTGGACGGGCCGGTTTGGTGGTTCTCCTCCGGTAGGTACAACTCTGGAGGCTACTCCGGAATGCGGGGCTTGATCTCCAAGTTGCGGCTGGTCCACGGGAAGTGCTCCACCTTGCTGATCGGCGGGGTCAGGTACAGTGCCGCTGAAGAAGACGACACAGGGAAACAATAAGGAAGGACCAGGACAGATCAACGATACAAGCACATGATCAGGGCAAGAATCCAGAGATTCAGAGGATATGAACGGAGATCAAGGACGAGTACTGATTGAGACATCTATTTGGTAAACCCTCACATTCTTGAATGCCAAGACCTGCATGGGCCACCACTTAAACCATGTGACGCCCCAGAACCAGAATACTGGAGAGCGGGGGCGAACATAGCCAGCTACGTATATTGAAATGGAATCCACCTCGCTATACGGTCACGGCTGTCTAGATATGAGGGTTTACTACAAGCCAACGGTCTCTTAAGGTCAAGCCTATTGTCTCAATCTCAAGCAAGTAATATAATTACAAGATGTTAGACCACCAAATATATAATAAAAGGCGTCCCAAATATTACATATTCAACTGATCATGAAGCTAGTCATACAAAATGCGAAGACTAGCAAAAGTTAAGTCATACATGATCAACTCTAGGATTTGTTAATCATGTTACAGCCCGTAGGCAGACAGTAAGTAAAGATGCATCGAGCTAACAGGTGCTCGTCGGCTAAACGCCTCAAAAGAATAAATTTACAATGTAGTGGGTGAAACAAAATAGAAAACCCACTCGTAGCCCGGGTTCCTTCTAGTCGCCACTATTGGGCTGAAAGTTTGGTAGATCCTCGGGTGCTGCTCCGAAATCTGGCCACACAAAACTAGCTGGGTCAAACCCCAGAAAGTGCAAGTGCCACAAAGGAGGCCACGAAATAAGAACAAAAGCCAGCATATCAGAACATAAGAAAATGGAAGAAAAGTACAAGTAATAAAGAGTACAGCAGGACAGTGAACGACTAGGGACGTAGAACCGTTCCGGGAGCCAGGTTACAACCCGTAAACCAAACAAGGACCGGGGTTGTAACCCTTCGCCTGAATAGCGCCTTGTCTCTACCTATTTGTTGTTAAGATAAGTAAAATAATCATGTTCAGGGGTACCAGGTACAGGGACTTAGACGAGACTTAGACCAGGCTAGACACCATCCATTCACAAGCGGCCAAGCAAATACTACGGCTTACTACTAAACTAACTAGGGTTATCACAAGCCTAAATTACTAACAAGATGCAAATGAGAAATTCCCAGTCCCAAGCCGTACAGACTATCCAGTTATCCTTCCGCGGGTTGAGAGTATGGTTGGGTACGTCGCCCAGGAGACGATATACCCTTAGGTGACTTAGAGGGTGCAACATATGACAGTATACTGGAAATGTGCCCTACTCGGCGGCAAGCTACAAGTCCATTAAAGCGCCCAGATAACGAGATTGCTTATGACTGAGAATTCTCCATGTTCTAGTTTGATCTAATCATTAGCCTAATCTAATTTAGTATGAGTCCCTGGCCGTGGTACCCAGGGAGTCACGTCCTAGACATGATGCAAGACAAGACAAGTAGATTTGCACGAGCAACAAGAAAGAACACCCACGGTGTCAGGACAAGTCAAGTATGACCAGTTATCAAGTCAAGTCAAGTCAAGAGTGCGCCGTGGCGGCCACTATCAAGATATTAAGTTACAGGGGATTAATTACAGGTTGCAAGTTACAAGTTAAAAGCCACAAATTACAAAGTACCACATCGAGTTACTGCCAAGATCAGAGAATGCTAGCCATAAATTAAAAATACAGAAAATCGTGTCAAGACGTGTCGGGTCAAGTCAAGTCGTACTGTGGGCATCAAGCTCTCAGAAAGCAAAATCAGCAAGAGAAAAACCGAGGACCAAGGAGAACACCAAGGGTCAGGAGGAGAAGCCACGGCACAGGGTGTGCCAGGCAAGGGGCTCGGGCAAGCGGCACCAAGAGACGCGCTCGGGAACGGTCGCAGCGCGCCAAGGGGCGCGAGCGGGGTCAACAGGGTCAACTGCGCGCTGGGCATGCGGGGGGGTCAGCAGGACGTGCTGGGGCACGGGGCGCAAGGCAGCCAGGCGTGCAGGACAGTGCAGTCAGCAAGGCGCGCTGGGGCGCGGGCCAGCAAGGCAGCCAGGCGCGCAGGAGCGCAAGGCAGCCAGGCGCACAGGGCAGCGCAGTCGGCAAGGCGAGCTAGGGTGCAGGCCAGCAAGGGGCGCTGCGCAGCACGGTCAGCTGAGGCGCGCAGGAGCGCAAGACAGTGAGCGCGGGGCACAGTGCGCGCGGGCGGGGGCAGCAGCGTGCTAAAAAGCATGTGTGTTAGCGGGTCAGCGGCCAGCACTAAAGAGCGCGGCGCGGGGGAGCAGCCCGGCGCTAAACAGCGCGGCTGGAATGGGGTCTTCTTCTTCCTCATGCTGAGAGGAAGAACACCAATGGCCTCAAAACTTTGGAACTTCACAACTTGGTCCATAAAACGCGAAATCCGGAATTTCAAGAGTCTAACTTGTGTAAAATTCGATTCTCTACAACATAGAAGCATCAAAACAAGCAAAAATCCAAGTTTGGTAGATCAAACCTAAGAAATTCTAAAAATGGTAAAAACTTAGATCTAGGAGAATCCAAGCTCCAAATCTAAAAATGTCAAGTTCTAATGTTGTTCCAAATCATCTAATTAAGCTAATAGGCAAATAAAATTTGGTCTTCATGTGGTGGCAAGATGCACTTGCCTATGGGTGGGGTGTTGTGTGGAAGAAGGAAGAAGAAGAAGGAGTTAGAATTTAATGAGGGAAGTAATGAGGAGAGAGAATGGTTGGTGGAGATTTTAATGAGGGTGGGTTGTCGTAGAATGAGGGTGGAGTATAGGTTAAGGTGTTCCATTGGGTTTAAAATCAAACCAAACCAAACCAAACCAACTAAAATCGAGCCGAGCCGAAACCCAGAATACGAGAAAACCCAAAATTCTGCAAGTCGAAAAAAATAAAATACATGCCAAAATCCAACTATGAGTATAAATACGAAATACGGAAAATAAGGGTGACAACTTTCTCTCTCCTTGGGCCTATTTATAGGCAAAATAGGGTACTATGCACCCACAGGTCTATACGCCCACACAAGATCCAACGTTTTCATATTATGCGCCCATATTTTGCTGACCTTGGCTACGCATAGACATCACACAGAGAGTGGACCTCTTAAAATTTGGTACCAACGAATCTGTCGATTCAGATTTTTTTCTCAATAGCCATATTTGACAGCCTGGCAACATTCATGCGCCCAAGAAGATGATGCATCATGCGCCCAAAAAAGCTATTGAAAGTCTTCCATGCTTCTTTCAAAGTATTCTGAACTCGTTCGAGTATCAAAAACATTGAAGGGGGTTTTATAGAAGCATAAAAATGAAGGACTATGCGCCCACGTGATAAAGGGGCTATGCGTCCACATGATAAAGGGGGTTTTGTGCCCACATGATAAGGGGAGCTATGCGCCCACAGAAAACTGCTTCATATACTAATCATTCGCCCAAGTGTGGGCGTATAGTCTGCTCCCAGCACTATAAGCCCAAGGCAGAAACGACCCTACGACCCAGTCAACATCTACGGTCAATCATGGGCCGAGGCATGCGGCCACATCAGTCTCCACGAGCAGTCGTGCATCGAAGCATGCGGCCACGATCTACCCACGATCATGCAGTCTTTATGCGTCTACGTCCTATGTGCCCAAAGGGACACTATGCGCCCACAGTGAAGTTAGTGTATTTTCCACCTGTGTGCGCATAACAATCATTTCAGTGTAAAATGACTATAAATAGCGGACATATGCCTCTTCAAATGGACAGAACAGAGAGCATTTTAGAGCCAAATTGCTGTCCTTCTTGCCAGTGAGCAGAGAGTTAGCAATTTTCTTAGATTTTCTCCCACTTTTGTAAATCGGAGTGTCAACGGAGTAAAAGAGCAATTGCCGCTCGATCTCCATCGTCCTATTTTCCATAATTCTTTTTGTACTCGAGGATTCTCAGTATAGGATCTCTCAGGTGTATTCGATTTGTAGTGCCTTGCGCTAATAAGAAAAGACAGTGATTCTTCTCTTTTTTGTAAGTGTCTATAATAATGTTAGAGAATACCATTCTATGAAGGTCATAGAAGTAGTTGTTCAAGTGTCTAGGGCAAAGAGTGCCCTGAGGTCGTGGGTTTGGTGCATATAACGAATCACGAAATAAATCAAAACTTGTCCCAACAGGAAATTGTACCGAGGTGATATCAACTAATGCTTCCCCAATATTGGAAATATTTAGCATAATTGTCAAATCACCGGCATCAAACTCAATGTCAATTCTGCCAACTTTTGATTTCACCGTGCCATTAGTGACCGATAAATTGTAATAGAACATGCGGGTTGCATTTGAACATATTGGAAAACTAGATTGAACTAAATCTAGTAACTCAAACACTACACCAAAATGACCATTTTGGAACGGCTAAATTATGTTCCAAATAATTTCTGGAACACCTATAACATGTGCCTATTTTTGGGCTGCCAATTTTCTTGGAACGGAAAATAAGTGTTCCAAGGGACATATATTGGAACACCATAAATGTGTTCCAATTTTGGAACACCAATAAAGCGTGCCTAGCAAAGCATTTCAAAGATTACTAACTGGAACACCATAAATACGTTCCAGTTTTGGAACACCAATAAAGCGTGCCTAGCAAAGCGATTCAAAGATTACTAATTGGAACACCATAAATGAGTTCCAGTTTTGGAACACCATAAATGTGTTCCTAACACTGTCCCTCCATTAATACTAAAATTGTTCCTCCATTGATACTAATTTTTTTCCAGCAAATGATATAACATATTATGCACGACTTCTTCCAGTAGTTCCAAACATTGTCCCTTATTGATACTAAAAATTTAAACATTTGATACATAATAAATCTAAGCAACTGTTTCAAAAGAATTTGAAACAGTTGCCAACAATCCTAACTTGCCAACATTCTATATATCAAAAGAAAGATAAAAAAATTCATTCAGAATTTACTCTTAGAAGCCATTTTTCCCTGTGCAACAAAAATTCTCATATTAAAGATTGGAACCCCATAATTTACTCTCAGAAAGGCAACTGAAGAATGTGAAATTACTTTCACAAACCAAAGAAACATAGAACACAATATCGTTATTGATACAACAAATTTGACAGAACAAATTTAATCCAAGTTTTGTTCACATACCCAGAATTTGTACCACTACTTAATTCCACCAATAATCCATGTATTATACCATATAGTATGAGCAAAAACAAGAAATAGACTAAAAAATCTTCATCCTAGTGAGACTGAGTATTTAAGAGGGCAAGAAGGACTCCATGATGAAGGAGGAACAATACGACAGATTCCATATGGTTCTGCCCTTGGGCGAATGCTGGCAATGTATTTAAGAGTATCCTTGAAGTCCTGAAAATAATACCCGAAACTGTAAAAGTCAAAAATTTCTCATTTGAAATACTTATGTTCTTTGTTTGTCGAAACCCAAAAATGTCTGTGTTCAAGCACGAATTAAGAAATTAATTATTTAAATAAACCTCTTCGGTTGGATAAATAAACAGGAGCTGAAGAACAGATAGGCAACTCTAGAGGGGGAGAATAGAGTTTATAACAATAAAGACCAAATAAAAATTAACTCTTTTCACCAACAGTAAATAATCAGAGTAGTAAATACGGAAATAAAAAGATCAAGAGAGCATACGCAAACACAATCGTTTTTAACCTGGTTTTCCTCGTGAAGGACTAGTCTAGGCATGAGAACTCTAGCTCAGGATTAAATACACTATTTGTGAAATAGTAGTTACACCCCGTGCCTTTTCTTCAAAAGATCACGTCAACTTCTTACAAAGATCGCTGTGGCGATGCTTGGAATTTTCCAAGCGACTTTCTTGACTCTTGCACAAACTCCTAACTGAATAGCACTGAGCACTTTTAGGCTTAGGAAGCTTGTGGCTAGTAGATGAGAAGGTTAAGGCTTGTATGAGACTTATATAGAAGAGAAGAAGAGATAATTGGATGATTGAAAATGAGAGAATTCAAGGTCTATTTATACTAGTTGGGATAGGCAAAATTCGGCCAGAATTCTGTGTCAAGAATTCAAATTTTTCGTCGTTGGACAACTAGCATACAGCAAACCCTAAAAATAATGGTCATAAAATTCAGGGGACAGAGTTCGGGCCAAACTCTGTGTGGAGGCAGAGTTCAGCCCGAACTCTGTCTCCATGCTGACAGAAAGTTCAATGGGTCTATGTGGGCTAAGTTTGGCTTTGGTGGAGCTTTGGGTTTGTTTTGGGGATAAGGGTTAAGCCAAGAATACCCAGTGCTACTCAGTTTATATTTAGCTAGACTCAATAATTGTAAAATAGTATAGACTCTGAAAAAGAGTACGTTGCAGGAGAGAGACGACGTACGTCTTGCACTGAGTTCTGTCTTGATGTGACATATTGAATTATGACAAGTATCGTATTGTCAATTTATCAATATTTGGTTGACTGTGATTTGGGTCAACAATCTCCTCCATATTGATAATTGACAAAAATGATATTTGTATATTCAATGTTCATACCTGGACACAAGTTGAGAGGGGTAGACAAGCCATAGAATGTAATAGCTCTCCCGTAATAGTAGCTCTCACATAAACATAGCTTCTCTTTAAACCAATGTGCCTTATCCTGATATACATAATCTCCTCTAAAACATAGATATCACACAATATGATAGAAATATGAATATCAAATAGATCTCCCCCTTTTGGCATTTATCAACATGGAATATAAATAAGAAACACAGACATACAGAAGACTGTATAAATAAATAACAAGCAAGCACACAATTTAGGTTAAAAGAGAATATAATAACTGCTGATAGAATCTAAAGATCCACATAAACTAAAAATGTACTCATACAAGAAAATAAACTTACATAAGCATAAGTCCATAAAGCATAAAACTAAATAAGATCATCAGCAGTAGCAGTAGCAGCAGCAGGTACGGAACCACATCCATCATGGAGCACGAGATGGTCCAACGGTGTCAGATGGATCAGTATCCGAACGACGAGGATCCACAAAAGCTGCATCCGGATCCAGATATCTCATGACCCAGGGGTCGTCGATACGATAACCGACGCGAGATAGATCTCGCTCCATAGAAAGAGGCATAGTGGGATGCCGAGACATGGTGTACCGGATGTCATGCAATGAGTTGCTGATGGCACTCATCTATAAAGTGGTACGATAATTGAGCTGGGTCCAACGGTCGTCCTCCAACATAAAATGATCACGAAGCATGGTCTGGATAGACTCGAGGGTAGAAGGTAGCTCGGGTGTAGGTTGTCCAAGAGCAGGTACATCAGTCTGACCATCAGACCTGGAATGCTCGGACTCAGCAGAAGCCTCGACAGCTGCTAGATGCCGTCTTACCTTAGACAGAAAGGTAGGGGCTGGAAGAAACTGACACTCATCAAGAGGAACATGGAACGCACGAAAAACCATTGGCAAATAAAGAGCATAAACCAATGATTTAGGCCTCTTCCGTGCACTAATCATCCAGTCCATCATAGTATGTGAAAGGTTAAATGGGACATGGAAGTGAAGATGATAGAGTGCAGAGATCTCAAAATAAGAAACTTCATCAGTCGATCCTGCTTTAGGCAAGATCGTGGAGAAGACGATACAATAAAGTTCGTAGAAATATGGGTTAAGGAATTTAGCAAGTAACTTGCGTGGACGTGTGTTTGGAGTACACAAATCATCCTTAAAACTCTCAAGAGACGACCCATCGGGAAATTGAAACTTACGTGCATCGACAAGTTTTTCCCAAGAGTTGGTTCCGGAATCTCGAGATATTCCGCAAGTTCGAAATCATCAAAAGAGATGTTAATTCCGGTGATACGAGAATAGATTCGTAGGTCGTCAAATGTGAGACTACAGTAAAACATTTGGATAGCATTCAAGTATATGAGTGAATTTATAGAAACTAACTCATCGAGACAAAGATCATGAAACAAAAAGTCATATCTAGAAAATATTATGAAATTGATGGGATGATCCGTGTACACACTCCTTGACCAAAAGTCATTGAACCATTCATTGGAGGCTTCCAATGAAACAAAAATTCGGTCATTGAATGTGTTGAGGTCATTTGGTGGTGGTGGATTGAAAAGAGGATGAATGGGTTGAACATCTTGAGGAGGAGGAGGGTTAGATGAGGAAGCACCCTCGGTTCTAGCCCTCTTTTCTCTATTGAACAACCTAGGTGCCATTGATAATGATAGAAATTTGAAATTGAGATGGAGAAAAAAAGAGTTATACCTCAAGAGAGTAGTAGAATATGGAAGAGAATGATCCAAATGCTATGCTCCTTGAGTTTGGGGAAGAAAATCACACTAGATAGAGAATTCTAGGGTTAGGGTTTGGAGAGGATGAAATTGGAAAGGTTTTAGAGGAGGCAATGGAGAGGAAAGAGAAGTAAATCCCAAAAATATGAAAGGGGGTGGTTCAGCTGGTCGGGTTGATCCTGGACCGTAGGATCAAAATAGATGGATGGCTGAGAGAAAATGGGAGTTCTGGAAACAGCGGACCGAACTCGGCCCGAACTCTGTGTAAGGCAGAGTTCGGCCCGAGTTCTGGGTGCTGAGGCAAGAACTCAAGACAGACAAAAAATGGCTAAGTATTGGAGATTAAAAAATGAATGAGGTGTAAAGATAAAAATCAAAAGTGAATGTGAAAGAAACCATGAATGTAAAAAAATGGAATTGAATTTAGAAAATTTTGAATTAACTAAGGTATAAATGAAATTGAACCATATAATAAACATGGATTTATGACAACGATCATTACGATGAAACTACCATGGGATAGCTGTAGGGGCCGGATCCTAGCTAGCGGTAGTCCAAAGACGAGTGTACTTTGTCGCTTAGGCTTTTACGCCTTATTATCAGAAGGACCATTTCGGCTTGTACCCATAGCAAAGTCACCATAAAGATATGACATAATCGATATTTATGCAGGCCAATTTAATAAATAATCATTTCATCCAAAATTCCTAATTTACGACAAAGAAAGTTGAATCTCTCTTCGGATAGTAGTTTTGTAAAGAAATCTGCCAGCTGATGATCAGTGTCAATAAATTCTAAATTTATAGTGCCATTTTGTTGACGATCACGCAAACAGTGGTAACGAATTTCAATGTGTTTCGTGCGTGAGTGACATATAGGGTTCTTAATAAGATTGATAGTACTAGTGTTATCACAGAATATAGGAATGTGCATAAAAGATAGGTTGTAGTCTGTAAGGGTTTGCTTCATCCATAGAATTTGTGCACAACAACGGCCAGCTACGATATATTCAGCTTCTGTTGTGGATAGTGCGACAGAATTATGCTTCTTCTAAACCATGAGACTAGAGCCTTGCCTAATAAATGATACGTGCCGCTGGTACTTTTACGGTTGACTTTGCATCCCGCAAAATCAGCATCCGAATAACCAATAAGGTCAAAGGATGTAGACTTGGGATACCACAAGCCCACTGTAATAGTACCCTTAAGGTATCGAAAGATACGCTTAACGGCGGACATGTGTGATTCCTTATGACTAGCTTGATAGCGATCACACAGACAAACACTAAATATGATATCGGGACGACTAGCAGTTAGGTAAAGTAGACTGTCAATCATACCTTGATACTTACGTTGGTCAACAAGTTTGCCGCTTTCATCAGGTTCCAGCTTGGTCGTAGTAGCCATGGGAGTGTTGATTGGTTTGACGTTGTTAAGATCAAACTTCTTCAGCATATCCTTTGTGTATTTTGACTGGTTGATGAATGTTCCTTACGAAGTTTGTTTGACTTACAGTCGGAGGAAGTAGGTGAGCTCCCCCATCATGCTCTTCTCAAATTCGTTCTGCATACACTTAGCAAAATCTTGGCATAGATTTTCATTAGTGGACCCAAATATGATATCATCAACATAAATTTGAACTAAAAGAATGGTGTCTTGAAAACTTTTGATAAAAAGTGTAGTATCAATCTTCCCTTTTGAAAAACCTTTATCTAGTAAGAAATTGCTTAGGCGTTCATACCAAGCTCTAGGGGCTTGTTTGAGGCCATATAGCACTTTCTTAAGCTTGAAAACATGGTCGTGAAATTTATGATTTTCAAAACCAGGGGGTTGTTTTACAAAAACTTTATCCTTAATAAAACCATTCAGAAAAGCACTTTTGACATCCATTTGAAAAAGTTTAAAATTCTGAAAGTTTGCAAAGGCACAAAGCATCTGAATGGATTCAAGTCTTGCAACCAGAGCATACGTCTCATCATAGTCGATACCTTCCTCTTGGTTGTATCCTTGAGGTACTAGACGCGCTTTGTTGCGAGTAACTAAACCATCTTCATTTACTTTGTTACGAAAAACCCATTTAGTACCAATAATCGAATGGTTAGCCGATTTACGAATAAGTTCCCAGACCTGGCTTCTTTCGAATTGGCTGAGTTCTTCTTGCATAGCAAAAATCCAAAATTCATCATTAAAAGCTTCTAAAATAGTTTTAGGCTCAATTTGCAAAATGAAAGCAGTGCTAGCAATAGAATTTCTTGAAGATGATCGAGTACTTACTCCGCATGATACCTCACCTATTACCAAATTTTTTGGGTATGACGGCTTGAACTCGAACTTCTTCGGTAAGCCCTCCAGAGAATTGGTTGCAGGGGTGGTATTTATCGGGAAGTTGATGGTTCAACATCATCGTCGGGGATAGCCGTTGTACTATTTTTCTTATCAAAAGACACATTAGTAGATTCTTCTATAATCATTGAGCGTTTGTTGAACACTCTATATCCCTTATTCTTGGCATCATAGCTAAGAAAAATATCGTCGTCAGCTTTGCCATCAAACTTGCCTAAGTTGTCTTTGGTATTTAGGATAAAACAGCGACAACCGAACACTCTAAAATAAGAGACATTTGGAGTCCTACCAAACCAAAGCTCATAGGGTATTTTTTCGAAATAGATCGAATAAGCACCCTATTTAAAACATGGCAAGCTATACTGACAGCTTCTACCCAAAAATATTTCGGAAGTGAAAATTTATTCAACATGACTCTAGCCATATCGCCAAGAGTCCTATTCTTCCGCTCTACAACACCATTTTGTTGAGGAGTTCTAGGACAAAAAAATTCATGATCAAAACCATTTGTTTCGTAAAACTTTTCAAAATCGGAATTTTCGAATTCGCCTCCATGATCACTTCGGATTCGAATAATCATGTAGCCTTTTTCGTTTTAGACCTTTTTGGCAAAGATTTTGAAAACTGAAATAGTATTACTTTTGTTTGTAAGGAAGAATACCCAAGTCAATCTAGAAAAATCATCTACAATAATAAATGCATAGAGTTTTCCATCAAGACTGGCTACTCTACTGGGACTAAATAAGTCCATGTGCAGTAATTATAAGGGTCTAGTAGTACTTACAGTATTTATCGATTTAAATGAAGATTTGATTGCCTTATTCAGTTCACATTCAGCACATATCGTGTCCTTCTTGAATGTGATGTCGGACAGACCTCTTACTAGCTTCTTTGTCGATAGTGTAGATATAGTATCCATATTGGCATGACCAAGACGTTGGTGCCACAAAAGTCTTTCATCCTTGTGGGCGTAGAGGCATCTTCCTGCACTATTAGTATTTCTAGATAGATAGAAAATATAAATGTTATCTTCTCTTATCCCTTCAAAAGCAATTTCTCCAGTTGACCTATCATAAATGTAGCATTTATTATTTCCAAAGTTAATATCAAATCCATGATCAGTAAAATGACTTATGCTGAGCAGGTTATGCTTTAACTCGATCACGAGGCAGACATCCTTTATTACAGGATAACCAATAGTACCATTACCTATGATGTAGCTCTTTAAATTGTTACCGAAGGATACATAGCCTTTCCTCTTCATCGATAGTGTTGCGAAAAGATTTGCGTCTCCCGTCATATGTCACGAGCATCCACTATCGAGAATCTACTTGCTTTTAGTTGAGGAAGGAAGGTCCACCTACATTATGAGTAGATGTGACCTTTGGTACCCAAGTTCTTGTGGGTCCTGAAATGTTAGTCTTTTGTACCCATGCATATAAATTAATATCAACTAATTTTCTAATTCTACACTGTGGTGAGATATGACCATGTAATCCACAGTATGTGCAAGTAGCATGCCTATTTGTGTTAGGAGCAGGTTGATAGTGATGTCTATATGCAGTATGGTGATAGTTATGTGAAATAGCAAGATAGTAACTATGTGTGGCAGCAGGATAATAGTTATGTCTATGTGCAGTAGTAGGATAATAGTTATGAGTAGATTGAGAGTGATATCTACGTGTATGTGGTTTACGTACTGCATGGGAGTACGTGTACATATAAGCATGGTTACGTGTTGCATATGGGTGACATGTTTTACTATTATGAGTGGTCTTGTGTTTTGTGTGTATTTTGTGACTGTATAATTGGTTTTGAGGTTGAGCAACCTGTTTTACCAATCCGATCTCTAATTTCTTAGAGACAACATTCAGTTCATTGTACTTAGCATTCAGACCATCAATCTTAGCAATAGAGATCTTATGTTTGTTCTTTTCTTCAGCAAGCTCTTTGTTGAGTACTAAGATCTCACATGTTTGCTTCTCAATAAGTGTTTCGGCATCATGTAAGCTTAATTTAAGTTTGGACACCTCATCAGTGACTTCCGTGGGTGGAGTGTCTCTAACATTATTAAGTACAGAAGAAAGATTTTGAATCTCTATTTCATAGTCTTTGATTTTCTCCTTTGTAAGCTTATATTTACTAATGACTTTCTTGTGATCATTTAGTAAGTCATTAAAAGCATCGCCAAGTTCATCAAATATAAAGTCATCAAGAGTTTCGCTAGTTACCTTCTCAGATGTTGCCATTAGGAAGACTTTAGTATGGACACACACAAAAAGAAGAAGAAATATTGTCTTTTCTTTATTGGCGTAAGGTACCACAAATCGAGTACGCCTGAGAGATCCTGCGCTGAGGATCCCCGAGTATAAAAACGAATTCTGGGGAATGGGACTATAGAGATCGAGCGGCAGTTGCTCCTTTACTCCGTTGACACTCCGATTACAAAAGTAGAAGAAAACCTAAGAAAATTGCTAACTCTCGGCTCATTGGCAAGAAGTGCAGCAATTTGGCTCTTGAAAATGCTCTCCGTTCTGTGTTTTGAAGAGGGATGAGACCCCTTTTTATATTCGTTCTTGAGCTGGAATGATGTTATGCTCCCACATGAGAAAACATACTAGTTTTCATGTGGGCGCAAGTCCTGCCTTGGACGCATAGGGTGTAGACGCATGCAGGCTACGAGATCGTGGGTCGGTCGTGGTTTTGACGTGGCCGCATGCTTCGGTGCACGAGTGCTCGTGGAGACTAACGTGACCGTGCGCATCAGTGCACGTTTTGATCATGGATTTGACCAAGTCAGGCTTGGGCGCATAGTCCTATTTCAGGCTATGTGCCCTCTTTCACAGGGTGGCTTGGACGCATAGAGCTTCACAGGGTGGCTTGGGCGCATAGAGCTTCATAGGATGACTTGGGCGCATAGAGCTTCACAGGATGACTTGGGCGCATAGAGCTTCACATGATGACTTGGGCGCATATGTTCTCATTGGCTTGGGCGCATATGTTCTCATTTGCTAAAATTTTTATGCTTCTACAAGACTCCCTTCAAAGTTTTCGATACTTGCACGAGTTCGAAATACTTTGAAAGAAGCATGGACCGTCTTCTTGTGATGCAGTGGGTGCATAGCACGCCTCTCTCTTTGGGCGCATAGCATTTAGCCAGCCTGTCAGAGAGACGACCGTTGAGATCTTTCTCGAAAATCTAAACTGACAGATTCATCGGGGTATAATTTGAAGAGGTCCATCCTTCATATGTTGTCTACGTAGGCAAATGGCAGTCGCATAGTATACAAGAGGCTGGATCTTCACGTGGGCGCATAGGCCATTGTGGGCACATACTGCGTAATGGGCGCATAGGCGCATAAAAAATACGGGGGCATAGGGTGTGGCCCATGCCTATAAATAGGCTCTGAGGGAGAAAGAAAGTTTATTATTCTTTTCTCTTAGAACTTTTCAAAAACTCTTCATCTCTTTTCTTTACGAACCATGTCTCCCAAGGTCGCTAAGAGATCTGCGAAGGGCAAAGGGGCTGCACCGAGTAGCTCTCCTCCTCCGGCAGCGTCCTCACCAGTCCAGGACCCGATTCTGGGTGAGGCCATGCCTCAAAAAATAAAATCTCGAGCGTTAATTTGCGACGCTCAGACTTTTCTTCTGTCTGGACACATGCGCCGAAGGCAACATGCTTCTGTGGGCATTCTTATGAGCCTACAGAAGTCATGTGCCAACACTGTGGTGTGCTATGCGCCCACATGTTACCATGTTATGCGCCCACATGTTGCTACATTATGCGCTCACATGCCACTTGCATGTTTATGCACCCACGTACTATTATATGTTATGCGTCCACATGTTTTTTTTGGGCGTATAGTCCTTTGGGCGCATAGCCCTTTGGACGTATAAGAGCCCTTCAGTACTTAGTTTTTCCTACGATTTTTTAGTCTGACTTTCTCTTCTGTCCTTACAATAAATATGTTTGTCCCAGAGCTTGAGGGAATCCCTTTCGGCTCTGCCTATCAAGTCCTCGGTACTAGTCTCATAACGAATATGATCAGCAAGGTTCAACCCACGATCAGTCAAAACCAGCCTACGGAACGGACACTCGTCATACTTGAACATGATAAGACCTTCTTGAGGCAGATGATTAATGATGAGAAGTTCGTTCATAGAGGGGCATGTCATTTCAAGAAGTGTACTTCCTGTTTGGTGATAGTATAGGGTATGAAGATGGCGAGACCATACGCTTGAGAAACCTAATGGTCATCTGTCCGAACAATCAGAGGATACGGCTACCGTCGATGGAGCGTCAATATCCGTTGTCTGCTTTTACTGTCTTGGCCGTACGGCGACAGATGAAGTGGGAGCTGACTCCTGAGCTCCCCGGGGTTATCTCTGGAAGAATACATTTCGACTCAGGCGATCGAAAGAAGGACACTTTTAAGTGTGTTCAGGGCTCTGCATCTTATTCTACGAGAGGATTGCAACCTGGTGCCGTAGTGAATGACATTCCGACTAACCTCCATCCTTATGCCGCTGACACGCTTTGCAATTTGATGATGCCGGGGGATGTATCGTATCCCGCAGGGAAGATGCGGATGGAAGGCTGGAGGTATCCATCTTTATTCTGGAGTAATCTCACTGGCTGGGTGCTTTCCACGTATTAAGCCACCCTGAAGACTGCTGGCCTTTACTATGCTATTAAGGCCACTCAGCATGGTGTAAGGGTCAACTGGCCAATGTTTGTCTCTTTGGCAGAGTTATCACACCTGTACCTTTTTTACTCCGGGTGGGGAGATGGGATTGGCTCTCCATGAGATACAGGAAGTGTCGAAGCTTTTCTGGGGCACGGAGCCATATGAAGAGTACGTGCCTTGCGATGAAGAGCTCCGGGATCTGGAGAATAAAAACTCCAAGATGATTGATGTGTACAAGGAATTGCTCTGCCACCTCCTTATTTGTCATAAGATTAATAAGAAAGGAAGGACCGAGGGGGACAATCCCCACACGAGAGCTTGGATGGGCTACATCTTCGTTCAAGGAGAAGGGGAAGATTCGGCCTCCTTTTCGATCTTAAAACCTATGATCAAGTCCGATATAGAAGCCTGGATGACGGATTATGAGACGGCGGATACTGAGGACAGTAATGATCCTGAGTCCCCAATCGGCCATTACTTCCGTCAAGCTGAGTATCCGTTGTCAGAGAAAGCTGTGCTAGCAACTTTCTTAATGATCTGGCTTCGTGACTGCATAGTTTCCGGAGGTTCAGGGTCCATTGAGAGAATAAGCCGGTTATGAAGAGCAGGGCAATACTCTGAGAAAAGTTCTGAATGACTTGGAGGGTCAGGTGGCTAGGTTCCGGATGCCAAACAGCGGAGCCCGACGTCGCTATTTCATACAGAGGACAAGGCTTTGATGACAGCTCTTGCAGAGGAGAAGGCCACTTTCCAGGCGAGGAAGGATGCCCTTGTTCGAGAGATCGGCGAATTGGCTGACCAGTATGGTCAGCTCAACGCTGCAAGTGAGACAAGTGCCGCCTCGAAGAACAAACTGGCTGCACAGATCACCGAGAGGTATAATCACATTGTGCAGATCCAGAACGAGATCGCCCAACGAGAAGCCGACTTAAGAGCGGCAACATCTGAATAGGAGGATTATTTGGCTCATGCAGCCATGACTGTCACCACTTCCGTCCACTTAGAAGAACATCTGGCAAAGTTAGAGGAAGAGCATCTGAGTCTGATCCTTTTCGATGATGAAGCTGCTCCCCAAGAAGAGGCGCGTCGTCGAGCTACCGAGAAGTCTGAAGCTGAAATCGCGGCTCTAAGGGACAATATCAATCGCCTATGTATCCCTTAGATTCTTTGTAACTCTTTTTTTTCTTCCAGCTGTCACGGCTCTTGTACCTTTTTTTTGTCTCTTGATAGACGTAAAGAATAAAGAATCTTTTAAAAGTAAATGTGGTTTTATGAAATATCAGAACTAGAGGTAATGTGGACGTAGAAAGGATATTTCTGGTGGATATTCCGCTGGGGAATTTTGATGTGGACCTATTATCCGTTTTATATTAATAAGTTGAACGAGGCTGCTAGTAGAGGTAATATGGACGTAATAGCAGAGGATGTTCTATATCTGACAAAAGGTAATATAGACGTGGAAAGATATATAATGTTAGGTGGGAGTGGATAATTCAGAGGTAGTATGGACGTGATTATCCTTGATGAATGCTTTGCTCAGAGGTTATATGGACATGGCAAAACATTTCTTAATCATTCCACTGGAAAAATAATTATCGAAAAATAATTCAGAGGTAATAGGGACGTGACTTGTTTTCGTCAAACCGAGTTTGGACGGAGTCAAAAACGGGAATGATTCCACCAGGAAAATATTTTAGAGGACCTATTATCCAAGGCGTATTTAAGACTCTTGAAATACGGATAATAGTTAGATAATTTTTTTGAACCACATAACATCGCACTGTACATTTACATGACTGAACATATGTGAACATTATGTAAAAGAGGCTACACATAGTATCTCTTCAGGAACTTACCATTGATAGGCATCATGAGCAAGTCACCATTAGGTTTGGTTAGTCGGTACGCACCGTTAGAATACACTGATTCTATGATGAAAGGACCTTCCCATTTAGGCTAGAATTTTTCTTTTGTTTTATGTGTCACGACCATTGGTCTTCTTACTGCTAAGACTAGATCACCGACTTGGAAGATTTTTTCTTTCACTTTTTTGTTGAAGGCTCTGGAAAGGCGTGCTTGGTATAGCTCAATACGCCGCTGAGCTAACAAGCATTTTTCGTCTAGCGCTTCGAGCTCCTGGAGTCGCAGACGATAGCTTTCTTCGGTAGTCAACTCGCTGGCTAAGGCTACTTGAAAAGAAGGAATCTGAATTTCTAGGGGAAGAACTGCTTCGCTCCCATAAACTAGAGAGAATGGTGTGCTGCCTGTTAGAGTCCGGACCGTTGTACGATAGGCACATAGACATTCACCGAGCTTCTCATTCCAATCGTGCTTGTTTGAAGACACGAACTTTTTGAGAAGTTTTATGATGGTTTTATTGAAGGATTCTGCTAGCCCGTTAGTTGTTGGATTGTAGGCAGTAGAGGCTACGTTCTGGATTCGGTTCCTATCGCAGAACCGATAGAATGCATGGCTTGCGAATTGTGGACCATTATCATGGATGATCCAGCGAGGTAGGCCGAAGCAGTAGATAATGTGATGTTTGATAAAACTGATCACGTTTGACGTCTTCACTTCGGTGAGCGGTATAGCTTCCGCCCATTTGGAGAAGTAGTCGGTTATGGCTAGGATGAACCGATGTCCTCTGGAAGATGGCGGGCTGATTGGTCCTATGACGTCCATTCCCCAGGCTTCAAAAGGCCAAGATGCTACCGTCGGGTGTAGAAACTTTGAAGGTTGATGAATGAAATCGACGTAAAGCTGACAAGCCCTACACTTTTTTGTATATTCAATGGCATCTGCTATCTTTGTGGGCCAATAATAATCCATTCGTTTAAGACGATCTTATAATTTGGAGCCTGGTTGATGTGCACCACAAACTCCGTCGTGAGCCTCCCGGAGTGCATGTTTGGCTTCTGTGTCTGATAGACATCATAACAGTAGCCCTTCGTAAGAGCATCGGTACAGCATCTTGGTAGCTGTGTCGTAGTAAAATCTGAGGGATCGTCTTTGGATAGATACTGCTTCCTTCGGGTCCTCGGAAAGGATTCCATAGACGGCGTAGTCTATGAAAGAAAATCTCTAGTCTTTAATATCGACGTTTGTTTCCGTTGTGTAACTGTGATGAATGTGTAAGGCATTTTTCACGCAGAATAGTTCTCGACCAGACACTGTGATCGACTGCTGAGTATTGGTAGGGACGGTCAAGGAAGCAGCGAGATCGGCTAGAGCATCTGCTTCTATATTCTGTTGTCGAGGCACGTGTTCGATGAAGAATCTGGCGAAAGTAGATGCCAACTCGATTGTTGCTCTGTGATAGGGGATGAGATCTTCGTGACGAACTTTATAATCCCCTCGGACCTGACTAACTATTAGCTTGGAATCACCGTAGGCTTCTAAATAGTCAACTTCCAGTTGTTTTGCCAGTTGCAGACTGATTAATAGGGCATTATATTCGGCCACTTTGTTGGTGGATGGTTCTATGAGAGAATATGCATGATAAATAACCAGATGATCAGGCGACACGAGCACGATGCCAACTCTGGCCATAATATTTCCTTTTGGTCCTATTCTTGATGCACCGTCAAAGAATATTCGCCAAATAGGGATTTCTTCAGTTGCAGTGTTAGACTCCACTACTTCATCGAGGATTTCGTCATAGAGTTTGGAAGATTCCGGCACCAGATGAGCTGCTAGGAAATCAACTAATGCTTGGCCTTTTACTGCCTTCTGAGGATCGAAGAGCATATCGTATGGAGTCAACAACATTGCCCATGTAGCTAAACGGGAATTGAGAGAGCCCGATTTAGTCATGAGTATTCTGAGAGGGTTGACTTTAGATATAATATGGATAGTCTGCCCAGACACATAGTGGAGTGTCTTCTGGATGGCAAATACCAGTGCAAGGTATTCCTTCTCCAATGGTGTGTATCTTTGTTTGGCATCCACTATTGTGCGGCTGAGGTAGTAGATTGCATGTTCATGGCCGCCTTCATTCTTCTGAGCTAATAGAGCGCCAAGAGAATGGTCCATAGCGCGGACATATAGTAAGAAGGACTTCCCCATTATTGGAGCTACCAATATTGGGGGGCTTGTGAGATATGCCTTGATGTCATCGAATACGCGTTGATATTGTTCTGTCCAGACGAAAGACATACCTTTTTTTATGAGCTGGGTGAATGGTTGACATCTTCCAGAAAGGTTCGAAATAAATCGTCTGATGTAGGCTAGCCTTTCTTGTAGTCCGCGTAGCTCTTTAAGGTTTCTTGGAGGATGCATATCGAAGATAGCCTTCACTTTCTCCGGGTCAAGATGTATACCCTTTGAAGTGATGATGAAACTAAGGAACTTGCCGCTGGAGACTCCCAGAAAAGACTTAGTTGGATTCATCTTGAGTTGGTGTGCACGCATTAGTTCGAACACTGTTCTCAATCTTGGAGGTGGTTGCCCTTGAGACGACTTTTAACTATGATATCGTCTGCGTAGCACTCCACAGTTTTGCACAAATGATGTGTGCTTCTCACCCCTGCATTCTTCAATCCGATGGGTATCACCGTATAGCAGTATACCCCCAACGGTGTTCGAAAAGATGTGTGCTTCTCATCGTCGGAGAACATCTTGATCTGGTTGTAGCCTGAGAACCCATCCATGAAGGACATCCGCTCGAAGCCGCAAGTATTGTCTATCATTACGTCGGTGATCGGTAGAGGGAACTCGTCCTTCGGGCATACAGAGTTCAAATCACGGTAATCGATACAGACTCAAACTTTACCGTTCTTTTTCATGACTGGAATGATGTTGGCAACCCAGTCAGGGTATTATTCTTCGCGAATGAATCCACTGGCAATGAGCTTCATGACTTCATTCTCGATGGCCTCCATGACATCTAGTCGGAATCATCGTTGTTGTTGCTTTACTGGCTCAGCTTTAGACGAAATATTCAGGCAGTACATGGCAACTTTCGGGTCCAGGCCTGGCATGTCTTCATAGCTCCATGTAAAGACGTCGATGTATTCTCTTATAAGCTATATAAAAGATTAGCGTTCATCGCCATATAGACTTTTGCTGATGAAGATTGGTTTGAAAGATGATTCATCTCCTAAATTGACTTGGACGACTTCGTCTTCGGTAGGTGGTTCACGTTGTTCGAAGCGCAGCTCCCACCTAGTATCCATCTTTTGAGCCTATTGTTCAAGCTCGATTGATTGGACATCATCTGCAATTTGGTCAACGGAAACCATGTTGACGGACAGAGTTGCTTTGAACATGTCGCCAATACTGGAGTCTAAGTCCCAGAGGGAGGAATCAGAAGAATGAGAACAACGATCTGCTTCATCATCTGATCTTTTGGAAGTTGTTGGAGGAGTAACATAACCTAAACCAACACCATTTCACTGATAGTAGTTCTCGAGTTTGTCGGGAGGAGCAAAGTGTCGTATTGGCAACCGTCGTCTCCGGCCGTAATTTAGTCCCTGGTCGCTTTTGATGTCATATCCCATGTTCTGGATGATATTCTTGGCCTGCCAACTATACCAAAAAAGTATTTTTCTAGAGTCATAGTCAGCTTCTGTGTTGTGCTTGGGAGAAGTAGAGTCTGGAACGAACTTTCTCTTGCCATTTATACGACCGAAGATGATTAGTTCTTCATCCTTCTTTCTGGCTGGAACGATGAAGTAGTGGATATCTTCTGGATAAACGTTTTTCCGTAGGTGAGGCGTCGTGACCGGCATACAGAGGTGTGGTCCTATGCTGTGCTCTAGAGCGTATATCGTATCTATGTAGTGGTTTACAGTTTGATAGACATCGGAGTAATTCAAAGATAAACCTTTACCAAAAAAATACGCAAGTTTTTCTTCAGGGATAACATCATCCGCTGAAGGTACATTATTATGAGTATTGATATACTCATTGAGAGGATCATCATTTGGAAGAGGAGCCACAGTCTTGGCCAAGTTCACTACGTAGGGTAATTCTTCAGGATTGGGAGGACGGACTTCAGCATGTTCCTTCTAAGGTTTAACCTTGTCAGGGTTCTTGTGGAGAGTGATGGTCAATGGTTTGACCTTGTCAGGGAACTTCATTTTCACCCAGATTATGAGAGGCTTCGGAGTACTTTTTGGAGTAGTACGTCCTTTGACTTGGATAATCAAGGCACCATCATTGGAGGATGAACTTGCTTCAGCTTCATTGTCAACTTCGTTGCCGCCATCCTTGGGGGACTGAGATTGGTAAAGTACCGAATCTCCATAGTAGGCTTCGATGCCCTTAAAAGGATCGACATCGACAAACTCCGTCTTCACGACACCGTCGCTGTTGACGTATTTGAAGCACTGGTGAAGTGTGGAAGGAATGATCATGTTCTCGTATATCCATGGACGTCCCAACAAGACGTTGTAGGATACATTGGCATCGATCACATAGCAAGAAACCTCCGTTCGGAGATCACCGATCTGGCACTTAAGACGGATCTTGCCCAGCGGGTGGCTTCGACCAGCGTTGAAAGCTATGATAGTTGTGTTGGTTTCAGATAGCTTCTGCAGAGGGATTCCCAGAATTTGAAGCAAACTTCTAGGAACGATGCTGAGGGAGGATCCTGGATCGATATGCATGCTGTCCATCTTGATCGCCCCGATATATCCCGTATAGTATAGGGGTCTATCATGAAGATTGTTTTTGAGTAGCATGTCCTCTTGTGAAAAGGTGATGTTGGACACCACTTCCATAGTACTGTGGCAGTGAGGACAGGAGACAGGGTCTTCAGCGGGGGCTTTGACTTCAGCGAGATAAGAGTCGGCATATAGTAATGTCGCACTTAAGGCCTTCTGCATTTCTTTGGAGAGTCGCAACGGATCGAACAGTGACAACCTGGCAGGTGTATTGGCTAGCTGTGCCAGTATGTCAAAGTTGTAGGGCCGATCCATGCCTTCGGGAGCTGGCGCCTTCAGAGACTTGTCAAAGCGTGTCTTCTTCTGCTTGGCTTTGTCGGTAGTTGAAGGCTTAGACGGGCCGGCTTCTGAGCTTATTGGGGTAGTAGGAGCTTGAGGAGGTACTGTTTCTTCTTGTGGGAGATCATACGTCCGAAGATAAGTCTTCCCCAATCGCGTCTCGCCAGATTGAACCTCGTAAATGGGAGAAGACACCATATGGCATGGCTTGTATTTCTTGTCCCTTTTTACTTTGGGAGGCACCACCCCCTGTGTCACTTCTTATACAAGGTCCGGATGGACCCACATGATCTCACCATGTTCAGTTGTGAGTGGCACCAAGGTTAAGTTGCGAGCTGGTGGTAGGTTGACGACTTCCATTATTGCCTTGGGGATCGGGACCACGCCGTCTGGGACTTCTGTGGGAGGAAAGTCACCAAACTGAAGAGAGATCATGTTAGAAGATACGACCTTGTCTTCAGCTTCGAGGTTGATCACTTGGCTGTCGATAAGTTGTTGTATATTCTTCTTCTGGACGATGCAGTCCTTGGTGGAATGATGCACGTACTGATGATAGAGGCAGTACTTGGGATCGTTGAGTTGGTTCGCCTCTGCAGGACGTCATGGTGGAGGCAATGTCAGTTTATTACCCTTCGTCAGTGTGTGAAAGATGGTAATGACATCGTCTTCGTCAAAGGAGAAGGTCTCCTTAGGCTTGTCGGAGGCATCCTGAGAATTGGAAGCTCCTTTGGATGTGTTGACCTTCAGGACTTCTTTTCCTTTACCCCCACGGACAGGGATAGTTTGAGGATGCTTGCCCTTATCTTCAGATTTAGGTATTTTCAACCCCAGTAGTTCCAGATTAGGAACATCATTTTCAGCAGCATCAGCGGCCCCAGTGAAAGCGGCCATATAACATACTTATGTATGCCCAGACAGAACTTCACCGTAGGAAGAAAGTTATGCCGACAAGTGTCCATAAGTTCTGAGTCTGGTATACCGAAGGGCATCTTTAGTGCTAGCCGTCTAAAGCGTTCGATGAAGGCGATGACAGATTTAGTCCTTCTTTACTTGGTCTCGATAAGGGTGGATATACTAACATGCATGACACTCTCGTAAAACCTGTTGAGGAACAACCTCTCCAAGTCTTTAAACGAATTGATACAACCGTCAGGCAGACTGCAGAACCATTCAAAAGCTACCCTCTGCAAGGTGCTAATAAACAGCTTTGACAAGAACAGATCGTCTCTGGATAAGTGCAGAGTCTGCGTGTTGAAGTATGTCATGTGTTGACGAGGAGAAGTCAACCCGTCAAATGAATTTAGCGTCAGCGGCTTGTAATTAGGAGGGCAAGTAGCGTTCTCCCATTCATGAGGATAAGGTTGAGATATCCCCATCTTCTGAAGCTCGTCTTTGTGTGAGATGGTGTCGAGACGGACGACCAGGGAATCAATTACATCATGTTGATTGAGCAGGTGTTGGGAAACGACTGCTGAATGGTTATCAGGCATCGTTGGCGAAGGACCACCCCCGGCATTTGCAAGATTCAGGAGAGGCACAACAGAGTGATACTCCTTTTGTAGTGAATAAAGGATGTTGCTATGAGCTGGACTAGCATGAGCTGAGACATTTTGTTGAGGTGGAAGAACAGCCCCAGCAGCTTGAACCGCCACGACACTGGTCAGTATATCAGTGATTTTGGTGAATGCTGTTTCAAGACCCTCTAGCCGTTTGCTGGTCTGATCACTGGCTTCTTCAGGTCTTTCTCCGTCCGTCATGTATGTATATAACATGCGAGGATGAACAGAGGAAACAGTACAACTGGTGCTGATACTGTCTGTCTCTGAGTTGACGAGTCCCTCATCTTCAGGTAGTGGAGGTAGATAGTCATCGTCAGACTCGTAGAGATCATCATCCTCTAGGAGGCTACCCCCAGTGTGAAGGTCATCAGCTTCAGACTCTGAGGGAACACTACCCCTAGCTTGGGAGTCTTCGTAATCCATACGGAATCTCGCCTTTGACCGAGTACCCATATAGACACCTTCAGATGTAACAGCCTGCTGGCCATCTGTTGGTAGACTTCTTCTCTTTATTTTTGTGGAACTGAGAGAGAAAGTTGGGTTCGTGGTCCACCGTCTTTGATTGGGGCTTCCGCAAGGGGGACCCCATGAAGCCATGTTAGATGAGACACACAGCGACTTTTTATCGTCAGAGAAATGCAGCCGTCGAAATACGGACTGTCTCTGAGGCACTTTCGTTAATTTGGAGCAGCAACAGTTGATGACAATACTGGTTCATGGATGTGCACTATGAATTGTTATGTCCTCCTTCGCTTTACGCTTATGATTTATCTTGTCACATAAGTCAGCGAAAGGGAGTTTTGTCTTACAACCCATGTTGCATGCATCGCTGAGCTTTGCATGTGGGTTCGTAAGGAGAGTTTGCACATCCAGACTTAGTTCACGTGCAGGGGCAACCCCCACACCTAAGTTCTGTGATGTCCTTGAAGACAGCCCCGTGCTATACGCGTTGGGGCCTATCTTTTTGCTATGGGCGCATAGGCCTTGGAGACTAGCTTTGGGTGCATACTTTTTGGCAGCGTGTCTGAGCCTCTTTGATGTGGGCGCATAGTATGGATCCAGTGAGCCTGGGCGCATAACATGATCCTGGATGCCCAATCTGTTGAAGACAGAGGCCTTCTGATTAGAGTTATACGCCCAAACATCCCCATGGGCTTATGGCTTTGGGCGCATGCTCAATGGAGCAGCGTTGTTTTCTTCCAGCTTCGCCTTCTTCATGTGTGAGCCTCGCTGGGTTTGCCCAGAGTGTCGAACACTCCGATTCTTGGCATCGTAGTACTTTCCTTTGCCAAGTCTCGAGCGTCGAACACTCTATTGTTGGTTGTGTAGGAAAGAAGTTACTGGGCTAGTAGAGCTCGGAACGGTGTGAGCCCTCTCCATTCAGGGAGCTTCTGCGGCAGAGTCATACGCCCATGTGACAGAGTCCTCCAGTTGCATATCTGCTATGACACTAGTAGGATATCCACAGCGAGCCTTCGGAAGCCAAGTCTTGTGAGACTTGTTTGGCTTCGCTGATTTTGAGAGAGTAGAGCCATCCCTCGAGAGCATCTCTTCGAACGTCTGCTGATCGAACTTTATGATCAGCATCTTTTGAGTGCTCTCCACTTTGTCGATATCGGATTGCGTCACCACCTTCTCGTCAGAGGAAAAAGTAGTCTCCAGTAGAGTCGCCATTTTTGTGGACACACATAAAAAGAAGAAGAAACGCTGTCTTTTCTTTATTGGCACAAGGCACCACAAATCAAGTACGCCTGAGAGATCCTACGCTGAGGATCCCCGAGTACAAAAAAGAATTCTGAGGAATGGGACAATGGAGATCGAGCGGCAGTTGCTCCTTTACTCCGTTGACACTCCGATTACAAAAGTGGGAGAAAACCTAAGAAAATTGCTAACTCTCGGCTCACTGGCAAGAAGTGCAGCAATTTGGCTCTTAAAAATACTCTCTATTCTGTGTTTTGAATAGGGATGAGACCCCCTTTTATAGTCGTTCTTGAGCTGGAATGATGTTATGAGCCCACATGAGAAAATACACTAGTTTTTATGTGAGCGCATAGTCCTGTCTTGGGCGCATAGGGTATAGGCGCATGCAGGCTGTGAGATCGTGGGTTGGTCTTGGTGTTGACGTGGCTGTATGCTTCGGTGCACGACTGCTCGTGGAGACTGACGTGGTCGTGCGCTTCGGTACACGTTTTGATCATGGCTTTGACCGAGTCAGGCTTGGGCGCATAGTCCTGTTTTAGGCTATGCGCCCTCCTTCACAGGGTGGCTTGGGCGCATAGAGCTTCACAGGGTGGCTTGGGCACATAGAGCTTCACAGGATGACTTGGGCGCATAGAGCTTCACAGGGTGACTTGGGCGCATATGTCCTCATTGGCTTGGACGCATATGTTCTCATTTGCTGAAATTTTCATGCTTCTACAATTAGCAGTGTCTCAAGGAGAGTCATCTTCTTCCTCAGAATCACTGGCTTCGCTTTCGTGCCAAATACTAGTGTTGGCGTACTTTCTCGAAGAAGGCTTCTTGTAGGACTTCTCATATCTGTTACCTTTCTTTGCGAAGGGACAGTCCTTTCGAATGTGTCCAGCCTTTTTGCTGCCGTAGCAAGTTGGTTCTTCCTCGTCGTCTTCTTGTTGTTCCTTCTTCTTTCGATTGAAACGAAGAAATTTCTTAAAGTTGCGGACTAGAAGAGCTTGATCATCACCTTCTGAATTGTCGTCGTCAGTCTCTTCAGGATCAGCCCTTCAACGATGAGCTTTTAGGGCAATCTCTTTTGCCTTTGGAGCCGGTTCGTCGAAGCCTTTGAGGTCGAGCTCGTGGGTCATCAGCTTTTCTATCAAAGTTTCCATAGATATTTTGGTGAGATCATTGCCTTCTATAATTGTTGTTACCTTAGGGTTCCAGATCTTCGGTAGCCCCCTGAGTAACTTACGGATCTTCTCATGATTGGAGTATTGTTTGCCAAGAGATGACAGAGGATTGATGACGTCAAGGAACCTTGTGAACATTTGGGTGATCGTCTCATTCGGCTTCATCTTGAACGCCTCATATTCTTGAGTTAGACGACTGATCTTAGATTCCTTGACTTGAGTGGTTCCTTCATGCGTCACTTCCAGAAGCTTCCATACTTCGTGCGAGGTGGTGCATGTTGAGACCCTGTTAAATTCATCAATGTCTATTGCACAGAAAAGAGCATTAATAGCTCTAGCATCTAGACTTGCCTACTTCTTTTCCTCGTCAGAATACTTGTCGTTTGGTTTTTCGATGAGATCTCCCTCGACAACTATTCTGACGGGCTTTTTGTAACCATTAGTGACAATGGTCCACGGGTCAAAGTCTACATACTTGAGATAGAAACTCATCCTAGTTTTCCAATAGGTGTAGTTGGTTCCATCAAATAGGGATGGCCTATGAGTGGACTGTCCCTCACCATGGTTGGAAAACATAGGTTGTGTGGTTGCCATGGATCAGCTCTAGGATGTTAGTCCTTGTTAAGAGAACAGAGCTCTGATACCAATTGAAGAACAGATAGACAACTCTAGAGGGGGTGAACAGAGTTTATAACAATAAAGACCAAATAAAAATTAATTAACTCTTTTCACCAACAGTAAATAATCAGAGTAGTAAATGCGAAAATAAAAAGATCAAGAGAGCATATGCAAATACAGTCATTTTTAACCTGGTTTCCCTCGTAGAGGACTAGTCCAGGCCTGAGAACTCTAGCTCGGGATTAAATCCACTATTTGTGAAATAGTAGTTACACCCCGTGCCTTTTCTTCAAAAGTGCATGTCAACTTCTTACAAAGATCGTTGTGGCGATGCATGAAATTTTTCAAGCGACTTTCTTGACTCTTGTACAAACTCCTAACTGAATAGCACTGAGCACGTTTAGGCTTAGGAAGCTTGTGGCTAGTAGATGAGAAGGTTAAGGCTTGTATGAGGCTTATAGAGAAGAGAAGAAGAGATAATTGGATGATTGAAAATGAGAGAATTCAAGGCCTATTTATACTAGTTGGGATATGCAGAATTCGGCCAAAATTCTATGTCAAGAATTTAATTTTTTGGCCGTTGGACAACTAGCATACAGCAAACCCGAAAAATTAGGGTCCTGAAATTCAGGGGACAGAGTTCGGCCCGAACTCTGTGTGAAGGCAGAGTTCGGCCCGAACTCTGTCTCCATGATGACAGAAAGTTCAATGGGCCTATGTGGGCTAAGTTTGGCTTTGGTGGAGCTTTGGGTTTGTTTTGGGGATAAGGGTTAAGCCAAGAATACCCAGTGCTACTCAGTTTACATTTAGCTAGACTCAATAAATGTAAAATAGTACAGACTCTGAAAATGAGTACGATGTAGGAGAGAGACGACGTCTGTTTTGCACTGAGTTCTGTCTTGATGTGTCATATTGAATTATGACAAGTATCATATTGTCAATTTGTCAATATTCGGTTGTCTGTGATTTGGGTCAACAGGAGCCTTATCCAACACAGGCCTGTATGCATCTTCTGGGTGCCATTTTGCTGTGACCTATTAAAATATTTCAATCGACACCCAAGGTAAGTATAGTGGAATCTGGAAGAACAAGACAAAAATATTGCTGAACCTTGACTTGCTAACCTTTTGACAGTTTCCATATTCTGCACATACACAAATCACCCCTTTTGGCAAGTTTCGTTTAGGAGCATCCTACAAAAGAACACCAGATAATTATGATGCTCATGAAAACTCAAGTAGGTCATAAACCACATAGAGCAAAAGCTTGGATATGAAAATGAACCTTTATCAACTCAGAGTCTGATTCTTCTTCTTTGCTGTTGTCAGGTATAAGTACATATTCAAGAAGGGTTACTCTTACCATGAATTTGCCAGTTATAAACAGATATTTGCATAGTCCATCAAATGGAGAAGATTTTGATTTTTAAATAAAGGACATGAGCTCTTTATCGGTAGCCTATCTCCTCAACTGATCCAGAAGTTCCCCAAAATGGATATTCACACTGTAAGGACAGAGTAATAGAATAATTAGTAAGTAAAATGGGTATGACCTTGTAAAGAGATAAGGTAGATAGAAATGTACAAAAGAGAGAAGATCCATTGCTGATCCAACAAACCCCAACTCATATGCCAATATTATGCCCCTTGTCTTTCACATGTGTTTCGACTCCCACACCAACCGTGACAATAGTTTGAAAAACTACCTAAGTGGGCATCTCCTTCCATTACATCATTGCGCCTTTGTCAACTTAAGTTTTGAGAACCATTCTACATAATCCCTATTAGTAAATTCACTCCTAACCAAAGTTAATTATCCAGTCGCATTTGCCTAGTCTCCAATTCCACCTTGGATACGGACACCCAAGTCTCTCATTGGCCGAGTGTGACCATTCTAACATCATTGCACGAGCAAGAATGTTAAGATTATTCCCAGAACAAAAATGAAACTCGAAACATAATTAATACAAAAAAAGGTCGGAAGCATGTTGGCAGCTCCAACAATATGCTACCAACCACATCCACAATTGCCTGTTGATAGTGCAATAAGTATCCAACACATCGATTAATCAACCCCGACCATGCCTTGAAGAGGGAGGAACATTCACAGGAGGAAAAACTTATACAAGTTTGTCACCTTATATAAATCATAAAAAACCAAACTAGGAGTATCTCTTTTTATCCAATATTTAAGAGAAATTCCTAACGCTAGAAAGAAACTGACTTTGAATACAAGATAATGACAGAATTAAACCTATTAAATATTGAAAAAAATACAAACAAATTATATATGACTTTTATAATCTTTATGGTTGTTGGTTGGGGTTTCCATATATCTATTCTATGCATGGCTGAAGCAACAGCTCATTAACTAATAATTTATGTGCCCACCGCCTGTGATGATGAGATATATAAAACATGCATAGAATATGTAGCTTAGAGTACCAACCTTGTATGGTATACTAGTTGGTGTTATACCATTGTAGTATGCCTATTTTGTCATTATTTATAGCTAATTGATTAGCCCATGTCTATTGAGGGAGAATATATGTCCTACATCACAAGCATCCCCCTGCAGAAAAATTGTAGATGGTCGACTTAAGTGGAGAGCTCATATCAACCTCTCCCCCTTGTCTTTTAGTTACACCACTAAATAATGTTTTGTTGAGATAAGGGGTTAATGGTCTCCTTTTCCTGTTACATCTCTTTATTTGATTTTAATTAGTCTTGACACTAGTTTTCCATTCTTCTATCTTTTTCTTTCAATTTTTCTCTGCCAAATTGATCTTGAGACCCCCAATGTTGGTATCGGGTAGTATCAGATCGGGATCGGATCAGGATATGCCAAACTCAATACGTATCGGCTGTCTTATATCGATAACTATCGAAACCAAAGTATGCTTTCTATAGAAGACACAAACTTGTGATAAACTCTCAGATGAGTACAAATAGATTTGCCTCAAAAAGATACTTGAAGGACTAGCAGAAAACTCATATAAACTCACACTAATATATGGAATGTAGTTCATGCAGATCCGGTGAAACCTTTAAGTCCAATCCTGACAGTCAGGTGATCTTTCTAGATGACTAAGGAAGTCATGGTCAAAGCATTTTAAAATTTACCGGTGCCAATTTCTGCAGCTTGAAAAACTACAACAATTTAGCCTACACGTGTAAACATAATATTGGTATTGAGGCTTCATCTATTGATATACCTATTATATGCATGTAAGATATGTGTATATATATATATATATATATATATATATATATATATATATATATAATTTTTACTGCAAATGACCTCTAGCCTAGTGGTTAAGAGAGATGCATGCGGCCCGAGTGGTCAGGAGTTCGAATCCCAGTGAGAGCGATTCTAGAAACAATTTACCTGGTTCAAAATATATATATATAATGTTTACAAGAAACAAACAGTACATATCAAAATCAACAGTAAACGATACTTTTATATATATGGCTGGCATACATATCAGGATAAACAATAATGATGTGATTATAGATGTGAAAGGACATTGAAGAGGTTTAAGCCATGTCAAGTAAAAACATGTATGTGCATTATACTAGTCAGTTGAACCAAAAATCCTCCTAAATTAAAAATTATTCTTAAATCAATAATCTTCATAAATATATATATATATATATATATATATATATATATATATATATATATAATGTTTACAAGAAAAAAATAGTGTACATATCAAAATCAACAGTAAACGATACTTTTATATATATGGCTACTATACATATCAGGATAAACAATAATGATGTGTTTATAGATGTGAAAGGACATTGAAGAGGTTTAAGCCATGTCGAGTAAAAACATGTATGTGCATTATACTAGTCAGTTGAACCAAAAATCCTCCTAAATTAAAAATTCTTCTTAAATCAATAATCTTCATAAATTAAATCAGCTACAATTAAATTAAACAATTTTAGATGCTACCAGCATATGCTTACTAAATCTTCTTAAATTAGTGGTTACAATTCCGCACCCACCCCCTTCCTCCCCAAAGAAAAATATCTCAGTGTCCCTATTCCAGTGAAGTAAAAAGAGCTATGACCAAAATTATCAGTAGAAGATTATCCTAGATTCTTAGTACAGTAACCTGAATCAAAATTGTGAGAGGATGATGGTAAGAGAACCAGCGATGGAGAAGATGATAGCAAGGATCCAAATCATGGCAAGGACTCGCAAAATATGAAATGAGAGATGGCAAAACAGGGATGAGAGTTAACCTAGATGACGATGATGGCCGATGTGATATCGTCTGGATATCGTCGGAGAGAGAGATGAAAGGGTTTGTGTATGCGAAGGAGGGAGGGGTTGGATGAGGGTTTATGTTATATGAAGGGAGAAAGGTTTTGTTCCTTTGGACGCTTTCCTGACTAATCATGTGAGATGCACATACTCAACTTGGAACTTGTTTGGAATGTATTAGGAACATTATAAAAGCGTACCTATATAAATAATTTTTTTGAAAATTAAAATAAAATATTTTAGGAATGCTTTTCTGATCCGGAACACTTTTATTTCGTTCCAGAACCTAGGTACAAAAAATAAGTGTTCCAAATTGAAAAAACGAATAGTGTTCCTAATTTGCCATATTGGTGTAGTAAAAGTGTTCAAAAATGTTGACATGATCAGAAAATAATGTAAAGCTGATAGGAATACCCGGATAAATCTTTCTTTGATAAAAGTCATTAAACATTCATTTGATGCATCTTGTGACACAAAAATGAAATCATCTAAGAAGTCACCATCCGATTTGGTGGGACTGAACAGTAAAAAGGAGGCCACCTCGTGAGGAGTAGAGGACGAACCTTCATCAACTTTCCTCTTCTTTCCGAAGAATGAGAAATTTTAGATGCCATAAAAAATTGAAAATGATGGAAAAAGTGAAAATGTACCAAAATTGGTGGTAGACAGTGGAAGAGAACTTCGAGAGAGCTTCGAATCCAAGTTGTGAGAGCTTGAGAAGCTTAGACGAAGGAGAACTAGGAAGTTAGGGTTAGGGTTTTTGGTGGAGTATTTGGGAGGCTTTGGTGAAGAAGGTGAGGATATGAGGGTTTAAATAAAGAGGAAACCCGACTGTCCAGCTTCTGTTCAGATTCACCCAGATCGAGTTCGGCCAGAAGTTTGACCGGGTTTGGTCCCTGGGTAATCAGGACAGACTTTGGAAATTGTGTGATAGAGTTTTAACATAAAAGCGAATTTAATTAGAAATAGTTGTGTTGATAAAAAATAATTAATATTATTTATTTAAAATTCATGAATCGTGTAAAATATTTCATGTTAGCTATAGGGGTCCCAGCTAGCGGTAGTCCGAAGACTAGTACACCGTGTCGCTTCAGGCTATTTACACATGTGTGACAAAAGGGCCCTTTCGGCTTATAACCAAAATAATTTCAATAAATTTATGAGTCTTAATAAAATAATATTTAATTATATTACTTCAACATTCAAAATTCCTAATTCTCTTCGTATAAAGTTAAAATGATCTTCAGCCAAGGGCTTAATGAAGATGTCAGCTAGTTGATGTTTAGTGTCAACAAATTCTGAATTAATATCACCCTGTAAAACATGATCTCTAAGGAAGTGATGTCTAATTTCTATGTGTTTAGTGTGAGAATGACATATAGGATTCTTCGTGAGATTAATAGAACTAGTGTTATCGCAGTAAATAGGGATGTCGTTAAACGTTAACTGATAGTCTTCCAAAGTTTGCTTCATCCATAAAATTTGTGCACAGCAACGTCCTACGGCTATATATTCAGCCTCAGTTGTTGATAATGCAACAGAATTTTTCTTTTTGGAAAACCAGGAGACTAATAACTTTCCTAAAAAATGACATGTGCCACTGGTACTTTTACGATCGACTTTGCATCCGACAAAATCCGCGTCCGAGTAACCTATCAGGTCAAACGAATCGATTTTGGGATACCAAAGACCAGTCGTCAAAGTTCCTTTAAGGTATCTCATTATACGCTTAATGGCGCTCACATGTGATTCTTTAGGACAAGTCTGATATCTAGCACATAAGCATACAGAAAACTTAATGTCAGGTCGACTAGCAGTTAAGTATAGTAAACTACCAATCATACCTCTATACTTACGTACGTCAGTTTGTGTACCACTTTCATCTATATCAAGCTTAGTAAACGTTGCCATAGGTGTGCCGATAGGTTTGACGTTATCTATGTCAAATTTCTTTAGCAAGTCTTTTGTATACTTTGCTTGATTGATGAATATCCCTTGTGAACTTTGCTTGATTTGTAGCCCGAGGAAGAATGTTAGTTCTTCCATCATGCTCATTTTAAATTCACTCTACATATACTTAGCAAACTTATTACATAGCATCTCATTAGTTGATCCGAAAATTATGTCATCTACATAGATCTGCACTAATAAAATATTTTTATCTAAAGATTTTATAAAGAGAGTAGAATCAACCTTCCCTTTTGAAAAGTCGTATTCAAGCAAGAAGGAACTAAGGCACTCATACCATGCACGAGGTGCTTATTTGAGACCGTAGAGAGTCTTACAAAGCTTGAATACATGATCAGGATTTTTGAAATCTTCGAAGCCAGGAGGTTGTTTTACAAAAACTTCTTCTTTTATAAAACCATTTAGAAAAGCACTTTTGACATCCATTTGAAAAAGTTTGAAACAATAAAAACTTGCAAAAGTACAAAGCATACGAATGGACTCTAGTCTAGCAACTGGAACATATGTCTCATCATAGTCAATGCCTTCTTCTTGATTATAGTCTTGAGCTACTAGACGTGCTTTGTTGCATGTGACTGAACCATTCTCATCTAATTTATTTCGGAACCCCAACTTGGTACCATTAATCGGATGATCAATAGGTCTGGGAACGAGTTCCCAAGCTTGATTTCGTTAAAATTGGTTTACTTCCTCTTGCATTGCAGAAATCCAAAATTTATTATTAAAAGCTTCTAAAACATTTTTAGGTTCTATTTTGGAAATAAATGCAACATTAGCAACTATGCTTGAGCGAGTACTTACACCTCTTGATATATCACCCATTATTAGTTCTTCTGGATGATCTGGCGTAAACCGTAATCATTTCGGTAGACTTTCCAGGTAGGACGAGGATGTTGGATCTTTTGATGTTCTGTTGGAGGGAGTTTTCTCTTCTTTATTGTCACTATCGTCATTGAATTGACTATTCAGCTTATCGAATGTGACATTTATTGACTCTTCAACAACCATTGATCTCTTGTTAAATACCTTGTATCATTTGCTCTTTGCCGCATACCCCAAGAATATGCCTTCATCAGTTTTTTTATCAAATTTTCCCAAGTTGTATTTTGTATTTAAAATAAAACATCTACAACCAAAGACCTCGAAATAGCTGACGTTAGGAGTTCTATTAAACCACAATTCATAAGGAGTCTTTTTAGAGGTAGGTCTAATAAGAACTCTATTCAAAACATGTCCTATTGTATAGACAGCTTATGCCCAAAAATACTTTAGAAGATTATGCTGGTTTAGCATTACTCTGGCCGTATCGCCAAGAATTCTATTCTTTCTCTCCACAATGCCATTTTGTTGAGGAGTTCTAGGACAATATAATTTATGTGATAGTCCATTTGAATCATAAAAAGATGTAAACTCATGGTTATCGAATTCTCCTCCATGATCACTTCGTATCCGAGTAATAATGAATTCTTTCTCATTTTGTACCTTTTTACAAAAACATACAAATTTAGAAAAGGTTTTATTTTTATTTGCAAGAAAGTAAACCCAAGTATACCGTAAATAGTCATCAACTATTACGTAAGTGTATAGTTTACCGCCAATACTGGTGACTCTACTTGGTCCAAACATGTCCATATATAAAATTGCAGAGGTCTAGAAGTACTTACAACGTTTATTGATTTGAAAGATGATCTAGATGCCTTGTTCTTTTCACATTCGGCACAGATTATATCTTTCTTGAAAGTAATATCAAGTAAGCCTCTTACCAATTTTTTGGTGGACAATCTTGCAATAGTATCCATGTTCGCATGTCCAAGACGATATGCCATACCCAGCTTTCGTCTTGAGTTGTGAACAGACACTTTCCTGTACTGTTAGTCTTCTCTGACAAATATAGTACATATATGTTGTCCTCTCTTATTCCCTTAAAAGAAGTTATTCCAGAAGTTTTATTAAACAAAACATTTATTCTTAACAAAATTAATTCCATAACCACGATCAGTCAATTAACTAATACTTAGCAGGTTATGTTTTAATTCTGTTACTAAGTATACATCTTTAATAATGGGTGAGTGAGAAGTACATATGTCACCAATTTCAATAATGTCCTTTCAGGTTGTTCCCAAAGGAGACATAGCCTTCTTTCTTCATCGATAGAGTTGTAAACAATGTGTTATCATCTGTCATGTGCCTGGAGAAACCACTATCGAGAATCCACTTGCTTCTAGTGGGAGGAGGAAGGTCCACCTACAACACAAGTTGAAGATGTAACCTTTGGTACCCACTTTCTTGAGGGTCCCGATATATTAGTTTTTGGAACCCATACATACATATTCAGATCTACTAGCTTTCTAATCTTACACTGGTGTGATACATGTCCTCTTATACCACAATAATGACATGTAGCAAACGTGTTAGTACTAGGTATAGTTCGAAGATCATGTATATGTGTTTTTGAAAATGTGTGTGTTTTCTTGTTGTGTGGAAAGGTACACATATATGCATGGCTTCTGGTAGTTCTAGCAGTGTTGGTCGTGTTGTGTTTGTGCTTAGCCTTATGACTTGTGTTCACTTGAGCTATAGGTTTGACAACCTGTTTGCCCAGCTTAATCTCTAACTTTTTAGAGATGTCACAGGCTTCATTGTATTTGACCGTGAGTGCATCTATTCTCTGAGCAGCAATATTGTACTTCTTTTTCTTTCGTTCATAGAGATCGTTAAGTTTAACATTTTCTTGATTGGCTTTCTCAAGCTTTTTAAGAGTATCATGTAAGCTCAACTTTAAAAAAGTAATCTCATTTGTGTTACTAGAAAAATTTATAATATATTCTAACATTTAAGATTGCTTTGAAAACTCAGATTGTATAAATTTTAGCTCTTTCTTAGCACTTTTGTACAAATCCACCATTTTTCTTTGATCTTCTAACAGATCAGTGAAAGCATCAGACAGTTCATCAAAAGTAAATTCTTCATAGAAAGGATTCGATATTACTTTAGCATCTGTAGCCATAAAGCAGAGGTTTGCTATGTTGCGAGGCTTCTCTTCTTCTTCAAAATCACTAGCTTCGCTTTCACACCAGATGCTAGTATTAGCATAGTTTTTAGTCGAAGTCCTTCTCTTGCTCGACTGATCATGCCTGCTTCCCGTTCTTATAATACGATAATCCTTCTTGATATGACCTGTTCTTTTACAACTGAAGCAGATTGATTCTTCGTCGTCTCTGGAATCTTTCTTCTTCTTGTTTGACTTCTCATATTTGAGGAATCTTCTGAAGTTCCTTGTCATGAGGGCCATTTGCTCATTGTCTAAGCTATCTGTCTCACTTTCGTCGTTGGAGGTTGTCTTGTAGTTAGCTTTAAATGCTATCGTCTTCTTTTTTGGAGCTGACTCTTGAAAATCTTTAAGGTCTAGCTCATGCGTCATAAGCTTTTCCAAAAAGGTTTCAAGAGACATTGTTGTGAGATTATTTCCTTCAATAATGGTCGTAGCTTTAGAATTCCAGTTCTTGGTAAGCCCGTGAAGCACCTTGCGAATCTTCTCATGATTGTTGTATTCTTTTTCAAGGGAGGATAGAGGATTAACAATATTTAGAAACCGAGTAAACATATTTGTAATAGTCTCATTAGGCTTTATTTTGAAGACCTCATACTCTTGTGTTAGTCGTGAGATTTTGGACTCCTTCACTTGTGAAGTGCCTTCATGAGTGACCTCAAGAAGTTTTCAAACCTCATGAGATGTGACACATGTTGAAACTCTATTGAACTCAGTTCTATCTACAACATAGAATAAAGAATTAATAGCTTTTGCATCAAGACTGGCTTGTATCTTTTCATTATCGATATATCTATCAAATGATTTTTTAACTAGTTCACCCTCTACCACAATTGGTAGTGGTTTTTTATAACCATTCATGACAATCGACCATAAATCAAAATCAAGAAACTTAAGATAAAAGCTCATACGTATCTTCCAGTACGTGTAGTTTGTGCCATCAAATAGGGGTAGCCTATTTGTTGATTGGCCTTCACCATTGCTTGGATATAAGGATGCCATATCTCTAGGAGTTTTAATACAACTGGAGATAAACTGTTCTCTGATACCAATTGTAGGAACGATGGCACCTCTGGAGGGAGGATGAATAGAGTACAACGAAAAATATTTACCAATTTAAAAAATAAGCAGGTGAAGCAAATATATAAATAAACTTAAATGCAATGAAGTAAAGCAATAAGTAAGTGGAGGCAAGAAAACAATACGCAAACACCAAGGTTTATACTGGGTTTTTCTCTGAGAGGACTAGTCCAGTTCGCGAGAACTCTTGCTCGCTATAATCCACTATTTTGAATAGAGATTACACCACGTGCTTTACTCCGAAGAACACGCCAACTTCAACACCGTCGTATTTTTATCCGAAGCCCATGATCAAACTTAAAACACCTTTCTGAAGAAAGCTTTTATACGCCAAGCTTGTATAACTCGAATACTCCTAATCGTAAACCACCGGCACTAGAAGAATGGGAGTTGTCTTGGAGATTTGAAGATTTATGCTCTTTAAGATAGATAGAAAGTTTAGAAATAGATAGAGAAGATGAAGAATGAATGAGTGAATAGAAATGGAGAATTCTTCTCTTTTTAAAGGATTTTTTAGGACATAGTTCGGGCAGAACTCGGTAGGCTAACGTTCATAATTTTGAACGTTGAAGATCCAAAAGAATAGAAAAATGCAGCTGACCAGGAGTGATCCAAGGGGACCGAGTTCGGTCCGAATTCGGGCAGACCTCGGCCCGAGTTCGGTTGCTAGGGTTTTAGGGTCATTTGATTTGGTTAGACTTTGGATATTGGTTTGGCTTGGGATCAAAGAATGGATTGGTTTATTTTTGGTTCAGGATAGAACTTCTAAAAGCCAGTGATCCCGACACATAACTTTCTAGACTCAATAAAAGAAAATTATATAATAAAGTGTAAAAATACAGTTGAGACAAAATATACGCTCTTCTATTTCTTTTCATATCGAGCTCGAGTTTTAAGTCAATTATCGAAATCGGTTTGACCATGGCTGAATGGGCCAACACATACCTCCCGAATGGGTTGTACACTACTATCACGATCCGCTCCCAAATAATTATGTTCGAGTGCAAGTCCAAGTCCAGCCTCCACTACAACATCGATGGTAGTACGATGTATATGTGTCAATTACAATCACCATTCAAAGTACTCAGTATTTAATCACAACACACTATCTCTACCTTATTCATAGTAACAATTCAACTATAGGGATTGAAGAGAAAGAACAATACATAACTATTATCTTACAAGATCCAACAATACATAAGAAATTGATATCGGGACAAATCCGCTAAATAAATAATAAAGGTTGGTAGTCACATCTCGATCACAAGAACCATGTTGTGTAGGGTAGCCATAGTATAAAGTTGAAAAATGGTTATTCACTTAGGATTAGAGCAAAATAACCATGAGTAGAAGTACACTGAGCAATACACCATGAATGACTCAAGAAAATAGAAGATACAACAACAAGGTTATAGAACAAGATGCCATAATTGACTAGACAATAGAAATGTGGTGATAACAATAGTGATCCAGACTAAACAACAGAGTAAACAATAACAACGTGTAATTGTGTATTTTAGAATATACTGTTCGGTGTGTGGCTCGTACGTCGGTGTATGTGTTGGATATATTTGCCTTTATCTTCAAAATTCTGTAAACAAAAATAAATAAAATTAAAGGTACCGGCCTCCGGAGAAGTCGCGCACGAAGCACTGCCCTAAGAGTTAATTTGGGTCTATGTGCAGACTTTGTCCGAATGTCCCTAGTGGTAAAACCTCCGCTCTACCGGTATCCCGTCATCGCACACGACTTGAGGAGATTGACCCGAACTTAGCTTTTGCCCAGAAGATAGAAAGAATTAGAATGGAAGTGGATGATTGAAAATGGAATGAATTTTGTAGGAGGAATAGACATAATTTTTAGAGGGTGGAAACCTTTTTTTCTCCTTTTTAACAACATAAAGGAGACATGTATATATAGGAATCATGTCACAAAACAATATATCAATGGTCTTTCAATAGGATTTAATAGGAATAAAGGTGTGATAATGGGTACTAATGTGACCGTTTTAGGGATTAAAGAAATGATTCATGATAGGACTTTAATGTGAATAAAGGGGATAATAATATGGAGAAAAATTGATTTTTTCACCAATTATTACAACAATCCCTCCCAAAAAATCAATTTTTGAAACCAAAGATAACAATATTCAAAAAGAGTAAAGATGAAGAATTTTTGGGCAATGATATACTATGCATAGATGAGATGGACTACAGCCTTGAATCTCACTTAGTGACTATTGTCTTTATCTGAAGAAGTGTTTGATGGACTACGCCTTGAATCAGACTTCTTGAACCAGATTCAGAAAATAGCACACATAGTACGCTAGAGGTTCTTGGGTCTATCGGGTGGCGTGTTTGGTTGGCCATGCGCACTTTTACACATTCATGAGAGTTGTCTAGGATCGCCCTATCCTATAGTCGCGGCCCTCACGACCTCTCATATAGGTAAGTCCTTAAGGGTTGGTGATAGGAATCAACCCTTCATATCATGCTTGGACTTATTAAGAGTTTAAACTCAACCTATCCATATCACAAAAGGAATACTGTCACCATAGGGATGGGGTATGAATGTACACATGTACAGCCTCCTGGGCTTTTATTTTAAAGAGAATTTAATCTCAGGTCAGTGTTCCATAATAGTCACCTAGTCCAGCTTGTTTCAACCCATTGAACCGGCTTCTTGGGATCTCCAGTCAGACTCGGTTGGGTTGCCACTGCTGGTAACTATACTATGGGCTTAACCCCATCCCCCTCGATGATTCTAGGATCAATGTCCTAGACAAACTCTTCGTCAAGAGTAAACAGCTCTTCGTCAAGAGATCTGTAAAGTTCTTTTATGACTTTTATAGTCAAGAACCACTTTCTTTTTGCTATTTTTAATGTCTTGAAACGCAGCTGCAGGTACCTGCTCATCTTAGAATTCATAATATCATGCTTTTAGCATAATTTTAAAATAAATTTCAGGTACAAAAATATGTAGATCATATATATGCATAATAAGATGTTTGATCTATTCAATTTCAATATATCATGAAATCATAGCACAAGTAAAATTGGCCTTGATCTATTTGATATATACATAGTAAGATATCTGAGTCATTCAACTTCAACACATACTATGTTAAATATACTATTTCAAATTCTTTAATACTCCTAGATATAATAGTTTGTCACATGGACCTATCAACTTATGAGTATCTAAGTTGTTTTACAGATGAAACCTTACACTGGATCTTAGTGATCTTTTGCATTTTTATAGCCGAAGAAATTGTCATATAATGACTCAAAAATACTTAAAATTCTATGAAGCCAATTGTAGTCCATTTCATAAGGAATTTTTGGTTTGACTAAACCAGATGTTTGGGTTACTCCCAAATCATACTATGTGTCATTAAAATTAAAAAATGTGATTCCACTAATTGCTAATATAAGTCTTAGGATAGTGAGTCAAAACTCATTTGACTTTGTCACCTTTTAAAGTAAGACATAATAACTTTAAGCTATTGCTCTAAAGATTCATCTTTACTAGCCATGTTTGTAAAAATGGCAGTCTAAAGTAGTAGAATAATAGTTTAAGTGATTTTGCTAATAAATCTTAAAAATCTTTAGTTTGTCAAGTATTGATTAACTTGGGTTAGCTGTAGGGGCCGGTTCCCAGCTAGCGGAGGTCCACAGGGGGACGATTAAGTACCGTGTCGCTTAGGGCTATTTACGTCCGGTTGACAGAAGGACCCTTTCGGCTTGTACCCAAAATAATCTCAACTTTTAAAACTTTAGATTTAAAGGAATTTGCAATTTCACTAACTACTTTCTTATGACAAAATTGTTTTAATGAGTCAAAATAATTATAGCGTCACATAATATAAGCTAAGACAAAATTTGTCTAAATATTGTGACAGAACAATATAGTGAATTTTTTTTTTTTGACTAGAAATCCTAATATTATGATAACATAGTTATTTAAGGTTCAAACATGTAAACCGACTAAGGAAAGAATATCACCATATTCTACATACAGAAACCTAGAATGATGCCTCACATACTTCATATATTTGTCCAACTAAATTTAGTAGACAAAATGAATAGAATATGTGAATTGTAAATTTAAAAAATTACCTTTCCACGTGATCGGAGCAAATTTGTACTTCTTGAATTCGGCTTAGTAATAACACTTCATAATAAATGTCATTTTGCACATTATTTTGAGATAGTTCTATAATCTCACCGACATCAATTATGTCCAAGAATTTGGAAAAAAAATTATAAACAACAAGTTTAGAATAATAAAGCGAAGAACTTTATATTACTTACCTTATACCTTAGCATGTTTGCTCATTTTCTAACATGTCTAACTTCTGACTTGAAGAAATAAAAATTACAAAGATCATGTCCGAAAAGGATAAAAATCTCTAACAATTTGGTCTTCAACAAATAAAATGTTAGTTTGCATATAAAATAAAATAAATATATAATTTGAACCGATGCACAAATTGTTCATTCTGACACACCAATATATAATGTTTAAAATAATTCAACAATATTTTTATGGTAAATATGAAAACAAGAATTATAAGATGCTATCAGTATGTCCAAGTCTGACATATATTTTAGTTACATAATAAAGTGAAAGAAAACATTTGGCAATACTATATAGCAGCATGTATCATTTTTCATAAATTAAATATTACATATAAAATAATCACATAACAATAATTTTACATTTAGATGACTTTGCAAAATTTTATTCTAAATGCCAAAATCTATAATTAATATTGAACGATGTAAAATTTTGTTATTAATGGCAGTAATACCAAGTTTTGTATCATGACTTGAACAAATTCTATGTCATTATACATGACATCGGACTACTTAACAAGTTATTTATAATACTAAATTAAAAGAATTTCTCTCAATGCATCATGAATAGAACACATGGAATTAAAAATATGTGTTATGATCTTTGCACTATCCCAATGATATACAAAAGTAACAAAACATAAAACAAAAGCAACATGGATTTCTCATTCCAGGTGCCTTATTATATGTTGCACCATAAAAATTAAAGATGTTAAAGCATGTGCAAAATAATGATTTGCTATATATGTTAGCATAATTATTAGCAATCAAAATTGTGTATATATAAGAACAATAATTGAAATAGAATTGTTAAACAATGGACACAATTAAATCAGATGCGAAAAAATGTATATATCTCTACGTACTTTATCCAGGTAATAGTTCTAATTTATTTGAGAACTATTAAAATATTCTATAGAACAAATTTTGGCATATGAATTTAGATTTACTAAAAATTCTTTTGTAATGCCAAATGTCTCTGCAAATGCATATTCTATTTATAGAGATGCAAAATTCTATTTATTGTAATTGTAGATAGCAAATTTGAACAAAGTAGCTTATCATAAAAAATAATTCATCGATACATGCTACATATTGTTACCAATCAAGTTGGAATTGACAATATCCTCAAGATGTTACAATTGGCTCAAGATACTGCAATAAATTTGAAAATGAACTTTATTCATCCATACATATTGCATATTATTTCTAATTGGAATACAACGACAAATTCGTTCTGTGCTAACAAGTATAAGAATGATGGTATAGAATATTTTGTGCTAACATTGTGAACAAAATAAAGAACCACTCCAGAAGATATGGAACATAATTGAAAATTCACTAGAAATTAGTTATGATTCCAACCATTGCGGACTAAAGTAGTAAAGAGCTTGAGCAATTGTCAAGACATAAATATTTTCAAAATTATTCATTCTATCCATATATCAAAAAATATGAAACATTCTATTAATCAAATTTGAAAGATACTTACTCCAAAAAGGAAAAGAAATAAAAATAGGAGAAATAGTTTATTGTATCATTTGGATGTGCCTGTCTCTATTGGACAACTATGGTGTTGCACATTAAGTGTCCGAATTCAAAATTTTATTACTGGATGACACATAAGAAAATTTTCACTAAGTAAAAAACATACATGGAAATAATGAATAGTCCATTAAATTTGCAAAACAGAATAATTACATTAATCATAACATTTTATATGTTATATTTATAAAACAGAATATAAAAATGTGTCCATATATTCGATCACGTAAACAAAGTAGTGTGTACTGTTATCTAAACAAAAATAGTAGACATTAGTCACAATATTTTGTTAACAAAATGTTCTTGTATATTATAAGAACATGTAACAACAAATAAGGTCAACAAAAGTTTCTATTAAATATGAGACCTCAACAATATTGTGTTAGAACTTGTATAGTTCAGCATTGGCATCAAAGTTGCCAATTTGCATTAGAAAATAACATATGTCTGCATATTACAATGTTCCACAAAACTATTGCTAATTCTATAACCTTAACAATATTAAAATAACGAATTCTTTCAAATCCGATCTGTAGTAGTATATCATTATTTCATACCAAAAAAAAAACATTAAAAAATCACAAAATCACAAAATTCACATTAGGGTTAATATTTTCTGGCATAAAGGGAATAAACTTTTCCATAACACAAAAATGGAATATGAAGGGCCTGTATTCTCTTCAAACCCTTTCAACACAAAATAAAGGATAAAATTCTTTTCTGAGAAACCAATATATTAAATTAACAATTATGTTTCTTAAACCTAACATGTGAAATAAAATGATATGATAGTAGGATGACAATGATCACATTTGGAGTCTGACGTCTTTAGTATTTGAAGACATTACTTAGAATTACGTTCTAAGATCGGAACAAATCATATAATTCATCTCTAGATTTCAATCATATGAAACATATTAGTATATACATAATTAAGCAAGTAATAACGAACAAAATTTTTTTGGAATAAGATTTTCTCAAATTTACAAAGTTATAGCATAAAGTTGCTTAGGGATTAATGCCTAACAACAATTAACAATAAACGACATATTCTTATGAAGAGTACAATAAACGCCATATAGGAATATATATATATATATATATATATATATATATATATATATTTACAAAGTTTATATATATATATATATATATATATATATATATATATATATATATATATATATATATATATATATATATATAACGCTTTGTTGCAGAGGCTAACATATAATTATATTGCCAAATAACATTCAAAAGATTGAGTAATCTTATGACGTTGAATAACATATACAAGAAAAAATTTATTGAAAAAAATTCTATTGAAAATTTGACATAATATGTATATATGCATGTGAAATATCATGTGTCAAACTTTGCTTAAACAGAACATATAAAATAAACACATGAATTCAACTCTTAGATTGTTGGATATATTTGTCTTTATCTTCAAATTCTGTAAACAAAAATAAATAAAATTAAAGTTACCGGCCTCCGGGGAAGTCGCGCACGAAGCACTGCCCTAAGAGTTGATTCGGGTCTATGTGCAGACTTTGTCCGAATGCTCCTAGTGGTAAAACCTCCGCTCTACCGGTATCCCGTCATCGCACACGACTTGGGGAGATTGACCCGAACTTAGCTTTTGCCCAGAAGATAGAAAGAATTAGAATGGAAGTTGATGATTGAAAATGGAATGAATTTTGTAGGAGGAATAGACATAATTTTTAGATGGTGAAAACCTTTTTTTTCTCCTTTTTAACAACATAAAGGAGACATGTATATATAGGAATCATGTCACAAAACAATATATCAATGGTCTTTCAATAGGATTCAATAGGAATAAAGGTGTGATAATGGGTACTAATGTGATCGTTTTAGGGGTTAAAAAAATGATTCATGATAGGACTTTAATGTAAATAAATGGGATAATAATATGGAGAAAAATTGATTTTTTCACCAATTATTACAACAGTATGTGCACACCTGACGACTATTCGACAGGTAAATGGGGAATAATTGGTGTACACAAGTAGCCATCCACATGTATAGCACACATTCTCCCATCCCAATTATAGTATGACTCAAGTAAACTAGTTATAGAAGTATGAACGAGTAAATGCAAGTAATGAGTAATGTAATTACAACTAATATCATGTATAACTGAAAGTAGATAAAATTATACAATAATTCTATGTGTACAAGTGACATGAATAAAGTTATAGTATCTAACAATGGATATAGACAAGCTAGCACATAAAGTAAAGAGTATTGTTAATGTTGGATACTTGCATGTATCGTCCAATGAAAATGTGTCCAATGAAAATATGTCCAATAGAAATATGTCTAGCTATTTGTTTCTATGGTTCAATTCCGCTATCACCTAATTCGTGCAAGTAAAGAGTACTATTTGACAACTGACAGGAAGATGCAAGTATCCAACATCAACAATACTTTTTAATTTATGTGCTCCAATGAAAATGTGACCAATGCTAACTATTTTTTCTAGGGTTAAATTCCTATAGCATCTAATTCGTGCTCCTTAATTAATTTACTTCCTAAATTTTCCTTAGGACTAGAAACTCTCCTCTAGAAAATGTGGACAAATTGGAGCAAGATGCTCTCAACCTATCAACCCTAGGAAGGTTGCAAAACCATATAATTTTATCATGGTTCTAGGTCCTAGGAATTATTTAGTTAATTAATACATGAATCAGGACCATACGTTTTAGAAAAATCATAACAAATTGAAAATATAAGATATAGTTCTGTAATTTTGTTTGTAAAGTCTTACATACTTGAATGTTGACAAAATTTCTAGTGAAATATGTTGGAGTGGGTGGGGTTCCCAACCTATGTGGAGAAGACCCCGGAGTGCGACGAGCGCCGTTCGTGTGTCGAAGAAGCTCGGGAAGTAGGCGACGGAGTTGCTGCTGCTGCTGCTGGAGCTGCTGGAAGCAGGGGATCCGAGTTCGGGCCGAACTCGGTCCCATGGCGAGTTCGGGCCGAACTCGGTCTGGCCGTTCCAGGGTTTGGCCAGTAGGTGCTGGTTGCCCCACACAGAGTTCTGGCCGAACTCTGTGTCGTCGGGGGCTGAAGCAGATTTCTGAATGAGTTTTCATCATTGGATCTAATCCAACGGTCCAGGTTGGTTGCAGAATTAGGGAGATATATTGAGTTTTCTCAACCCTAACTCATTATCGCAAGTAACACAAGTTTGAGAGAGAAGGAGGCAAGAGTGCCATTACAACTTCGGAGAAGAAGACGGAGGATTGAAGGTCGCTGTTCGAAGGAGATCGTGTTCGGGTAATCTCTACTCGTCGTTCTCGCTCTTCGTAGCCTTGGAATCATTGTTCTTATCTCTGAGTGTTGTGGAGATCCGATTTGGATCGGGAGGAGTTTGTAGAGGGTGTAATTCTTCTATTCCATTAGTGGAGGCTTCTCAGGGTTGGACTCCGATCGTCCCGTGGTTTTTTCCCGAAAGGGTTTCCACGTCAAAAATTCTCTGTGTCTGCGTGGATTGTTTTTGTGTGCTTGTTTTTGGGTTCGTGCGTTGTATTGCTCGGTCCTCTCGCAGGTACTCTCCGGTTTGGGGAAAGGTTTCCGCGTTTCTTTCCCAACAGAGTGGTATCAGAGCTTTGGGTTCAAAGGGTGTCAGGAGTTGACAGAGGAACCAGCGAGGAGAGATGGACGCGAAGCCGGTGCGCATGGTGAATCTGAATGGCACAAACTATCATTATTGGCGGAGCAAGATGAAGGATTTGCTGTTCGTCAAGAAGCTGCATCTGCCCGTATTTACATCCGAGAAGCCCAGTGATAAATCCGAGGAGGACTGGAAATTCGAGCATATACAGGTGTGCGGATACATCAGGCAGTTCGTTGACGAGAACGTGTACAACCACGTTGCCAATATTGAGCACGCGAAGACGTTATGGGATAAGCTGGAATCTTTGTACGCGAAGAAGACCGGGGTAAACAAGTTGTTCCTGATCCGGACGATGATGGGTCTGCGGTTCAAAGATGGGGCGTCTATTACGGATCACTTGAGTGATTTCCAGGGCGTGGTTAACCAGCTATCTTCTATGGGAGTCAAGTTCGACGACGAAGTTCAGGGACTGTGGCTGCTGTGTACATTGCCAGACTCGTGGGAGACCGTACGAGTATCTATGATCGCTTCTGCTCCAGAGGGCGTGGTCAGTCTGGAGTTTGCCAAGAGCGGGGTGTTGAATGAAGAGATGCGGAGACGTTCTCGGGGCACTTCATCCACATCCCACCACTCAGAGGCACTTGTTTCAGAGAGCCGCGGAAGGGGCAAAAGCAGGAGTCCAGGTGGTGGCAGAGACAAGAGCAGGGGGAAGTCCAAGGGTCGTTACGAGGACTCAGAGTGTTACCATTGCGGTAAGAAGGGCCATATCAAGCGAAATTGTTTCGCTTGGAAGAGAGAGAAGAAGGGCGACAAGGGGAAGCAAGAGGAGAACACTACAGCGGCGGCCTCGGTGCATGGAGGCGATGTGATCGTCGTAGGTGATGAGGTAATTACTAACCTCGTCTGCGATGACAATTCTTGGCTGGTAGACTCAGGGGCTTCAGCACATGTATCTCACAATAGGGCACTGTTTGCCACTTACACGACAGGCGACTGTGGCGTGTTGAAGATGGGCAATGGAGATGTGTCGAAGGCGGTTGCCGTTGGAGATGTGCATTTGAGAACGAAGACGGGTGCGATTCTTGTTCTCAAGGATGTTCGTCATGTCCCTGATATCCGTTTCAACCTGGTGTCGGTTGGAAGGTTGGATGACGAGGGATTCTTCAGTCTCTTCGGGAATAGTCAGTGGAAGCTTTCCAGAGGTTCGATGGTGATTGCCAGAGGAAGCAAGAAGTCCGGTCTCTACTATATGGAGGGGAGCGCAGAGGGGGCACAGGAGGTGAACGCAGTCAGTGATGTGTCTACCGAGTTGTGGCACAGGCGGCTCGGCCATATCAACGAGAAGGGGATGAGCTACTTGGTGAACAGGAAAGTGATTCCGGGGCTCAAGTCTACAAAGTTGGAGAAATGCACACACTGTTTAGTTGGGAAGCAAAATAGGGTGTCTTTCCAAAGTCACCCAAGTTCGAGGAAGCCGGCGTTGCTCGAGTTGATTCACTCGGATGTCTGCGGTCCTATGAAGGTAAAATCTCTTGGTGGTGCTTCTTACTTTGTGACTTTTATTGATGACTGTTCCAGGAAGGTTTGGGTCTATGCCTTAAAGACCAAGGATCAGGTGCTGCCTACTTTCAAGGAGTTTCAGGCCTCTGTTGAAAGGGAGACGGGCAAGAAGTTGTTGTGTGTTCGGTCCGACAATGGCGGCGAATACATCGGTCCCTTTGATGCGTATTACAGAGAGCAAGGGATACGACACCAGAAGACTCCACCAAAGACACCTCAGCTCAATGGTGTAGCGGAGCGCATGAACAGGACACTGATGGAGAGGGTGCGGTGTTTGCTGTCAGAAGCAAACTTGCCGGGCAGTTATTGGGGTGAGGCTCTTCTCACAGCTGCTTATATTATTAATTTGTCTCCTAGTGCTCCTTTGCAGGGTGATGTGCCTGACAAAGTATGGTACGACAAAGAGCCGTCATACAGTCACCTGCGGGCGTTTGGTTGTAAAGCCTTCGTACATGTACCGAAGGACGAGAGGACCAAACTTGAGCCGAAGACGAGGCGATGCGTCTTTGTCGGCTATAGTCGGGATGAGTTTGGCTATAGACTCTACGACCCAGTAGAAGAAAAGCTCTACAGAAGCAGGGACGTGGTGTTCGTCGAGGATCAGACCATGACCAACACTCAGGATTCCGAGACGCCTTCTGAGGCTGAGGAATTGCCTGAGTTAGAGTCATTTCGCTTCAAACAGTTTCCAGAGGACATCACAGAGGATCCAGTTATGGGGGAGCCGGTACATGGAGTTGCTCCCAACCTTGATCATCAGCCTGCTGATGGTGGTCAGGGTGTCCCTCAGGAGGATGAGCATGCCGGAGAGGTAGTTCCTGAAGGGGCGGAGGCTGTCGGTATACAGCCAGCACCAGTGGCTTCACTGAGAAGGAGTGACAGGGATCGTCGACCATCTACGAGATTCTCACCGGATGAGTATGTGCTATTGACTGACGGGGGGGAGCCCAAAAGTTTTACAGAGGCTATGGAAGACGAACACAGGCAGGAGTGGATGGTGGCTATGCAGGAGGAGATGAGTTCATTGCACACCAATTCCACTTATGATCTGGTGCGGTTGCCAAAGGACAAGAAAGCTTTGAAGAATCGATGGGTGTTCAGAGTGAAGCAGACGGAAGATGCTACTCGCCCTCGATACAAAGCGAGGCTGGTAGTCAAAGGCTACGGTCAGCGGAAATGCGTGGATTATGATGAGATCTTTTCGCCTGTCGTCAAGCATTCGTCTATTCGGGTGGTGCTAGCATTAGCAGCCAGTTTCGACTTGGAGGTCGAGCAGATGGGCGTGAAGACGGCATTCCTCCACGGTGATCTTGAGGAGGAGTTGTACATGGAGCAGCCAGAGGGATTCTGCGAGAAGGACAAGTCACATTTGGTCTGCCGGTTGAGGAAGAGCTTGTATGGTCTGAACCAGGCTCCGAGGCAGTGGTACAGGAAGTTCGAGTCGTTTATGGGGGAGCATGGTTATGCACGGACGACGTCGGATCATTGTGCATTTGTGATGTATTTTGCCGATGATGATTTTATCATCTTATTGCTCTATGTTGATGATATGCTATTAGTGGGTCGGAATGCCACTAGGATAGCGGAGTTGAAGCGCCAGCTGGGCGCAGCTTTCTCTATGAAGGATTTGGGTGCAGCGAAGACTATTCTTGGGATGGAGATCAGCCGAGAGAGAGAGTCCAAGCTGCTACACTTGTCCCAAAAGAAGTACATTCACCGGGTACTTCAGCGTTTCGGGATGGACGGGTCGAAGAAAGTGAGTTCCCCCCTCGCGGCTCACTTTAAGCTCACTGAGGAACAGTGTCCATCTACCGAGGACGAAAAGGAAGATATGGAGCGGGTTCCATATGCCTCAGCTGTGGAAAGCTTGATGTATGCTATGGTGTGTACGAGGCCAGATATTGCTCATGCAGTTGGTACGGTTAGCAGGTATCTTTCAAATCCTGGAAGGGTACATTAGAGTGCGGTCAAGTGGATTCTACGATATCTTCAGGGCACTGCCGGTTGGAGACTTTCCTTTGGTGGTGACGAGCCGAAGCTGGTTGGGTATACCGACGCTGATATGGCTGGAGATGTAGACACGAGGCGATCGACTTCGGGCTACGTGATGATGTTTGCGGGAGGAGCAGTATCGTGGCAGTCGCGGTTGCAGAAGTGTGTTGCCTTGTCGACGACGGAGGCGGAATACATTGCGGCGACGGAGGCTTGCAAGGAGCTGTTGTGGATGAAGAAGCTGTTGCAGGAAATGGGACTGAAGCAAGAGCAGTATACTTTGCTTTGCGACAGTCAGAGTGCTATCCACCTTGTGAAGAATCAGACGTTTCATAGCCGGTCCAAGCACATCGAGACTCGGTATCATTGGATACGAGATGTGGTTGAGAAGAAGGACGCAGAGCTTGAGAAGTTTCAAACAGATGACAACGGAGCTGATATGTTCACGAAGATTCTACCAAGGAGGAAGTTTGAGTACTGCAGGCAGGTCGTCGGGATGACGACATCCTCCCCATAGTTGTGAAGGGGGAGATTTGTTGGAGTGGGTGGGGTTCCCAACCTATGTGGAGAAGACCCCGGAGTGCGACGAGCATCGTTCGTGTGTCGAAGAAGCTCGGGAAGTAGGCGACGGAGTTGCTGCTGCTGCTGCTGGAGCTGCTGGAAGGAGGGGATCCGAGTTCGGGCCGAACTCGGTCCCATGGCGAGTTCGGGCCGAACTCGGTCTGGCCGTTCCAGGGTTTGGCCAGTAGGTGCTGGTTGTCCCACACAGAGTTCTGGCCGAACTCTGTGTCGTCGGGGGCTGAAGCGGATTTCTGGACGAGTTTTCATCATTGGATCTAATCCAACGGTCCAGGTTGGTTGCGGGATTAGGGAGATATATTGAGTTTTCTCAACCCTAACTCATTATCGCAAGTAACACAAGTTTGAGAGAGAAGGAGGCAAGAGTGCCATTACAACTTCGGAGAAGAAGACGGAGGATTGGAGGTCGCTGTTCGAAGGAGATCGTGTTCGGGTAATCTCTACTCGTCGTTCTCGCTCTTCGTAGCCTTGTAATCATTGTTCTTATCTCTGAGTGTTGTGGGGATCCGATTTGGATCGGGAGGAGTTTGTAGAGGGTGTAATTCTTCTATTCCATTAGTGGAGGCTTCTCAGGGTTGGACTCCGATCGTCCCGTGGTTTTTTCCCGAAAGGGTTTCCACGTCAAAAATTCTCTGTGTCTGCGTGGATTGTTTTTGTGTGCTTGTTTTTGGGTTCGTGCGTTGTATTGCTCGGTCCTCTCGCAGGTACTCTCCGATTTGGGAAAAGGTTTCCGCGTTTCTTTCCCATCTAATTCGTGCTCCTTAATTAATTTACTTCCTAAATTTTCCTTTGGACTAGAAACTCTCCTCTAGAAAATGTGGACAAATTGGAGCAAGATGCTCTCAACCTATCAACCCTAGGAAGGTTGCAAAACCATATAATTTTATCATGGTTCTAGGTCCTAGGAATTATTTAGTTAATTAATACATGAATCAGGACCATACGTTTTAGAAAAATCATAACAAATTGAAAATATAAGATATAGTTCTGTAATTTTGTTTGTAAAGTCTTACATACTTGAATGTTGACAAAATTTCTAGTGAAATAGACTTCTGATGTTCAACTTATAGGCCGTACAAGTTGGCCTAATTTTCAAGACGAAACCAACAATAAAAAGTCCAATAAAAAAATTCGTAATATAATCTAATTAGATCCCTACTTTCAATACGTGTTATTTCTACGTCTTAGGTTTCATAAAAAATTGTATAGGAGCAAAAACTTTCCAGATCTAGGTGTAATTAAACTTTTGCTACAAGATGTCTATGCTAAATCGTAGTTTGCCACGTGAATTTTTAAGGCTGTCTAGAATTTTTCTAAAATCCTCAAAAAATAATTCTAAGACACTAGATAAGTTAGGAAACATACATGTAAATTTTTAGGGCAAACAAAAATCTGGAGCTTGATGTAAGAGCATCTCCAACCCTATTATCTTGTTAAGTGTTGTGAGTCTTAGGTGGCTCCTATGTGGCATGAGCCACAAGACAATGTCTTGTTTACGTGGCAAAATTATATCTCAAAAACAATGAGATAGAAAAACTCTCTCCAATGCAAAAGTATTGAGAAGACAATAAAAAATATTTTTTCCAACTTCCAAGGCAACTTTTAAGACAACTACTCATCTTCTTTCTTTTTTCTAATATTTTTTATTCATAATTGATGACATGGAAGAGAAGACATTGTCAAGTGCATTGTCTAGAACAAGACAATCAACTTCACAATGTCTTCTTTAATTTTTGCCACATAAGCTTCACAATTGACTTGACAATTGCATTGGAGAAGAACTTTGAATAAAATTTTGTCATTCCTATGTGGCAACAACTTTTTTCCAAAGTCACAATAGGGTTGGAGATGCTCTAACCCTTCGTTAAATCTAGATTTCTTATGGATGATGACTCGGTAAGGTTGTTGGTGAAAGGACAGTAGTACTAAAATGCATGATTGGCATGGAGCACAGGCTCGATGGGGGGTACAATACATATCGATAGGGGTGAGTATTCGGTTTATTCGGTTCCAATCCGAACCGAATAACCGAAAACTGAATTGGACCAAAACCGAATAAGCAAAACCGAAACCGAACCGAATTGGTCAATAACCGAACCGAACCGAACCGAACCAAATTAAATCGGTTCGGTTTTCAGTTTATTCGGTTTTTGGGTTTATTTGTGTTTTTTGTTAATATATAATAACTAAATATACCTAGATATATTTATTATACACCTATATATATATATATATATATATATATATATATATATATATATATATATATATATGTAAACTAAAATTTCTTATTCGGTTTTCGATTTTGGACCGAAACCGAAATCCGAAACCGAAACCGAATAAGAAAATTTAATATTTTCAAAACCGAAACCGAACCGAATCTCTTATTCGGTTCGGTTCGGTTCGATTTTCAGTTCAAATCCGAATAATGCTCACCCCTACATATCGAAGATGCCCAAAAAATATTGTATCATTGAGTGGGTAAGATTTTGCGGGCTATGGTTTTAGAGTAATGCTACAGTTACAACCAAATGCTTACAACCCTCTTACAACCTTCACCCATTGCTGACATGTGGGCCATGGCCCACATGTCAGCACATGGGTGAGTTGTTGTAAGAGGGTTGTAAGCATTTGGTAGTAGACTTAGCATTATTGATGGTTTTAGCGAGGGGTGGAGTTTTATTTGGCACGTGGTTGCATTATACTCATCAGAGCTGTCTTAAGTTATTTGAAGTCCTAAACAAAAATTTAAAGATGGGACCCTTTTAAAAAAAATTTAAATATAATTAAATTTTATTATATTGATTTATATGTAAACCATCCTTCATCTGAGCTTGGGACTGGCAATGTACCGTCATAAACGTTACACATAGGCGGATTTAAAAACTTTTTTCGTTATAATTTTAAAATTTTGAATAAGAAACAGTTAAATATAAATATTTGTTTTTACTATGTAGCAGATAATTAAATAAATTTAGTTTTCTTGCTTTTTGTGCTACAAAATTGCTAATTAAAATTTTATATTCAAGAGTTCCTAATATTTTTTTTTCAATAGATAATATTGCTAATCCGTTCAATTTTTCTTGTGACATAGTTGATCTTAAATACGATTTATCAATTTTAGTTTTGAAAAACTCTTTGAGATGAATCATTAATTTATCTTCTTCTTTTTTGACGTTTTGCATATCCAGAAACATATTTTCTACTAGACATTGCTAAATAAAATAGAATAAAACACAATTGTAATATTAAAAAAATGAACCTGACAGCGAGTTGAGAAAAAAATCTAATTCTTATTTTTATGGATGTAGATTTAAAACTCCACAAATGTCTGCAAAGATTCAAACACATACAAAATTATTAAATTAGTACTCTTTCGTACTCGTTAATATTGAATAAAGAACGTTGTTATGACAAAAGTAAAGACTGTAACATGCTATGAAATCATTAAAATGAGTCAAATGATAAAAAAAAAAATGCATGATAATTTTTGTTCATACCTAAATCCTAAATCCAAATCATTCGTAATTGCACTTGTAGATATTGAATGGAGAGAGAGAGAGAGAGAGAGAGAGAGAGAGAGAGAGAGGATGCAATTGCTGATATAGAACGGGGGAGAGAGAGATACACTTACGATCTGCGGTTATTGAACGAAGAGAGAGAGATTTTTTTTTGCTTTATATATAAAGAGAGAAGATGAATAGACCAAAGGAGGAGACGAAGAGGTGTAACCGTTATTGATTTTTTTTTTTCAAATTTTGATAGGTTTCATTAAGTTTTAAATGTTTACAAATGGGCAACTGCTTTAATTACATTTAATACCCTTTAACAAATAGACAACTAAGTCAAGGCTGGCAGCCTGGTAACCGGCTTTACTTAGGTTTTAAATTTTCACACATAGGCAAGGCCGGCAATTGCATCATATTGTTTCCTTTTTCACCAGGCTCTTAAAAATAATACATAATTACATACACATATATACCTATAATATACATACCTATAATAGTATCGAATATTTTTGGGGCCCCTAAAAAAGTGGGGTCTAGGCAGCTGCTTTATTAGCCTAAAGGATGAGCCGGCCCTGATGCTCATGAAGGGAGAGAAGTGCGGTAACATTTATCGGCTCGTATGAGATTTGTTGAAGATGTTGCCCCTTATTATTGTGGTGATAGGGTTGGATATCCGAGATTGTTCGTTTGTAGTAGGTCAACTTTTCGTGGCTTAAGAAAAGCGAGTCAGATTTGTATATTAATCCCAGTATGACAAGGATTATTTCATAATGGTCTAAATGGGCGATTCAGCATAGATGAAGTACAAATTGCGAGTCCGACTCAAGTTCGGAGTCGACTTTAGACTAGGCAATTGGTGCCCTAGGGAGAGGGGGTAGGTCATGAGATAGAGACTATTGTTTGTAGATTGAAGGCTGGTGGATTCTAGATGCCTGTTGAGTTGAATGGTGAATATGATCCAAAATGGTGATAATTAAGATTCGACTCATATTTAGTACTCCTAATAATAATAGCATCTGAACAAAGTCCTAGTCCTACCTAGTGACATATTATGTTTCTAAAACTGGAAACTTATGTTATGCCTACTTTTTGGATTTTCATGTATGGATATATGGCATGCTACATAAATTAGCCTATAGTTCCTTGTGTTATAGATCATGGTGCTCAAAAGAGGGTGTTGGTAGCCACGGGTTGAGAGAAAGAAAGTGAAAAATAGAGATGTTGAAGAAGATAGATTATGTTTCTCAGATCTTCTTGGGTGTAATCTTGGGAAAAAAAAATTTGGTCCTCTTTGTGTTTTTTTTTCTTCTAGTATTGGGGGTTAAAATGTTGTAGCAATCTTGTAAAGTCTTCTAATCTTATGTAGTAGTGATCTCATTTTTTCAACGATTTTTACTGGTTAGATTTTTTTACTTAATTATTATATGTCTTTGTCTTATATTTTGTGCTTTTATTTTCTGTATAAGTCGACCATCATGTTTGGTGTTGCAGGTATTTGATTCTTTGTGGGCAAGATTTTTGAGAAATAAATTATGATTTTTCCCAACAATTTATGCTACTAACTAAATCCTAACTAGTGAAGGAATAAGAACAGGTCAGTAAAAGAACAAGGTTTCCTTTTCTTTTTCATTTGTCGGCATTAACTTTGACATGCACTTTCATTATTTATGTGACCTTTCAAATTTAAATTTGGATCATCTTACATATCCAATGAATGTTGTAAGCTGGACCAGGAGATATTGATGATGAGTCGATATGCTCCATAGTGATATAAAAGCTTGCATTGCACACTGGTCCATGTCCGGATCCACCACCCATAAGTCATTGGAAAATGCTAAGTTTACTACCAAATTCTTACAACCTTCTTACAACTACTCTCTCCCATTCCTTACACATGGGTCCCACCGGGTCCTACCACCACTCTCATCCCCCCTGCTACATGGGCTCCATCCGGCCCCACCATTTCTTCCCCTCCTCCAATCGAAGTCCGACACGTGTCCGGTTATAGAAGGGTTGTAAATTTTGGTTGTAGGCATAGCAAAGCTCTAAGTCATTTGGAATGAGTAATTCTACACAAGCCATTTGGAAAGAGAAATACTAGAAGGGAGACTACAAAACAAACCAATCACCACGTGTCCTTCTCATCGGTCGGAATTTATGTGGCTGACGTTAATGTGAGATTGTCGGGAAAGGTTCTGGCCAATTAGGGAACACGTGGCGTTGGTTTGTTCTGAGGTCCTCCTTGGGTTCAGCAAGAGTTATTATCGTTTGCGAAACTTGGTACCGACACTCACGAGACATTAAAAATCGAGCACAATCACTAATTCTGATTGTACATATTGTTGGCTATGCTAATAATTCATGTGAGGAGTCTATTAGACCAGGATTCATCTATTAGACCAGGATTCATCTCTAAAAAATCATCAGATTTCTATTAAACAGAAAGGCCATCCAGCATGCGGAACAATATATACATAAATCTGGAAATTGCTGAGAAATTCAATTTCGGGATGGACTTTTATGAAATGCCCACCCGCTGGATGAGTTTTATGAAATGTCCAGAATTAAGTATTTTCACGTTAAATATTCCAAGATTTCCTTTTAGATGCCACCCGCTGGGAAACTGCTATTTTTATAATACCAAAACTACCCCTCCGCGCGAATTGGTCATCTATATGTATTTGAATTCAAAAAACTCAGATCTGGATTGCGATTTTTCTTCTTCTTCTTCACGGAAAATCTGAATTCCATTGCTCTCATCTTCAGCAGAGATCGCAAAGATCGTTCGTAGTTCGGTGTACTTTTCTTCGGTCGAACTCAGATCATCGCTCGTCATCATCATCATCATCATCATCATCATCTTCATCGACGTCAATTGTGGAGAGAAGATCTTTCTTCTTCTTTTCCATAAGAATTATCATCGCTTTGAAAGAAGAACGAAACTCTTTATTCCTGAAAAAACTAAATTACACGGAGAATGGCCATTCTCCTACGTTTTAACACTGGAAATGACCATTCTCCGTGTTATTTAAAACGGAGAATGACATTCTCCGTGTTATCTAACACGGAGAATGGCCATTCTCCTGCGTTTTAAACACTGAAATGACCATTCTACGTGCTAAATTATACGGAGAATGACCATTCTTCGTTTTATTTAACACGAAGAATGACAATTCTTCTTGTAAATTAACACGGAGAATGACATTCTCCGTGTTTCTAATACGGAGAATGGCCATTCTCCTGCGTTTTAACACTGAAATGACCATTCTCCGTGCTAAATTACACGGAGAATGACCATTCTCCGTTTTATTTAACACGGAGAATGACCATTCTCCGTTTTATAAAAAACGGAGAATGCCATTCTCCTGCGTTTTAACATTGAAATAACCATTCTCCGTGCTAAATTACACGGAGAATGCTATTCTCCGTTTTATTTAACACGGAGAATAACATTCTCCGTTTTATTTAACACGGAGAATGGCATTCTCCGTGTTTCTAACACGGAGAATGGTCATTCTCCTGTGTTTTAACACTGGAATGACCATTCTCCGTGATAAACTACACGGAGAATGGCATTCTCCGTGTAAATTAAGACGGAGAATAGTCATTCTCCGTGTAAATTAAGACGGAGAATGACATTCTCCGTGTTACTAACACGGAGAATGACCACCCTCATGTGAAATTAACATTTTTCGTGTTCTAACACGGAGAATGACCATTCTCCTGCATTTTATGGTCAGCTGAAACTTTGGAGAGCCATAACTTTTGACTGGGAGGTCGAAACGAGGTCCCGTTTATCACAAAATGAGCGTATCGTCGAGGAGACTAAAAGTAACTACTTCATTGTTAGACGGCCTTCCGAAATTTTAGAATCGCAAAAAAATGATGTTTGGACCTCCGTTTTAGCACTTTTGCCGTTTGTCCCGGTCTTTCCGAAATTTTTCGACGAGTTTTTGAAGATTTTTGAGGAGAAAACCTAGATTCGAAAGTGAGCAGCGTATGGAAGAAGATGAAGTATCGAAACGTTTTTTTTAAGAGCAGTTTCGTGGGTGTTTTCAATAAATTAAAAGGAAGGGCAAAATGGTCATTTGGAACCCGCTTTGGATAAGTTTCTCTAATTCTGGGCACGCGATGAAAGTTTTTTTAGCGGTGGATTTTACATAAAACTTTTTTAGTTTTTGGGCATTTCATAAATCCTCCCTACATAAATATTTAGGAGGGCTCACTTGTCATACATAGGGGTATCAAAACTTTAATGCCTCCTTCGGTATCAAAGTTTTACTCCTAGTTTATCGAAGAAAACTTTGATACCGAAGGGGGTATCAAAGTTTTGATACCCCCTATGTATGACATGTGGGGCCCCTCCCTCTTCGTAAAATGTGTAAACTTATATATATACATAAATATTTAGGAGGCCCACTTGTCATACATAGGGGTATCAAAACTTTGATACCCCTTCGATATCAAAGTTTTACTCCTAGTTTATCACTCAAATTGACTTTTTAGCTTACTGCCAACTTAGCAGTAGGGTTGAGCGTTGGTATTTGTCAAATTTGTTGGTATTTTTTAATCGGTATTTAAAAAATTAATACTAATATTGTACAATTTAGAATCGTTGTTTTATTTTTCGGTATTCAATCGGTTTTTGTTCGATATCGATAGTTTATCAATTAACATTTGATCAATCAATACTTAATATTATAAAATTTCTTAACCTAGAATTTTTTTTGGCTTAATTGCTACTTGATACCCTCAACTATTACCGTTTTTCAACTTTGTACCCTAAACTTTTTTTCGTAACAACTTGATACCTCAACTATTTTTTTTTCAACTTAGTACCTAACATTTTAAAAAATCCCAAAATGCCCTTATCCCTTCCCTCCCTCCACCCCCTCCCCCACTCCAGCCACCCCCCCTGCTAGCTCCGGCCGAAACCCCCCCCCCTCTCCTCGCTTTCGGCCAACCTTCCCCCCTTCCTCGCTTCCGGCCAACCTCCCCCCCCCTCTTCGCTTCCGGGTCACCCCCTGCCCCGCCCCGCACCCCCTTCCCAGCCCCCCTCCTCCCGCTGCCGAGCCCTAGGGGAGAGGCGGGAGCGGGCGGACGGCCGGAGCGAGAGGGGAGGGGATGGCCTGAAGAGAGCGGGGGGGGGGGGAGGGGGGGTGAGGGGGGGAGCTGCGGTCGGAGCTAGCAGAGGGGGGGGGGGCGAAGCGAGCAGGGGGGAGGGGGGTTAGGGGTAGGGGCATTTTTGTCCAAAATAATATCCGGGTATCAAGTTGTTACAAAAAAAAGTTTATGGTACAAAGTTGAAAAACGGTAATAGTTGAGGGTATCAAGTAGCAATTAAGCCTTTTTTTTTTACTTCTTTGGAAGCATTAAATTCAAAACCAAGCCTATTTACCAACCAAACAATTAATCAAATTTATTAAAACAATATGTGACAAGTCACAAATACCTAAAAAATGAGCTTAAATATCAAATATGATCACTAAGTTTAATCCATAGTATAAGTTTAAGTACACCAAAATTCAATTCAAAATTCTATGAAAATACAAAAACATAAGCTCAAAAGATCAAAAACTTAATTCTAAACGTTCTTAACATAACTTCAAGTTCACTAAATTCCATTTTAAGTTCTAAGAAACCGATTCTCAACTAAAACAAAAATAAAAATAAGTAGCATAAAATTAATCACGAACAACATTATAAGAAAAAAAGGGCTTAATTGCAACTTGATACTCTCAACTATTTTTGTTTTTCAACTTGATACCTAAACTTTTTTTTCGTAACAACTCCCAAAATTTTTTTGGACAAAAATAGCCATAATCTAAAAGCTTAATTGCACTTTGATATCCTCAACTATTTCCGTTTTTCAACTTACTACCTCAATTTTTTTTTCAAGTTGATATCCTGAATTTTATTTGGACAATAATGCCCCTGCCTAAAATTCAAAACTATCCCCCAAACCCTCCCTCTCCATCCCCGCTCCCCCCTTCGGCCCCAACACCTCCCCCCACCCTCCCGGTCCCCCCTTTGGCCACAACCCACCCGGCCCCGGCCCCCGCCCCCCCTCTGGCCAGCCGCCTTCGCCCCACCCCTCATCAAAGAACAAATCCACCTTCTTCATCCCGAGCGTCTCCACTGCAACGAGCGTCTCGATCAGCGCCTTCGCCTCGCCCGCCCCCCCTCTGGCCAGCCGCCTCCCGGCCGTCTCGATTGGCCTCTCGTAGTTGTCCCCGTACTCCTCCCATTCCTCCTCCGGCATCGCATCGATCTCCCGCGCGATCCTCTCGTCGTGGAACTTGAGGCGGAGGTCCGCGGAGCCTGGCCATCTCCGACTGGGAGAGGGAGTTGTCCTCCTTCTCCTGGAGAAGCGGTCGAACTCCAGGGTCTGAAAGGAGAGTAGGGTTTGGAGGTCATCGTTGGGGGAGTTAGGGTTAGGGATAGGGTTAGGGTTTGAGGAGGAGGAGGGCTGGAGGGAGAGGGTGGCGGCCATGGCCTCCTGCATCTGGAGGTCGAAGGCGAGGTCGAGGGAGCCAGGGGTAGTTTGGGGATATTTTGAATTTTAGGTATTAAGTTGAAAAATTAAAATAGTTGAGGGTATCGAGTTGTTGAGTAAAAAAAGCTTAGGGTATTAAGTTGAAAAATGAGAATAGTTGAGGGTATCAAAGTACAATTAAGCCTAATCTAAACTTAAAACTACACCCCTCCCCCCTGCCCCCAACCCTACCAGCCCCCCTCCGGCCACCCGTCCACCCCCTCCCGACTCCCCCTCCAGCCACCGCCCGCCACTACCTCTCCCCCGCCCCCCTCTGGCCACCCGTTCGCCCCACCCCACCCCAGAGCCCCCTCCAGCCACCGCGTACGTTCGGAGAGGGGGGTGGGGTGGGGTCGAGGGTGGTTGGAGGGGGTGGGGTGGGGGGAGTGGTGAGCTGGCAGGGGGAGTGGGGAGAGGGGTTGGGTTCGGTTGGAAAGTGAAGGAGAGGGGTAATTTTTGAAATTTTGGGTATCAAATTGAAAATATTAAATAGTTGACGGTATCAAGTTGTCGAATAAAAAAGTTTACATAAAATTTGTTTGAACGATACAAATTTTAACAAAATTCGCTAAAAGATAAGAAGTTTGGAAAATTGAGAATGGAAATACGTTCCGACAAACCGCCTGACGAAAATTGAGCATGTCCAATTTCCGCGAGACCGTATGGCTGAAATTGAACATTTGGCTTTTTTTTTTGGTTTACTTCGGTTTAGTTTATCTTTTTGTTTGATTGATTTGGTTTAAACTTTTTGTTTAGTTTAATCTATTAGTTAATTTGTTTTTATCTATAATAATTATATATGAACTAATTAATTTTATTATTATCTATAGTAACAAATAAATAAATTATTATATGTGTGTGTGTGTTTTATATAATAACTAATTAAAATATATATATATATATGTGTGTGTGTGTGTGTGTGTGTGTGTGTGTGTGTGTGTTATATAATAACTAATTAATTAGTTTGTGGTTATAACTAATTAATTAATTAATCAATTTATATATACAAATTAATTTGTGTATAAGTACATATATACTTATTTGTATTAATAACTAGTGTGTGTGTTATATAATAACTAATTAATATATATATATATATATATATATATATATATATATATATGTGTGTGTGTGTGTGTGTGTGTGGTGTGTGTGTGTGTGTGTGTGTGTGTGTGTTATATAATAACTAATTAATCAGTTTGTGGTTATAACTAATTAATTAATTAATCAATTTATATATACAAATTAATTTGTGTATAAGTACATATATATTTATTTGTATTAATAACTAATTAATTAGTATAGATAATAACACGTTTAATATAAATAATAATAAATTAATATATTAAGTATACAAATAACTATAGATAACAATAAATTAATATACAAAATAAAAACTAATATATACAAATTAATATATTAGTGTACAAATAAATATATTAATATATACAACTAAATCTACAATATGGATAAAACGAATTAATATATACAAATTAATATATTAAAATTAATATATACAAATTATTTATTTATTTATTTTTATACATTTACTTAAATATATACAAATTAATATATTCAAATATATATATATATATATATATATATATATATATATATATATATATATATATATATATATATATATATATATAATTTTATATATTAATTTGTATATTAACTAATATATTTGTATATATTTAAATAAATATATTAAAATAAGTAAATAAATAAATAATTTGTATATATTAATTTGAATATATTAATTTGTGTATATTAATTCATTTTTATCCATGTTTTATATTTAGTTGTATATATTAATATATTTATTTGTATATATTCGTTTTTATTTTGTATATTAATTTATTGTTATCTATAGTTATTTGTATACTAATATATTAATTTGTTATTATCTATATTAAACGTGTTATTATCTATACTAATTAATTAGTTATTAATACAAATAAATATATATGTACTTATACACAAATTAATTTGTATATATAAATTAATTAATTGGTTATTATAACACACACACACACACAATATATATATATATATATATATATATATATATATATATATATATATATATATATATATATATTTTATATATATATATATATATATATATATATATATATATATATATATATATATATATATATATATATAATTTATTTATTTATTTATTTATTTGTTACTATGGATAATAATAAAATCTATTAGTTCATATATAATTATTATAGATAATAACAAATTAACTAATAGATCAAACTAAACTAAAAGTTTAAACCAAATCAATCAAACAAAAAGATAAACCAAACCAAAGTAAAAAAAAAAAAACCAAAAAGAAATCCTCAAATTCAAGCCATACGGTCTGGCAAAAATTGGACATGCCCAATTTTCACCAGACTGTTTGTCGGAATGTATTTCTATTCTAAATTTTCTAAACTTCTTATCTTTAAAATTTGTATCGTTCAAACAAATTTTCTGAAAAGTTTAGGGTACCAAGTTGAAAACAGGAATAGTTGAGGGTATCAAGTTGCAACTAAGCCTGAAAAAAATGTATATATATATATATATATATATATATATATATATATATATATATATATATATATATATATATATATATATATATATATATATATAATGGTTTCAGTTCGGTATTTTTGGTATAGTATTACACTCAAACCGTTACCACTACCATTATACCATATTTTAGTATGATCGGCAATTTGGTATCGATACATAATTTCGGTTCGATTTTTTGGAATATTTTTAAACGGTGTTCGGTCGGTTTTTCGATAGCGGTCGGTATTTGCTAATCTATGCTTCTGTGCAGTTCAATAAACATAACTTATTTATCTTAAATTCTGAATGAAAGGCATTCAAAAAAAAAAATCTAATTGTTCAAAGATTTTGTGAAATCCTATCCGACGCTACAATTGCCCAACGTTCTCAAATTTTGTGAATTGTAACATATTTGGGTTAGCTCGCTCTCTGTGGGGATGTCTCTAGAATAATCCTCTTCTTTCGGCATATATTAAGTCGGAAATTTTCCTTTAAAGTATTAACGGTTATAAAAATTATGCAGAGAGTAAAAAGTTTAACAATTTTACAAAATGAGAATCAAAATGTTCATCCGTTGGACCTTTTTCTTGAATCTAACCGTTAGATAATTTTAGAAAAATGTCAAATAAACGTCCTACCATTGAACATTTATTACACATCATGAGAAACGCGTAGGGGCATCCTCCCTCTCTGTTTCCTACCGAAAAATTGGCTTTGGAAGCAACCTTCTTTTACTTTAAGCGAGGAGAGAAACGTGTAGGGGCATCCTCCCTCTCTGTTCCACTAGCCGAAAAAATAGCTCTGGTCCTCTTTCGATTGGGGGCAAACATCGTCCCCTTTATGAAGCTCTCCTCACGGTCGTAATTCGGAGGAGTGTTTGCCACACAATACAAGTCCACCGCGGAAAGTAGGATATGCACCACAGGGGTCCGTGTGGGAGCCATAAAATGAGCACGGGTGCAGCCAGCATTGTAGTATTGCCAAGCTCGCATGCCTTCAAGCAGGCTGCCCTTATGTCCTAGACAGTCACTGGCATTGATGTGCAAGAGTTGGCTATACCCGAATTGACGTGCAAAGTGGCTCGGCAAGTAGGGTTCCAGATATACGTCGTTCTTGCTTCGGCAGACCAGGTGGGAAGGTCGGATGGACTGAAGCCAGTGAAATGCCTCCTCGGGCAAGTCGGTGGAACACGTACCTGAATCCACCATCTCACTCTCCTCGCTAAAATCTTTGTAAGTCGGAGGAACCTTGAAAGGCTCGTACCCCTTCAAATAGGCCAACGCCTTTCTGCAACGAAGAACATCTTTATGCATCCAAGACTGCTGCCTGTAACGTCGAAGGAATGCATCCCCTGGTTGGACAGCAGACGTCATGCCTGGGCCCATCAAAGCCGGATAATGTAACACCAGCCAACCCATCAAGTAATGGTAAGGCAATTCTGGGCGAGGGAATTCCCCCTTACTTCCTTCATAAACCAAGATTCTATCCACAAATTGCCTAAGGCCACATTGGAGGCCGTAAACCATCGCAGGGAGCAGAGCTAGCTTCGCCCCAAACACTAACCGTACCGCGGGGAAAATAAGTGTCCGGCTCAACCTTTCAAGAGAACTAGAACAGTCGGGAACTACATAATCCCGAAGCCACAACATGATATAAGCCGCTAACCGGCTTTTGATGACAACGGAAAGAGGTCATGATAGAAATAGTAATAGATGAAGTCCTTCTGGTCCCCAAATTCACTCCCACGAGGGTTTTTCTCCCCTATCACTGCCACGGCTTTGGTGATCAAGTCAGCCGTCGAACACTGACGAAGGCCAAAAGCAATCTTTTCCTTCGGATCCTTCCCTTGCATAAAGACGTAATGTTTCCAGTCATAAGTATGGGGAGTGGACTTGAAAAGGTCGTGACGTTGGACTATCGTATGATGGCACATCAACTCTTTATAAACCTCCATCATCTTGGAGCCTTTAACCTCTAGACCCCCGATCTCTTCAAAAGTGGGGGTATATTCTTCATAGGGTTTGCAGCCCCAAGGTAGCTTTGAGACCCAATGCATCTCATGTAAGGCGAACCCCATCTCTCCGCCCGGCGTGACGAAAGTACCCGTCTTCGGGTTATACATCTCGACTAGTGCCAAAAAGAGTGGTTTGTTCACTTCTATCCCATACTGGGTGGCCCTGATGACATAAAACAAACCTAACCTTTTCAACAAATCCTCGTATTCCGTGAGGACCCATTCGATGATGGTCTCCCAGTCTTTCGAATAATGTGTCCACCCGGCGATGCGATAAACGCCAGAAGGATAGGAGACGTTCTTATCCAACATCCAGTTAGCAAATATAGAAAAACGGAAAGGCATCGACTCGTGCTCTGCTCCAGCTATCAGCTTACCCGGTTGCAATAACCTAGCAGAAAATGAAGGGCCATCCCTCCCAGCCTCGAAAATATCCCAGGCCGTGGAACCCGACTTCAATTTAAAGCAGCCCATCATAGCTCTTGGCTGAGTGGGAGTCAAGTTCCAGTCTATTCTCCTCTTTGAAGCAAAACATGCAAAAGCTGAGAGGGGCAGATGCCGGTCCATGGGAGTGAGATACATGTTCATGCCATTGGTTACCAGGTACTAGTCGTCTTTCAACTTCAAAATCTCGTCGGCATGAGATGCCACACGATCACCAAACAAGAAAGACGACCTCAAATGAAAACCCTACGTACCGTCCCCTTCGGGATTCTTCCTAGATTTAGCATATGCACGAAAACTCCCGCAATTGCTCTTCAATCGGAGTCATACGTGCAACATATTGACCTGTCCTAATAGTGGCCTTAGCGGGTTCTACTACATCGTCTATAAAGTTTAGGCTAAATGGGCAGAAGGAAGATCAACAAGGACTTCATCCAAAGACGGAATCGCCATAGACATTGCAGAAATAAAGACAAAACAAAACATAAGGATAGTTCAGTTACACATGACCTGAGGCGTATCAGCTGCAAGGCCCAAGTAAAAAATGGGGGCATGAAGTGGCGTACAGAATTTATGGACAGGCGAGCGCATCATCTTCACAAAACAAAACGTAAGGAAGATGAGCGCATAATTTCTAAACGCGTCCATCATAAAGACAGGTACGCCTATCACAAAGTCAGGCGTATGGTTTCCACACGCTCAAAGACAGGTGCGTAGGCTCCTCGCGCCCACCAAGGAGATAGGCGCGTAGGCTCCTTGCGCCCACCAAGAAGGCAGGCACGTAGGCTTCTCGCCACCAAGGAGACAGGCGCATAGATCTCACATGCCCGACAAAGACTCAGGCGCATGATCTATGAATACACGACTGTTCGAAGGCAAGGGCGGGCGTATAGAGGAGTTTGGTTGAACTCGAAAACACACGACCGGCCAAGAGTTCTCGACGAAGGTGTCGTACCTTCAACTTTGCCTCGAACACCGGGGTGAGTATGGTCATCGGGGAGAGCGAAGGTGGTAGCCTTGGTCTTCCCCTTTCCTTTTACGATGGTGCTCTTCGGGGCCATGACAATGAAGTTGGCGAAGGGACGGTCGGCAAGAAGGGGTTAACGAAGAAGTCTAAGAAGAAGAGAGTGCTCGAAAAAGTATCCTCTCCGTTAGAAGATGACTATTTATAAACTTTATGACGCGCGTTTCGAGATAAAGACGAAAAGCCTACCATCGTTTCGAAAATTAAGCCAAATCAATACACACGTATCCCGAGGAGGATCTTGTTGACGTTACCTTCACCATGCTTCTATTTTTCAAATTATTTCTAACTTTATTCAGAAAGTTAGAAAACTTTGAAGGAGGCCTTGTAGAAGCATGGGTCATGTGCAGTGTTAACCGTGCCTCATTCGAGCATCAGATACGTCTTATCTAGGTGTGGCCTTGCCCACGCCTCAAGTTGAACATTTCGTTTCCCGTGCTAGAAAAGACGGCCTCAGCACAGAAGTCAAGAAGCCATCATTACTTGTAGGCGCATGGGGTCGTGCACCCCAACATGATCGAAGTATGATTCTAGCATCAAGCATGGCTAGGAGTTATGCACGCCTATCTCTATGCTCTGAGCTAGTCGTGCCCCTTTATGGGCGCACCTTCTCTCATCGTGCCTCGACATATCAGGCGTGCTTGATCCATCGAGCCTGTAGCACCCAGTTTCTAAAATAAGGGTAATTTTAAAATTTTGTAATTATAATTATTTAAGAATAATATTTAAACCATATTATGATTTTTGGTGATTTTTAGTTATTTTAAAACTATTTAAAACCACGACTTGTGATTTTGATGTTTTGCTAGTGCAACCTTAGAGATTACTTAACCTAGAGACTAACCATGATCATATGAGCCTAGCCATCGGTCTACAACATCAAGTTAGGGCTTTTTAGCCTAAGGGGTATTTTGGTAATTTACTAGGAATTATTGGATTTATGTGAATTATTATTATTTAATTATTGTCATGAGAGTCCCTAACCTAGTTTACCCTAATCTAGAGGTTAGCCACTAACTTAGAGACTAGAGGATGGATATTACATATTAGTCAATGTAGGAAAATATCTAGGATATTTACATATGTGATATTTTCCTTGAAACCCTCAAAAGATCTCAATTTTGGCACAAAGTCCTTGCCTTCACCTTGAAGGAAGGCAAGAGGACACCCCCCCTTGCCATGACCAGCCAAGGGCACCCCCTACCATGCCCCCTTCTTATATAACTACATCAAATCCTTTACATACCATTTTGCATGTATTAAAAACCTAGAAATTTCCCTCAACCTTCAAACCTCCATAACTTCTTCAAATTGGCTCTAAATTCACCCAAGTCTTTTACATTGGGACCCTACAACATTGAGGGTGCTAAGGGAGGCTAGCAAGCAAGGATACAAGGCCGTTTGCAACATCAAAGTGGAAGGACACCCCCCCTACTAGCTTGATTTCCATTGGAATTTCACCAATAGGTAAATACCCTTATACATAGTTAATATTCTGTTTTCTCTTCATGAATGCATGCATCTAGGTACCATGGACCTGTAGGCCAAGTTTGGTAGGAAGTAGGTTTGATTAAGTATCCGTATCGGACACGTATCCATGTTTGAAAAACTGTGTTTGTTGAAATGCCTCAAAGAAATGGTTTTTGTGTTTTGTGAAACAAAATATATTTTTGGGTAGCCCTAGACATGTAGGACACACAACACCCGACTGAGCGCAAAACAGTGTCGTGTCCGTATCCAAATTGGACACGAACACGCTGTGCACACCCACACACACTGTCCTGCTACCTCGTGTCTAGTTCTCACTGGACAGGACACGAGTGTAATGCCTGTGGTTCGTATTACGTATTTCTGGAATACGTGTACGTATTTATTCTTGTATTGCTTGATTCCTGACTTAGCTTTTCCTTCTTGACTTGGTTTATTTCCTTGGGCTGGTTCGGTTGGCTTGGTTCGGTTTGGGATTATTATTGGTTCATGATGAACCCAAGTGAACCCCCTACCTACCACCACCACTCATATTTATTACCTATTCTTCTTCTCTCTCTTCATTAATCATCTTCTTCTCCACCATTACTCCCTTCACCTACCAGAGAGAGGAGAGAGAGGTCTAGGCAAGTGCAACTTGCTTCATGGAGGAACTCTGATTTTATTGCTCCATTCTCTTCTTTACTATATTCTAAAATACTTTAGTACTTGGCATTTCTAATTTCCATGGCTAGATTCTTGTAGATCTAAGTTTATTTTATTTTCAGATTTCTTGGGTTTAATCTACTTAATCTTGTTATTTTCGAGTTTTGATGGTTCCATATTGTAGAGCATTTCATTCTGCCCCATTTTGACCTATGGAAGTTCGGATTTGGATTCCGGATGAAGGTTTCATGGAGCTCGGAAGCATGGATTCTTGGCGTTCTTCTTCTCAGAAGCTTGGAGAAGAAGAACAGTGCTAGACTTGACCGCATGACACTTCATGCGGCAAGTGATTCCGAGCCGCATGAGCCTTCATACGACAGTCCTGGCCGCATGGGCTTGACTTGACCGCATGAACACTTTGTGCGGCAAGTGCTCTCTCAGCCGCATGAACTTTTCCCCGCGAGCCGCATAGGCCCTGATCTTCGAGCCGCATGAGAACCCCCAGACCCAGCCGCATGGACTTCTTAGTCCGGGCCGCATGACCCTGATTAATCCCAGCCGCATATGCGCCCGTCATTCCCTAGCCGCATGAATTTGCTCCCTCCCAGCCGCATGAAGCCTACTCTTCCGCTGGCCGCATGAGGCCCAACATCTTGGAGCCGCATGCGTCCTCGTCCCCTAGCCGCACGCCCCTCCCTTCCCACTGGCCGTATGGGCATTGGCTTCCTGGCCGCATGCGCCCCTGCACTTCCAGCCGCATGCGCCCCTTGTCTTGGCCGCATGGGATCCAGTGACCCTGGCCGCATGCGCTCTCCTAATTGGGCCGCATGTGTCTTACCCTTTTCCTGACCGCATATGGTTTAGTCGTATGGATCTTCTATAGCCCTGAATATTGATATTTTATTAGATATTTTACGTCCATTTTATATCCTTATGCCTTTTGTCATGAACTTGATAATCATGAATTCATCTGATATGTTGGGAATTTATAATTGAGCATGACGTGATAGTGACCCGTAGTGGTGCACTCTTGACATAATAACCTGACATGACCTGATAGTGACCCGTAGTGGTGCACTCCTGACATAATAACCTGACATGACCTGATAGTGGCCCCTTGTGGCGCACCCCTGACTAGTACACTTGATATGATAAACCTGACATGATTATCTCGAATAGCTGTTGCGACGGCTACCTGACATGACCTGTATAATGACCTGGACACCGTAGACGATTGTGCTTGTACAAATAAACCAGTCCTGCAGTCTTGCATCATGTCTAGGACAGGGACTCCTGAGTACCACGGTCAGGAGTACCTACTGAAATGGACTAAGGCTAAATAACTAGATTAATACATTAGTCATGACGAGATTTCCCAGCTACAGGCAATCCCGTTACCTGGGCACGCCTTGGGATCTGTAGCCTGCCGTCGAGTAGGGCACATTTCCAGCACACTGTCATGTGTTGAACCCTAAGCTACCTAAGGGTACATTCGTTTCCTGGACGGTGTACCCACCTGAATTCAACTCTAAATCTTTTAACCCGGATAACCTGGATGGTCTGCAGGACTTGTGGCTGTGGAATAATCTCACTGCATCTTGTTAGTAATTAGGCTTGTGACAACCCTAGTTAGTTAAAGTATCAAGCCGTAATTCTTGCTTGGCCGTGAAGTAATTGGGTGGAGTCTAACCTGTCACGCCCCAGAACCAGAATACTGGAGAGCGGGGGCAGACATAGCCAGCTACGTATATTGAAATAGAATACATCTCAACTACACGGTCACGGCTGTCTAGATATGAGGGTTTACTACAAGCCAACAGTCTCTTAAGGTCAAGCCTATTGTCTCAATCTCAAGCAAGTAATATAATTACAAGATGTTTGACCACCAAATATACAATAAAAGGCGTCCCAAATATTACATATCAGCTGATCATGAAGCTAGTCGTACAAAATGCGAGGACTAGCAAGAGTTAAGTCATACATGATCAACCCTAGGATTCGTTAATCATGTTTACAGCCCGTAGACAGACAGTAAGTAAAAGTGCATCGAGCTAACAGGTGCTCGTCGGCTAAACGCCTTAAAAGAATAAATTTACAATAGAGTGAGCGAAACAAAATAGAAAACCCACTCGTAGCCCGGGTTCCTTCTAGTCGCCACCATCGGGCTGGAAGCTTGGTAGATCCTCGGGAGCTGCTCCGAAATCTGGCCACACAAAACCAGCTGGGTCAACCCCAGAAAGAGCAAGTGCCACAAGGGGGCCACGAAATAAGAACAAAAGCCAGTAAACAGCACAAGAAAACTAATATTAAAACTAAAATTACGAAAACATGTTAGGATGATATACGACGAGATAACCATGGAACTATTCCGATAGCCAGATTACAACCCATAAACCAAACAAGGACCGGGGTTGTAACCCTTCATCTGAACAGAGCTTAGTTTCCCACCATTTATCGGCAAGATAAGTAATGTAAGTAATCAAGACAGGAAGCAATCTCGCACGGGATCAAGACATGACTAGACTGGTTATACCTCATTCAATCAATCACGGCCAAGCAGATACTACGGCTTACTACTTTAACTAACTAGGGTTATCACAGGCCTAATTACTAACAAGATGCAGTGAGATTGTTCCACAGCCACAAGCCCTGCAGACCATCCAGGCTACCCAGGACGAAAGATTAGGGTTGAATTCAGGTGGGTACATCGTTCAGGAGACACATGTACCCTTAGGTGACTTAGAGGGTGTAACACTCGACGGTGCGCTGGAAATGTGCCCTACTCGACGGCAGGCTACAGATCCCAAGAGCGCCCAGGTAACGGGATTGCCTGTAGCTGTGTCATCTCTTCATGACTACTGAGTTATTCTAGTTATTAACCTTAATCCATTTTATTAGGTACTCCTGACCGTGGTACTCAGGAGTCCCCTCCTAGACATGATGCAAGACAGGACAAGTGGATTTAACAAGCAAGCAAGAAGAACCATCCACGGTGTCAAGGCAGGTCAAGTTAAATTATCAAGATAAATCATGTCAGGGTACTTGTCAGGAGTACGCCACGACGGGCCACTATCATGTCAGGTTGGTCATGTCAGGAGTGCACCACTACGGGTTACTGTCGTGTTATGCTGGTTCTTTGTCATATCATGCCATGTACAATAGTCATTCCAAACATATTAAGTAAAATCAAGTTCATGACAAAAGGCGTAAGGATATAAAATGGGCATAAAATATCTAATAAAATATTAATATACAGGACTATAGAAAAGCCAAGCTTAAAGAAATAAGACCAAACTCCAAGAGCCTGTGGGTTAAGCAAGGAGTCAGGGGAGCGGCGTACGAAAAAGTCACGTACGCTGAGAGAGCAGCGTAGGTGAAAGTCACGCACGCTACAAGGAGCAGCTGCGTGAAAAGTCACGCACGCTCAAGAGGAGCAGCTGCGTGAAAGTCACGCATGCTCGAGGAAGCAGCAGCGTGAAAAGTCACGCACGCTACAGGGAGCAGCTGCGTGAAAAGTCACGCACGCTCAAGGAAGCAGCTGCGTGAAAAGTCACGCACGCTACAGGGAAGCAGCTGCGTGAAAAGTCACGCACGCTACAGGAAAGCAGCTGCGTGAAAAGTCATGCACGCTACAGGGAGCAGCTGCGTGAAAAGTCATGCACGCTCAAGGAAGCAGCTGCGTGAAAAGTCACGCACGCTCAAGCGGAGCAGCTGCGTGAAAAGTCACGCACGCTACAGGGAAGCAGCTGCGTGAAAAGTCACGCACGCTACAGGAAGCAGCGTACGTACAAAAGCACGCAAGCAGAGAGCTGCGTACGCGTAAAAACACGCACGCAGGGTCTGGGTCTTCTTCTCCATGGCTGAGAAGAAGCTCCAATGGCTCCAAAACATCAAAACCTCATAACTTGGCTATCCGAACTCCAAATCCAGATTTCCAAAGTTCTAACCAGGGTGGAATTGAATGCTCTTCCACAAGGAAACATCAAAAACCCATAAAATCCAACTTAAGTAGCTCAACCGTGCAAAATCCGAAAATAGATATAACTTAGATCTATAACAATGGAGGCTCCAAATCATAAAAACCTAAGTTCTAATGTTGATCACTATGTCCTAATCTAGCAAATGGACAAGAAAAGAGAGCTCTCATGTAGTGGCAAGGTGCACTTGCCTAGGGTTAGGAGAGTTGTGGAGGAAGGAGAAGAAGAAGAAGAAGGAAATTAATGGTAGAAGTTATGAGGAGAGAGAGTGGTAGGTGGGAATATAAAGAGGGGGAGTTGTGGTGGGGATGAGGGATAGCATAGGTTAAGGTGCTCCATGCATAAACCGAACCAGACCAACCCAATAAAACCGAGCCATGAGAAAACCCAAAATACGAAAAATACCAAAATTCCCCAAGTTGAGAAAAAATAAAAAAATACATGCCAAAAATCCAGATACAAGTATAAATACGAAATACGGGAAATGAGGGTGACAACTCTACCCACCTTAAAAGAATTCCGTCCTCAAAATTTAATCAAGGAGCTAGAGATTGCCACGACAAGCTACACTAAGCACAGGCAAGCTACACTAAGCAGTCCAATCATACAATCATACAATGCAAGCAAGGAAGGAAAATATAAGGCATAAGAAAGACATTATATCTCACGAGTCAAACAGGTAGGGATATCGTGATCGGATGTCGTCCTCATGCTCCCACGTTGACTCACCTAGAGAGTGATGACCCCAAGCAACATGGACTAATTTAATAGTCTTGTTCTTGAGTATCTTTTTCCTCCGGTCCAAAATAGACACGGGTCTCTCCTCATACGAAAGGTTGGTACCAACAACCAATTCCGAATGGTCTAGGATGTGGCTCGGGTCCGAAATATACCGTCGTAATTGGGACACATGGAATACATCATGCACTTCACTTAGCGACGGCGGAAGAGCGAGATGATAGGATACATCTCCTACTCGCTCTAGAATATCGAACGGCCCTATATACCTAGGACTAAGCTTTCCCCGTACGCCAAAGCGAATGACACCGCGGTTAGGCGAGATCCTAAGGAATACATGGTCGCCGACAGCAAATTCTAAGGGACGCCGATGAGCATCGGCCCAGTGGCGCTGGCGGTCCTGGGCAACTCGGAGGTGATCTCTGACCTTTTGACCACTTCAACCGTCTGAGAAATCAACTCGGGTCCGAGCATCTGCCTCTCTCTGATATTGTCCCATGCTAGCGGGGATCTGCACTTCCTGCCATAGAGAGCCTCGAAGGGTGCCATCTGGATACTGGCCTGATAACTGTTGTTGTACGAGAATTCCACCAGGTGCAGATAATTCTCCCATGAACCACCGAAGTCAAGGGTACAGGATCTCAACATATCTTCAAGAGTCTGGATTGTGCGCTCTGATTGACCATCCGTCTGCGGGTGATAAGCTGAGCTGAACTGAAGACGAGTCCCCAAACTCTTCTGCAAGCTGCTCCAAAAGTGTGATGTGAATCTTGAATCCCTGTCTGAGGTGATGCTGACTGGCACACCGTGAAGCCTGACGATCTACCTGAGGTACATCTCTGCTAGTTGCGCCGTCGACTGTCCAACTCTGAATGGGAGAAAGTGTGCCACCTTGGTAAGCCTGTCCACAATTACCCAAATAGCATCTCTGCTGGCCGAAGATCTGGGCAATCCGGTCATGAAATCCATGGTTATATGTTTCCATTTCCATTCTGGGATCGGTAAGGGTTGAAGAAGTCCAGCGGGCCTCTGATGTTCAGCTTTAACCTGTTGGCAAACCAAACACCGAGAGACAAACCGGGCTATCTTTCTCTTCATGCCATTCCACCAGAAATGCTGACGAATATCACGGTACATCTTCGTACCACCCGGATGAATAGAATATTATGAACTGTGGGCTTCTGCCATGACTTCCTGTATGATATCTCCACTGGGTACACAAAGATGAGTATCGTGCCGAAGTATACCGTCTTCATGGATACATAACTCTGGCCTTCTTTCTGCTTCACACTCTGTTCTGAGTCGCTGGATCTTGGAATCTGCTGACTGCGCCATCCGGATCCTCTCAACTATGCTGGACTGAACCTGTAGACTGGCCATTAATGCCATACTGGTTGGAAGAACCACCTCAATTCCCATCTTCTGAAGATCTGCCAATAATTTTGGTTGCGCCGTCAGGAAATAAACTCCAGCTCTCCTGCTCAATGCATCTGCTACAACATTGGCCTTCCCGGGATGATACTGCAAATCCACATCATAGTCTACCAATAGCTCGAGCCATCTTCTCTGTCGTATATTAAGGTCCTTCTGGGTGAAAACATACTTCAGGCTCTTATGATCAGTAAAGATCTCCACTCTATCTCCGTACAAGTAGTGTCTCCACAACTTCAAAGCAAATACTACCGCCGCCAATTCTAAGTCGTGGGTCGGGTAATTCTTCTCATGATCACGAAGTTGGCATGACGCATAAGATATTACCTTCCTATGCTGTATCAGGACACACCCCAATCCTCTGCCTGAAGCGTCGCAATAAACTGTGAATCCTCCGGTCCCATCTGGAAGGGTGAAAATGGGAGCCGTTATCAAACCTCGCTTCAACTTCTCAAATGATTCCTGACACTCTGCTATCCAAACAAACGGCACATCCTTGCGGGTCAACTGGGTCATCGGCGCTGAAATCCTGGCAAAATCTGAAACGAACCGCCGGTAGTAGCCGGCCAATCCAAGGAAGCTGCGAACCTCTGCCACTGAGCTGGGTACCGGCCATGACTCGATAGCCACAATCTTCTGGGGATCCACTTCCACTCCTCCTCGGGTAATGATGTGACCCAAGTATGAAATACGATCGAGCCAGAACTCGCATTTACTGAACTTGGCGTACAACTGATGCTCCTGAAGCGTCTGAAGGACGACTCTGAGATGCTGCTCATGCTCTGCTTCACTCTTGCTGTAGACCAGGATATCATCTAGGAACACGATCACAAATTGATCCAAGTAAGGCATGAAATGCGATTCATGAGGTCCATGAATACGGCCGGCGCATTGGTCGCTCCAAAGGGCATAACAAGGAACTCCCAATGCCCATACCTCGATCTGAATGCTGTCTTCGGGATGTCCTGCTCTCTGACTCTGATCTGGTGGTATCCCGACCGCAAGTCGATCTTCGAGAACACTGAAGCCCCTCTGAGCTGATCAAACAAGTCATCTATCCTCGGAAGAGGGTATCTGTTCTTGATTGTCACCGAATTCAAGGTACGATAATCAACACATAGCCTGGACGTACCATCCTTCTTTTTCACAAGAAGCATCGGGGCTCCCCAAGGCGATCCACTTGCACGGATGAATCCCTTGGTCCTCAGTTCTTCAATCATCTTGTATAAAATCTCCAACTCTGAAGGCGCCATTCTGTAGACTCGCTCTGATACTGGTGCTGTCCCGGGAATCAAGTCTATAGTGAACTCAATCGCCCGCTCTGGCGGCATCCCTGGAAGCTCCTCTGGAAAGACATCTGGAAACTCTTCAACTATCCGGGGTAACTGCACTGCTGCTACTGCCATCTGCAACGCTGGGGAAGATGGCTCCACTGCGCCTCTGGAAAATGAAAACTCTGGCTCGCCGGGGATACTAAAGACAACTCTGCCAATATGGCAGTCTATCCTAACATACTGGTTCCTCAACCAATCCATGCCTAGGACTACATCATAGTCTGCCATAGGAAACTCTATGAATCTAGCGGGGAACTCCCTATCGCTAACTACGATTTGACACGAGGAAAACACTCGATCTACTCCCACAAGGCCATTACCAGTAAGTATATTGAGCCTCACTGATAATGACTTAGGCTCCAATCCTATCCGTGTCGCGAATCGTGCAGACATGAATGAATGCGATGCACCAGAATCAAACAATACCGAAGCTGGAGAGGAGTTGACGAGAATAGTACCTGCCACTACCTCACCTGGTACAACTTTTTCTTCCATAGCCATCATCATGGCCTGACCTCTAGCTGCGGGTCCCCTCTGCTGGAAACCTCTCTGCCTATTCTGGGTCTGAGCTTGGGCTTGTGCATACTGCTGGGGGTGTTGTTGCTGGAATGCCTGAGACTGAGGCGGCAAGGGCCTCGAAGACTGATACTGCTGCTGCTGAACTGGTGCTGGGGCCGGTCCTCTCACCGAAGAGCTAGAAGGATTGGATGCTGACGAACCACCCCTATTCGGGAAAGCCCCTATCCTATGATCTGCTGCTCCACAAGCCAGGCACAATTCCTGCGCCCTACGACAGTCTGCCACCACATGCCCTGGCTTACCGCAATGAGAACATCCCATCGCGGAAGTCTGCTTCTGCTTCTGCTGCTACGGGTACGTCGGGGTCGAATGCTGAACCGACGTTACTGAGGCCGCCCGTCTCGGAGTTCCAATGGTCAATCCCCTAGCTGCCGGGGCTGGAGCTGATGACTGGTGCATCTGACTATGGGACCGCTTCCTACTTCCGGTCCTATCCACGATCCTCTGGGAGGTATACTCATGCCTCCTAGCTGCTCTCAAGACTGCATCGAACGTCTGGTGCTCAAACTGCTCAACCGCCAACAAGATCTCCAAATGCAGTCCCTGCTGGAACCGCTGGGCCCTATCAAACTCGGTCGCCACCAAGGTGGGGGCAAACCTACTGAGTCTAGAAAACTCCGATGCATAACTGTCGACTGTTCTGTCTCCTTGCTTCAAGTTGGTAAATCTGGTCTGCAGGTCGTACCGAGCCACAGCATCAAAGTACTTCGTCTGGAATCTCTCTCTAAATACTGCCCAAGTAATGGGTACCACTAATCCTATGGCTTGTGCCGCCCACCAACTGCGAGCCAAGTCCAACAACTGCAGGCGTACCACCGCCACCTTCTCATTCTCAGGTGTCCTAACTGCTTCCAGAATCACCTCGGTATCCTGAAGCCATGCATCCGCGGCAATCGTATCCTCGGTGCCATCGAAGAAAGGAGGGTTCAAGCGCTTGAAGCTGTTGGCCGCCTGGTTCCCTGGATGTCCGCCTCGGGTCAAAGCATCTTGAACTGTCTGGTACAGGGCGTCGCTTCGACGATCCTGGGAAGCTATCAAGGTTCTGATAAGAACTACTAAGGTACCATCATCTGGCTCTGCGGGCTGGACGGGCCAAACTGGTGACTCTCCTCCAGTGGGTATCACTCTGGAGGCGACTCCGGAATGCTGGGCTTGATCCCCAGGTTGCTACTGGTCCACGGGAGGTGCTCTTCCTTGCTGATCGACAGGGTCAGGTACAGTACCGCTGAAGAAGACGACACAGGGAAACAATAAGGAAGGACCAGGACAGATCAACGATACAAGCATGTAATCAGGACAAGAATTTCAGGGATTTGAAAATACAGGCGGAGATCAAGGGCGAATACTGATTGTGACATCTATTCGGTAAACCCTCACAATTCTTGATTGACAAGACCTGTATGGGCCACCACTTAAACCATGTCACGTCCCAGAACCAGAATACTGGAGAGCGGGGGCAGACATAGCCAGCTACGTATATTGAATTAGAATACATCTCAACTATACGGTCACGGCTGTCTAGATATGAGGGTTTACTACAAGCCAACAGTCTCTTAAGGTCAAGCCTATTGTCTCAATCTCAAGCAAGTAATATAATTACAAGATGTTTGACCACCAAATATACAATAAAAGGCGTCCCAAATATTACATATCAGCTGATCAGGAAGCTAGTCGTACAAAATGCGAGGACTGGCAAGAGTTAAGTCATACATGATCAACCCTAGGATTCGTTAATCATGTTTACAGCCCGTAGGCAGACAGTAAGTAAAAGTGCATCGAGCTAACAGGTGCTCGTCGGCTAAACGCCTCAAAAGAATAAATTTATAATAGAGTGAGCGAAACAAAATAGAAAACCCACTCGTAGCCCGGGTTCCTTCTAGTCGCCACCATCGGGCTGGAAGCTTGGTAGATCCTCGGGAGCTGCTCCGAAATCTGGCCACACAAAACCAGCTGGGTCAACCCCAGAAAGAGCAAGTGCCACAAGGGGGCCACGAAATAAGAACAAAAGCCAACAATCAGTACAAGAAAACTAATATTAAAACTAAAATTACGAAAATATGTTAGGATGATATACGACGAGATAACCATGGAACTATTCCGATAGCCAGGTTACAACCCGTAAACCAAACAAGGACCGGGGTTGTAACCCTTCATCTAAACAGAGCTTGGTTTCCCACCATTTATCGGCAAGATAAGTAATGTAAGTAATCAAGACAGGAAGCAATCTCGCACGGGATCAAGACATGACTAGACTGGTTATACCTCATTCAATCAATCACGGCCAAGCAGATACTACGGCTTACTACTTTAACTAAATAGGGTTATCACAGGCCTAATTACTAACAAGATGCAGTGAGATTGTTCCACAGCCACAAGCCCTGCAGACCATCCAGGCTACCCAGGACGAAAGATTAGGGTTGAATTCAGGTGGGTACATCGTCCAGGAGACACATGTACCCTTAGGTGACTTAGAGGGTGCAACACTCGACGGTGCGCTGGAAATATGCCCTACTCGACGGCAGACTATAGATCCCAAGAGCGCCCAGGTAACGGGATTGCCTGTAGCTGTGTCATCTCTTCATGACTACTGAGTTATTCTAGTTATTAACCTTAATCCATTTTAGTAGGTACTCCTGACCGTGGTACTCAGGAGTCCCCTCCTAGACATGATGCAAGACATGACAAGTGGATTTAACAAGCAAGCAAGAAGAACCATCTACGGTGTCAAGGCAGGTCAAGTTAAATTATCAAGATAAATCATGTCAGGGTACTTGTCAGGAGTGCGCCAAGATGGGCCACTATCATGTCAGGTTGGTCATGTCAGGAGTGCACCACCACGGGTCACTGTCGTGTTATGCTGGTTCCTTGTCATATCATGTCATGTACAATAGTCATTCCAAACATATTAAGTAAAATCAAGTTCATGACAAAAGACGTAAGGATATAAAATGGGCATAAAATATCTAATAAAATATTAATATACAGGACTATAGAAAAGCCAAGCTTAAAGAAATAAGACTAAACTCCAAGAGCCTGTGGGTTAAGCAAGGGGTCAGGGGAGCAGCGTAAGAAAAAATCACGCACGCTGAGAGAGCAGCATAGGTGAAAGTCACGTACGCTACAGGGAGTAGCTGCATGAAAAGTCACGCACGCTCAAGAGGAGCAGCTGCGTGAAAGTCACGCACGCTCAAGGAAGCAGCTGCGTGAAAAGTCACGCATGCTACAGGAAGCAGCTGCGTGAAAAGTCACGCACGCTCAAGGAAGCAGCTGCGTGAAAAGTCACGCACGCTACAGGGAAGCAGCTGCGTGAAAAGTCACGCACGCTACAGGAAAGCAGCTGCGTGAAAAGTCACGCACGCTCAAGGAAGCAGCTGCGTGAAAAGTCACGCACGCTCAAGAGGAGCAGCTGCGTGAAAAGTCACGCACGCTACAGGGAAGCAGCTGCGTGAAAAGTCACGCACGCTACAGGGAGCAGCGTACGTGCAAAAGTATGCAAGCAGAGAGCTGCGTACGCGTAAAAACACGCACGCAGGGTCTGGGTCTTCTTCTCCATGGCTGAGAAGAAGCTCCAATGGCTCCAAAACATCAAAACCTCATAACTTGGCTATCCGAACTCCAAATCCAGATTTCCAAAGTTCTAACCAAGGTGGAATTGAATGCTCTTCCACAAGGAAACATCAAAAACCCATAAAATCCAACTTAAGTAGCTCAACCATGCAAAATCCGAAAATAGATATAACTTAGATCTATAACAATAGAGGCTCTAAATCACAATAACCCAAGTTCTAATATTGATCACCATGTCCTAATCTAGCAAATGGACAAGAAAAGAGGGCTCTCATGTAGTGGCAAGGTGCACTTGCCTAGGGTTAGGAGAGTGTGGAGGAAGGAGAAGAAGAAGAAGAAGGAAATTAATGGTAGAAGTTATGAGGAGAGAGAGTAGTAGGTGGGAATATAAAGAGGGGGAGTTGTGGTGGGTATGAGGGGTAGCTAGGTTAAGGTGCTCCATGCATAAACCGAACCAGACCAACCCAATAAAACCGAGCCATGAGAAAACCCAAAATACGAGAAATACCGAAATTCCCCAAGTTGAGAAAAAATAAAAAAAATACATGCCAAAAATCCAGATACGAGTATAATATAAAATACGGGAAATGAGGGTGACATAACCAGCCTAGTCTTGCCCTGATCCTGTTCCAGATTATTGAATGACCAGAATGCTTGTATTTATTTTACGATAAATGGTGAGAATTCCAAGTTCTGTTCAGACGAAGGGTTGCAACCCCGGTCCTTGTTTGGTTTACGGGTTGTAACCTAGTTATTTGAATGGTTCTATGGTTATCTCGTCGTATATCATCCTGATGTTTTTTCTTTATTTCCAGTTCTTACTTTTATTTATATCTTGTGCTGATTGCTGGTTTTAGTTCCTAAGTAAAGCTTCCTTTGTGGCACTTGCTCTTTCTGGGGTCTGACCCAGCTGGTTTTGTGTGGCCAGATTTTGGAGCAGCTCCAGAGGATCTACCGACCTTCCAGTCAGATGGTGGCCACTAGACGGAACCCTGGCAACAAGTGGGTTATTTTGGCTCTCCCACTCTATTGTAAAATATTCTTTTGAGGCGTTTAGCCGACGAGCACCTGTTTAGCTCGATTGTACTTTACTTACTGTCTGCCTACGGGCTGTAACATGATTGACAGATCCTAGGGTTGATCATGTATGACTAAACTCTTGCTAGTCCTAACATTTTATAACGACTAGCTTCATGATCAGCTGAATATGTAATTTCTGGGACGTCTTATTACTGTATATTTAATGATCATACATCTTGTGACTTTACTTACTTGCTTATGATTGAGACACTAGGCTTGTTCATGACCTTAGGAGACTGTTGGCTTATAGATAAACCCTCATGTATCTAGACAGCCGTGACCGTATAGCGAGATGGATTCCATTTCATATACGTAGCTGGCTATGTCTGCCCCGCTCTCCAGTATTCTGGTTCTGGGGCGTGACAACGAGACACGACCAATTTTGGTCAGCACCTAGGGCGTGTTTGCGCACACTTCCCTAAAATTTCCCGATACCTCGTGTCGTAACGAGGACACGAGGACACGTGCACTGGTCGTGCACTGACAGTGCACACACGCACAGAGCCAACTTCGCGTACGTCGTGTCGTACGGACAGACACTAGGACACCTCGTGTTTGTACGAGTGTGTAGCCCAATACGTGGGCTACACGTGGACATGACCACGAGGCCCCACGTGGCTCGTGTCATGTCCATGAGACACTTGCATCGCTGTACGATGCTGCGCGTAGCAGTGTGTACCAGTCGAGTTTTCTCGACTGATACGTGTCTCGTGTCGTATCCTGGTGACACGTGGACACGAGACAGACACTGGAACACGTAGCCTGACCCTAGGCGAACCTGGACACGTGACCACGAGACACGTGGATGTGTGTGTCGTATCCCATACACACGTAACCCGTACACGATGCTGTGACACTGCACAGTGTCTGAAGCTTACCCGATTTGTATTTTTGACTCTTGGACACGTTGTGTCATGTCGTGGTGGACTCCTAGGGACCCCTACGACACGTATACATATGGGGGCACGATTACCAACCATTAGATTAGAGTATTAGCTAGGTTTTTGGCCTTGATTTGGGTTTTCCCCCAATTTACCTACACTGCACAGTATTTCTATATTTCCAGTATTTTCCCAGTTTTCAAAAGTGGATTTTGAATCTATTTTTATGCATATATATATGTGTATTTATGTGTATATATACTGTATATGTATGTATATATGATATGAGAGTGTGGGTATATGTGTATTGTATGTGAGTGTATATATGTATATATATAGGTATGTATAGGTGTGTGTATATATGTATGTAATGGGGTGTGTGTTTGTGCCTCTGTTCTCAGAATTCTGAGAACCACCCCCCTCACGTGACACACACCACACCCCAGCCCTCTAACCCTCTCACACCCTTTCATTCTCTATTACCCTCTCTCTCTTTCCTCTCCCACTATATATATAATATATCTATATATATATATATATATATATCTATAGATATATATATATATATTATTATATATATATATCTATATTTATTTATATATATATATATATATATATATATATATATATATATATATATATATTATATATATATATATTATATATATATATATATATAAGTATATATATATATATAAAAAATATATATATATATATAAAATATATATATATATATATATATAAAAATATATTATATTATATATATATATAATATATTTTTAATATATATATATAATATATATATTTTATATATATAATAATATATATATATATATCTATATAATATATTCTATATATATATATATATATATATATATATATATATATATTATATTTGTTGTAATATATGACTGGTTATATATATAAATATATATATTGAATTGTATATAGAGGGCTATGTATGTTATTACATAGATGTAGGTTACCTATAGATAGCTATATGTGAACCTATGTGTAGTGACCTAGAAATATTAGCCTATGGTCATAGTCACTAGTCTATGGCTAATAAGAGGTTGCCCAATACTTGGCCTAATTGGCTCTTGAATGGTTGACCTAGTAGCCTTGTTGACCATGGTTGACTAAAGTCAATATAGGTCAAACCTTGACCTAATAAACCTAGAAATGGCTTGGATGGACTTTAAAGGGCTTGATGACTAAGGTTTGACTAAACCCTAGACTATTAAACTAGTTGATTTATGTTTGACCATATGGTTATGAGGATAGTCCTATGTAATTTAAGATATGTATGGGGTTAAGTAGGATAATTAGGAGTTGTGTCATAATTTGGGTTAGCCTTATAGAGTTGACATATAGAGTTGACCCTTGACCTAAAAAAACCTTAGTTTGTCTAAGTTTGACCTAGATTTGACTAAGCTGACTTGCTTGACCTTGTTTGACTTAGTTGACTCCTTATGACCTAGTATGACTTAAGTTGACCAAGTTGACTGTTAGAGTTGACCAAGAGTTGACTTTTGACCATTGACCTAGAATCATGTAGTATGTATTGTATACTCTATTTTTACCATTGTGGATATATTGTGACCTGTTTTACTCTAAATAGGACTCTGTGACACCAGTTAGGACATCTATTCATATCAGTCATACAGGGGACAGACGAGTACATGCTGATCATTCATACTTGTTAGGATTTATATTCTTGCTCTAGATTACTTTACATGATGCTGTCCGTTATTATCACGGATTGGTACTATATGGATCTTGTCATACGATGTTATCCCCCTCGGGGTGCATCAATACAGTTGTCGTGTGCTTTTCACGAACATCTTGTATTTCATGTACACATCTATTCATGTATACTCATGTGCAATCTTGTACTCTCATGATCACGTGAGCAAACATGATAAAACCTTTGTGCAAGGTAACGTAACTTGACTGGATCCTTGTGTACGATTGGGGAGGGTGAGTAGGAAATGGTTATGTGATCAAAATCCCATCTTGTGAAATCTTATGAAATCATGTATATGTCTATGGTACAATCACGTATGACGGAGTTACCTTTGCATCGCCTAACCCGTTTATATAACCATCTCATGCTCTAAATCATAGGTTACCTATAGTTCTTACTTATCATATATATAGATATTTCCGTTATCAATCTCTCTCATTTTATATATTTCTTTACAGTCCATGTATCTTACTCTTTGCATGCTTTATATTTCCCAACGATATGAACTGGGTGAGATGTATTATGCTTGTTCCTGTCCTGACTGGACCTTGAAATATTACAGATGATGATGGTGACTGTCTACCTTCTATGGGACACATGAGGGTGACCTTCAGGAGTCTGAGGAGCATCTAGCTCAGTAGAGGGTGCCTAGTCTAGTCTAGTGTTTATAGTTTCATTTTGTATTGGATTATTCCGATTGTTAGTTGTGACTTAGTATATTTCAGGTCTTGTACTTATTTGTGTTGGACTCTACTTTGTGTGGTGTGATAACTCTAATTATATTCAGTTTCTTCCTTTCTCTGATTCCATATCATGCTCTATCTTTCCTAGACTTGTGTTTGAGATATAGAGTTGAGATGTTATGTTATACCTCCGTGCGGAGATAACAGGTTTTATATCTTATTGTTAGATGTTAGATGTTATAGATGACCTATCAGCGTTCTACCGCCGACACTGCGTAGGCTGGACGTACCCACGTTCTCGTGCCCCTAATCAGGGTGCGGTCGTGACACATTTTTGTGGTAGCCCCATGCAGGTCTGTGTCGCAATTAGAGCGATCTCGTAATGGTGCTTGACTTAGAGTATAATTACGAGCCTGCAATTAGGACGTAGGACCTAGGACATATAGGAGTTTCTCAATCATACCTAGGAGAAATTTCTGATCTTTTGATTTTCATGATTACTCTCCTTGTATTAATTAACTGTCCTTCTTTGATAAATCTACTCATGTGCCATATTGATCTCCTTGTTTCAATTCGTCTCCAGGATGAAGACGCATCCGCAGGCTACTGGATCGTAGTTTGCCCGAGAGATCTGATCAGCTGAGGAGGAGGTTCATGAGACTGCCTCCAGTGATTCCACTATCCCGGAGACCCCGGTAGTTGCCAGGAAGGTCTACTACCTCCACCCCAGAGGGTTTCGGCCGTTGTTCCAGAGATACTGCCGCCACTACCACCGATCCGACGGATACACAGATATGTTCCTTCTCCTCAGC